>OY757930.1:21018883-21143883 GCA_963585895.1 Sepioteuthis lessoniana | reverse complement strand
AATGAGCTCAGAAGTGATGTATTCCCCCGCATATGGCCAAGCAAAAGCAGGACGACGAGCTCGAACATACGTACAGCAGCTATGTAAGGATACGGGATGTAGCCCTGAAGACCCACCAGAGGCGATGAATAAAAGGGAGAAGTGGCGAGAGAGGGTCAGGGATATCTATGTGAGCGGTACGACATGATGATACATATATATATATATATATATATATGTGTGTGTGTGTGTGTGTGTGTGTGTGTGTAATTTGAAGTATACAATCTTTCAATAAAGTTCATTTCAATGCTTTATGCCAACATTCATCTATGTCCATATATATATATATATATATATGAACGATAAAATGAAATAAATCAGACAAAATAAATATGAAAAAAGATAAACGGACAAAATATATACATTTCGTGTAATTGATGATGTCTTATATATATATATATATATATATATATATATATATATATATATATATATATATATATATATATTCATAAATTTTTGCCCACACGTGTTTCAACTTCAAATTTGCCGGCATACAAGAACATTAAAAAAAAATATTTAAGTTAGAAAATAAGATTGAATAAAATAATATTAATAGAAAAATTGTCATGCTAGCCGAAAGACTTCATTCAGCCTTGATGATGACTTTTGGCTTGCATCTAAAATGTTTCTATTAATAACTATCTATTTTGTTTTATTTTCATAATTAAAATAATTTTTAATGGAATAATTTTACATGTCGGTAAATTTGAAGTCAGAACGTGTTGGAAAAGTTTAATAAATAGATGTATAAAAATCATAAATTACCTCAAATATATATTTTTCGTACATTTATCTTTATATATATATATATATATATATATAATGATAAAGTTGTCTGGTGTTGAGCACTTTAGTAATTGTAGCATTGCAGGATTCGCAGAGTGTTTTTTGGTTTTCTTTTGACCACTGACTGCGTATCACTTGATTTTTTTCAAGAGGTTGGACGAGGTTGGCCTTTTCTTTCTTTTTGACCCAAATTTTTTTTCTTTTTCCCCTGGGCGGTGATTCGAGATACATTTTTCTCTTGTTCCTGGCCAGGTTTTTTTTTGGGTTTTTTTTTCTGTACCGTGAATACTGGTAGATATTAGATTAGTAAATATTTAAGCTCTGGTGTTTTTCCATTGAGCACTTTCTTTGCTCTTGTTACTATGGAGAGAGCGAACATAAGTTATTCATACAAGAACATACCAATACCTGATAGGCATCTGTATAAGTTAGTTCTGTTGTGGAGGATAGAATCCTTTATAAAGAATATGATGTGGAAAGCATATTTTTTTCTCAATACAATTAACTGTACGGAAAGGGAGGGAAGGGAGAAATATGGGTTTAAAACTACAACCCCCCGCCATATCAAAGAGATGGATAAATTTGAGGCTGAAATGATAGGAATGGTTAAGGAGATAAAATTTAGGAAAATGCGCAATAATATTCAGCAAAAAATGTATGAGGATATGAGGATATTTAAGGAGTCCGAAACCATATTTGTAAAGTCAGATAAGTCGGGCAATTTGTATGAAATAGAAAAGGGAAAATATAAGCAAATCATATTTAAGGAGGTGGTTAAGAATTATAAGAAAGCACCACCTGATCTCGAAAAAGAGTTAAATAACGAGGCAGAAATGTTGGCGCATAGACTAGGTATTGTTGATAGAGTGGAAAAATACAATGCCAAGAATTGTTTCATTACTATAAAAGACCACAAAAGTGATTTCAAGACTAATACGGAATGTAGGCTCATTAACCCGGCAAAGACACAGATTGGTAGGATTAGTAAAATAATCGTCCAAGAAATATGTGACTCACTTAGGCTGGCATTAAACATCAATCAGTGGAGGAGCACTAAAGACTGCATTAAGTGGTTTGAGGAGTACGAAAAGAATGATAGGTGCTCCTTTATTAAATATGATATAAAGGATTTTTATCCTTCGATACCCGAAAGGACATTGGATAGAGCGTTAGATTTGGCGAAAGAATATATGGTTATACCTTTAGATAAGGTGGAGATAATTAAGCATTGTCGTAAAACATTGCTATACTATGAAGATAGTACATGGATAAAAAAAAGGGGAGGGTGGAAATTTCGAGGTTTCTATTGGCGCATATGACGGAGCAGAAATTTGTGAGCTCGTCGGGTGTGTATTATTATATAGTATTAATAAGATTATGGACCCAAGTAGCCATGGACTTTAACATTATGACGGACTGATTATCGTGGATCAAAGTACACCGGAGAAATGTAATGGGATTAGAAAAAGATTGTATAAGCTGTTTGAGGAGTTTGGATTTAGGTTAGATGTAACAACAGACCTAAAAATTACCGATTATCTTGATGTTACTTTAAATTTATATTGTGGAACTGTATCTCCATTTAGAAAAAGGAACCAGGATTTGCGTTATGTGAACAGGGGATCTAATCACCCAATACAGGTGTTTAAACATATGCCTAAGGGAATAGAGCATAGATTATCAAATAACTCCTCCAACAGGGAAATTTTTGAACGAAGCAAGCAGGAATATGAGGAGGCTTTAAGAATGACGGATATAGGGTCAATTTAGAATATAGGGATAGGGATGAAAGTAGAACGCAAGGAAGGAGAAATAGACCTAGGAAAATTTTATGGTTTAATCCCCCTTATAATATGGAGGTAGTTAACAACTTGGGAAAAGAATTCTTCAAGTTATTAAAAAGAAATTTCCCTAGTGGGAGTCAGTTACATAAGATATTTAATAAGAATTGTGTTAAATTAAGTTATAGTTGCATGCCAAACAATAATGGAATAATAAATAGGAGTAATATAACTAAATTAAGTACGAAGAAAAATAAGGTAATTGATAAATGTAACTGTAGGGATAAGGTTAGATGTCCCCTCGAAGGCAAATGTAAACAGGAATGTGTAGTGTATCAAGTAGAAGTATATAGTGATTCGAATAATAAGAGAAATAAAAAGATATACTTTGGGTCGTCGCAAGGGGATTTTAAGACTAGGTACTATAACCATAGAACAAGTTTCTCGAACGAGAAATATAGGCATAGCACTGCATTATCTAGTTATGTGTGGGAGCTTAAGGAGAACACAGGGGTAGATCCTATAATGAAATGGGAAGTAATAAAGAAATGCCGTAAATATAGGACAGGAAATAGGGCTTGTAGCCTTTGTATGGAGGAAAAATTGGCCATAACGGCTTGTAAAAGTAGGAATATGTTAAACAAAAGATCGGAGGTGTTAAATAGTTGTAGACACAAAAGAGCGTGGTTACTCTATAATTAAGGATAGGTTTTGGAGAAAAAAAAATTATTTATTTTATTTGTTTTTATTTTTTTAATGCAAATTTGAAGCTAGGTGGTTTTTGGTGAATAAAAGAAAGCGATTTCTGCTTTAGAATTCAGTCGAACTTAGGCTTCCTGTTGATCCGTTAAGGTGAAACTTTAGTAGAAGATTTTCGACTCGCCATTTAGGTTAATTTTATAATTGGCTCCATTGTCTGGTGTTGAGCACTTTAGTAATTGTAGCATTGCAGGATTCGCGGAGGGTTTTTTGGTTTTCTTTTGACCACTTGATTTTTTTCAAGGGGTCGGACGAAGATGCCCTTTTCTTTCTTTTTGACCCCAAAATTTTTTTCTTTTTCTCCTGGGCGGTGATTCGAGATACTTTTTTCTCTTGTTCCTGGCCAGGGTTTTTTTTTTCTGTACCGTGAATACTGGTAGATATTAGATAAGTAAATATATATATATATATATATATATATATATATATAAGAGTTGGTTCCCAAAGCTTCTAAGGAGACAATCATCTGGAGGTTGCAGGTTCAATCCTGACTGCAGGTGAGTAACAATACAGGAATACTTAACACTTGTACCCGGTTATGGCTGACGGAACCAGAACAGGCGACCCGCGTAGATTCAATAGAGGACGTAGTACGAAGTTCCGTGAAGGTTCCCGAGTTCGACAAACACCCGAAGAAGGTCAGAGGACATATCGACCGAAACGTTGTGGAAATAACAATAAAGATGATGATAATAGTCCGAAAACCCTTAATGATAAAAATCCCCAAGCTTCATCTCGGATATCCCTGACCCTCTCTCGCCACTTTTCCCTATCGTTCATCGCCTCAGGCAGGTCTTCAGGGCTACGTCCCGTATCCTCACATAGCTGTTGTTTGTATGTTCTAGCTGGTCGTCCTGCTTTTGCTCGGCCATATCTGGGGGTCCATAGGAGTATATATATATATATATATATATATATAGGGGGTCCCTAGGAATATATATGTATATATATATATATATATATACATGAAAGGATATTTATTCACCTCAATGGATGTGTGCATTTTTAAAAAAATTAATGCATCCGAAAGTAGTTGTTAAATTGTATACTGATATATTTGTATACTTATATATATATATATATATATATATACACCGACCTATATATATATATATATATATATATATCATAAAATGTCATGGCACAGTGTTTCATGTTATTGATTCTTATTTAGGTAGTATTATAAACGCTTTATTCCTATTTTATCTTGTTATTTAAATAGAAAAAAAATTATTGGACTTTTTACTTAAAAAAAGAATCTCATATTACTCTGAAATAGAGCACGGTAACGACTAGTGAAGTGTAAATGCTTTTATTTATGTGTGTGTGTGTGTGTGTGTGTGTGTGTGTGTGTGTGTGTGTGTGTGTGTGTGTGTGTGTTCTTCCTGTCTTTAATTTGACATCTATATCTCACCATAAACACCTAACAGTGTTTGATTTCACTAAACAAAAAAAAAAAAACACATTTCGACGCTTAATTTCATTAGAATAATGAGGGTTATCATGTCTCTCTTTCAGTCTTTATTGACTTATGAATTTATTTCCCAAATAAATCGACAGACAGACAAACAGATAGATAGATTGATAGATAGATATTTATCCGTCGATTGAGATTGCCGTTAATTCTTCGAAACTTAAGAATATTTCTAAAGGCGTTTATTTAAATATATTGTTTGAAGTTTTAATAATTGAAGATTTTTAAGATTTCATGAAACTAATTAAAAATAATTTCGTTGACTTAACACATTTATTCCTGCAAACATTTCTGCCAAAATTCCATTTCTAAAAATATTCTTTGATAAATAAGTAATTAGTAAAAATTGTATCAGATCAGTTAATTAGCCAATTCTTTGTAGCCTTTCTTTTAAATCTGGTAGTTTTTCGCCTCAAAAATTAGCACGCCGCATTAATTCTAATAAAATAAAAGACTTCAAAGACAAACATCTCCGGTTCTGTATAGTGGACGCACAACGTTTTTGTTATCAGTTATTCAAATTTTCTTCTTATTAACGGTTAAAGGATTATTATAATTAAATTTTAAAATTTTATAAAAGGTTTCGCTGATCTTTCTCTCACATATAGTTCTTTCTGGGGCGTACCTATTATGTTTAAAGAAGCTTATTATTGTTGCTGCATACGGAAATTCAGCAAATGCATGTAGATGTATATGAAATCCTGTAATCAGCCAGTACCTAAAAATTACAATATAGCATAATTTAGTGTTTCGCCAGGAGACCTGGGTTCAATCCCAGGTTATGTCATACCAAAGACTTTAAAAATGGTACTTGATACCTCCTTGCTTAATACTCAGCATTATAAGGTACGTATCTAGGGTAAAGTGGAGCAATCCAGGGAAAGGAGTAGCGCCTACCCCTACAGCTCGGTGTAGTAGCTATTGAAAAGGGAGCCTTCTGGTCGCCCTCGACTACGGTCACCAACTTTGCTAACTTACTTTTTACTTAGGAATATATATTTTAATAGCTCCTTTACCAGAAGAACTATTGACTATAATCGAAACATTTCAAAATGTTTGTTTTTAGAAAGAATTTTTAGTAGCATTCATTATTTACAACGTATTTCCAATTAAATGAATTATTAAAAAAATAATTTTTCAAGCTCGTTCATTAATTTTTTGTGACACTATTGACAGTAATATAGAGACTTAGCTCTATATTTGCAAATGAGTGAACACATCGGTAATTGTGATTACATGTATATGGGTATATATGTACTTGCAGGTGTATAAATGTGTATGGTTGCGAGTTGCCCCTAGGTATGTATACGCGTATGTGAATATATATGTGTGTCCATATAAGGACCGAGACTTATTTGGCTGGGAACCACTAATTCAGACTTGAGAGAATAAGTAGAGCCACGATTTAAAAGAAGTTTCAAATATATATATATATATATATATATATATATATATATATATATATATATATATATATATATGGGAGTAAACAAGGAATGATTTGAAATTTTTCCCAATAAACAAACAGAACGTACATTCTACACAATATTTCTAATAAGTCAAATGACGTAATTTAAAACAAAGAAAAGCTGATTCATTAATCAAACAGCCAAGTTTTTTCTTGTCATAAACGGCCAACCTTTTCTTATAATGCAAATTTACCCTAGGTTTTTATATCTTACACTTTTAAAACATCAATCGTTGATATAACATCACTAATATCATTCCTTATAGTCCTCATGATTGTTCATTTAAACCGAAACACCAAATGTCGACTTTGCTTCTCAATAAACCTCTTCTTCTACTTGGATTACCTTGTCATCAATTTTTCTTCATATATATATATATATATATATATATATATATATATATATATATATATATATATATATTACCAAACCCCTCATTCAAGTGTAGAATGCGAGAAAAATCAATATTTTCTTGGAAGTCAGCTGGAGCGAAATCAGATTTTTCCTCTCCGAGTCAAGATACCTTATCAAGGCTAAATAATCCACTCTACATGATGACTTATACAGTGTGGTTGGAGTACAGCAGGATTCATATCTTTCTATAAAGCATTATCGTTAAATGAAAAGCAAACTGCTGCGGTCAGTATGTGAACTTGGGTTGTTGATACAGTTTTCAAGAACGATAACCGTTACCCAATGAAGGGCCCTACTTATGCTAAACGATACACCTAAGGGATTAATTCAACCAAGCAAATGCTAATGAGCTTTTGGCCTTGATTTGATTTGGGTTGCTTTGGTTTTATAGCGTTTGTTACTGACTAGATTTGCTACTGCCTAAATTAGCTCGTTTAGTTCAGAAATCTTATCCGTTGATATAGCTTTTAAATGATATATTTACCTTTACAGTGTCTGTATTGGCTCTTTCCAGTTCTGTCTCTTTTACTTTTCTTAGCCAGGTCCAGGTTTTGTCGTGTGAGTTGTTGTTCATTGGTCCTTTAAAACGCCTATAGGGTTGTTTTTCTTCCCATTTGTGTTTCCTGGTTATTGTCATTCTGTCATCTATGGTGTAGTCAGTATTGTTTCTTATGACTGTAATCAGTCCACGTCGGTGTTTTTCTGTGTAGTCTTCCAGTCGTTGTATCGATGCGTCAACGCTGTCTTCGATGCTGGCAAGTCCTCTTCTCCATTCTTTTCTTGATACATGTAGACTGTCAACGTCGTCTTTGGGGTGTAATGCCTTGTGCATGGTCATTAGTTTTCTAGTTCTTTTGTCCATTTGTTTACGTTCATTTTTGGTCCACTTCAGAAAAGGGTCCCGAGTATCTAACGAGGGATACAGCCCAATTATTTATTCCTTTGATAAGGTTTCTCTTTATTATTACTATTATTATTATTAGCAAGTTTTTTCACAATAGCCTTAGCTGGTCTTCCACTGTCTTCTGAATGACAGCAACTTTCCTCAAGTCACCTGTACTCTTCTCAGTATTCTGTCCGATCTTAGAAACGTTGTAGTTTGGACAGTTTCAGCAACTCCTCCGATTTCTTATTCCTTTTTATTATTGGTGGAAATATTTCTATATGTATGGTTAAATGATATACGTATGACTAGAAGAGTAAAGGAATTATAACGTTTAGTTTCTTTTTTCTTTTCTCTTTCATATTTTTCGTTCGGAATTTTATTTCAATCAAAAAAAATAAAATAAAATAAAAATACTATTTTGGTGTTGGGATTAAAACAAAAAAACACAACATTTTTCCAATCACTTCTCTTCATTAAAAATTTCCAGTTTAAAAATGACTCGAAATTTTAATGCGACGCGATTTCTACTAAAAATACCGTTCATTTTCTTGTGAGTTAATCAGAAATCAGTAAATGGAAATGAATTGCAATTATGAGAGCAACGCGAAATAATTGCAATTCATCCATTAATTTTCTTTTCCTTTTCTTAAATTTTTGTCCAATAAAAGTGTCCAATCTTAAACATAAAAAAAAAAAAAAAATAAATAAATAAATAAACAGACGAAGCAGGTACTGCATTTTCGAAAATCCAGTGAATCAATTTTGACAAAATCCAAAGTACTTCTCATTTGCGATTTAAATTTTCCGAGAATATTTCAGAAAACTGATAATCTTATGTAATTATAAACATCAAAGAAACTAACAATTTGGAGTGGTTGTTTACATGAAGTAGGATGAGTCCAATGTGTTGCAATATTTTGCAGCGCCTATATCACGTGATCCATGCACTTTAAGCCATGGAAGGTACGCACTGTGGTTAATAGTCTCCCAGTAATTGATGCGCTGACACGTTGCGCATTGCTTCATGCTATGTGTGATTTGAAGACCGCACAGACCTAGTCTAATTCGGAAACTCATGATTTAGGTTGTTTTTTTTTCTTTGTTTAATGGCATATCAAACTTTGTAGGTTATTTAATGCCAAAACTATTCTCCTAGAAGAACAATATTGATACTATTAAACTCATAGTTGGGAGGATAAGGGGGTTCATACCTTTCCCAAGGGTATTTGCCCGAAAGTGAACGTAATAGAGCAACTGGAGTTCGGACTAGCTTACTACGATTCCGCAGTCCATCGCTTTAACCATTACACCACGAGGACACTCCCCTCTGATCTATAAATTTAACCTTGTTTCATAAGGTCGTAGAAGTAATCAAAAATATTTCTTGCGCAAAAGGTAAAGACATAGTTAATCTCAGTACATTAAATACATGCTTTAAGAAATTTCACTTGGGATGCATGAAGCTCGACGATCAGACAAGGTCAAATAAGCAAAAAAATCGTATATCTTTTTCGAGTCCATGCTCCAAGTCATAGAGATAAATCCTGCACATAGATAGCAAAGCGTTTCAGACGTGCTCGGAATCTTACATCTTCATGATCTTGGTAAATCTATCTGGAGTTGCTGAATGGTGTCTGGAACATTGCAAAACATTTGATTCATCATCATACTCATCATCAAGCATAGATTCTCTTGACCCAATCTCTCTCTCTCTCTCTATCTCTCTCTCTCTCTCTCTCTCTCTCTCTTTATTCGTCTCGATCGTCCATCACTGCTGGCAGGTCCTCTAGACTCCTTCCAGTGTCTACGCAGATCTGATATATATTAGTCATTGCTAGCCAGCTAGAACAGGTGTGTTCATTTTTAGGAGTCCCTAAAAAATTTTATACTTTTTGTTCTGTTGACCTAGGTTCTCCTAAGGAAGATCCAGATTTATTTCTTGCTGACATTACTGACTGGAAAACGTGTTCACAATAAATAAATTAAGAGATAACGGAGAAATTGAGAATACACTACTTGACATTGAAATATTGAAGGATTGAAGGAGTGATTGAAATATGAATGGAATCAAAATCATAAAGGAATAGAATATTTTTGAGTGAAACTTGAGATAATTATTTCCATTAAGTTGGTTTAGTGTGGTTTGGTTTCTTTGTGTAATAGCATATCAACCGTTGTAGGTCATTTAATGCTAAAGCCATTCCCCTAGAAGAACAGTAGTGATACTATTTAATCAATAGCTGGGAGGATAAGGGGGTTCATACCTTTCCCAAAAGTATTTGTCCGAAAGTGAACGTAATAGGGCGACTGGAGTACGAACTTGGTTACTATGATTCCGTAGTCCATGGCTTTAACCATTATACCACGAGCACCCGCCCATTAAGTGTTGTTGTTTTTTTTGTTTTTTGTTGTTTTTTTTTTAATTTTTATCATATTTTCAAAACCTGTAATACTTCTTAACAGTTTTGAAAAAAATTAGTTAGCTTTCTATTTCATTATGAAACTATTGCAAAATTCCTTATGTAATAATTTACTTATTCATATGATCTAATATTGAGTGAGTTTCTATTTTCATATGGATGAACTGTTTATAAAAGTTTTTAAAAATTCTCTCATTTTAAGGATTACTTTTAAAATGGCTAATCAAATCTGACGGTGAGAATTAAATTAAAAATAAGATAAGTCAAAGTTATTTTTTCTGATTGCCGTTGAGTCTTGCATAAATAATCCAGTTTAACGTTTATTTTATCATATACTTATCACAAAATTCGAATCAAACATTCTCATGTTGATTGGCTGTATGATTCCATCGGCAAGTTAACCTCTCTAAGACATATCTTTGACTAGAGATTTGGGGATTTTGTTCATTGTACATCTAGATTTATGTTTTTTTCTTGCAGTTGCTTATAAAGAGTTTTATGTTCAACGTTATATATTTATTATTAAAATCAAAGACAAATAATGTACACATATTTGCACGCTTTTAAGTAATTCTCTCTATTCTAATAAGTATATGTTTTAAATGTAAAAAGGAGTCGAGGAGGGCGCTTCTCCTTTCCCTGAATTGCTCCACTTTACTCTTGATCCTTTCCTTATAATGCTGAGTGTTAAGCAAGATAGCATCAGGTATCATTTTTTTTAATTCTTTGGTATGACTCAACCTGGGATTGAACGTAGGTCTCCTGGTTCATTGGCGAA
Organism: Sepioteuthis lessoniana; assembly: GCA_963585895.1. Taxonomy (NCBI): domain Eukaryota; kingdom Metazoa; phylum Mollusca; class Cephalopoda; order Myopsida; family Loliginidae; genus Sepioteuthis; species Sepioteuthis lessoniana. The sequence goes on along the minus strand of OY757930.1, from coordinate 21,133,074 downwards.
CGCTCTAACAATTAATGTAATTAATTCAATTTAATAATAGTTATTTGTTTGCACACGGTTATATGGTTTCAAGTGACTAGATGATGGTCTCCTTAGAAGCTTAGGGAACCAACGCTTATAACCGTTACGCTATGTGTTCTGCTGGGCAGTTTAGAGGTTGCAGGTTCAATCCTGACTATAGGCGAGTAACAATGCAGGAATACTTAACACTTGTACCCGGTTATGGCTAACGGAATCAGAACAGGTGACCCCCGTGGATTCAATAAAGGACGTAGTTCAAAGTTCCATGTACGTTCCTGAGTTCGACAAAGAAATCAACCGAAACGTTGTGGAAATAAGAATAAAGATGAAGACAATAGTCCGAATGGTATCAAGTATTATTCCGATCGAATATCCTATGTTTTGGATGTGAACTTTACAAATTTTATCACTTCGGGTCAGAGTGGGCCTGGGAGTTATGACAATGAGGGAATACTCCAACTTCCTAAATATTAAGAACTGATTATTCACTGATGGAGTTTAGTGTCAAATCCATTTTTGGGAAGGGTCCTTAACTCTCTGCAGTTGATCAATCAGCTTAATCTCAGAGTCCGCAACAGGGCGCGTCAAATTTTTTTTCATAGTATAAGAATCATTAAATAAGTGTCCAGACATTTTGCGTATGGGCACTTTTATTGATAGTACACTCATAAAACTCTAGTCCGTTTCGAAGTAAACTCCTCCAGCTGCAATGCACTTGTTGTACCTTTCCAACAACTTCTAGAAGGCCCCATGGAAGTCCTCTTGTGTGAGCGTGTCAATGACCTTCGTCACAGCCACTTACATATCTTCAGTTGTCTCATAACGACAGTTTCTGAGTTTAGAGAATAACCAAAACTCACAGGGAGCAAGGTCTGGACAATAGGGCGGGTGAGGAACTGTCGTGATGCCCATCTTGGTCAAATAGTCTGTGACAAGGATGGCGTTCTGGACTGGTGCATTGTCCTGGTGGAAATGCCACTGACCCGATTTGAAGAGTGCTGGCCGTTTCCGACGGAATCTCTTCCTGAACTCCCTTAAAACCTTAACATAGTAACCCTAACCCTAACCCTTTTGGCGAATTAACTCTGGTGTATTGACTTCCTTACTCTTCCCACACTTCTCATTATTCTTCACAGACATCCTGCCTTCCTGGAATCTCTGATGCCACTCAAAAACGGATGCTCGATTCATGAAAGATGGTCGAAAAGCAGTCTGAAGGATGCCATACGTTTTTGTAGCATTTTTTCTAAGTTTAAAACCGAATTTTATAGCACATCGTTTTTCTAAAGTGTCCTCACGTTCAATCAGGCTTTAGTAGGGTGTATTCCAATTACTGCTGTAGCTGTTCATTTAAACCTGAAATCATAAAAATTGGTCAGTCATCTCAGAAGATGTATAGCAATAACATACTGAATTTTCAAGAGTCTACGACAATTTTAAATGCCTGTACAAAAAAGTCTGTAAACTTATTGAATGCACCACGTATATCTCTTCCGCATAAGTAGGGGCCTTCATTCACGTAATTACATAATTAACAAATCAACTATTTTGGGCGATTAGAAAAAACAGGTGATCAATCCACAAAAGTCTAAATTTTATTTTACCTTACATTTTCTGAGTATTTTTCAGCTCTCATTTCGCGAGCTAAGTATATCAAAGGTGAGATAATTAAAAAAAGGATCATGTACAGTGGATATAAGCTTAATCTATGAATGGTGTTAATGTATCTTTACCAATTCTTCTAATGCAAAAATATATTGGTATAATTAAGCTCTTTGTAAATAATATTGTAGAAGGCCCTGGTGCCTTGTTGGGATTGGGCATTGCAACGAATCAGTTTTATTTTTCATTTTAATATTACTAAATCTTCTGAAAGCACGCTTAGTGAAACGGTTATCGACATAGGGAATGAATTTGGCGTCCTGGGTTCAAAATCTAAACGAGGTTGATTTCTAGTCACTTCGTACTAATAGTTTTAATAAAGACGTGAATCCATCTATTCCCAGCGGTTAGAGTGTTCGCCAATGGCCCGGGAGACCTGGGTTCAATCCCAGGTCGAGTCATACCAAAGACTTTAAAAATGGAACTTGATACCACCTTGCTTAACACTCAGCATTATAAGGTACGGTTCAAGTGTAAAGTGGAGCAATCCTGGGAATGGAGTAGCGCCCTCCCCTACACCTTGGTGTAGTAGCTATCGAAAAGGGAGCCTTCGGGTCACCCTCGACTATGGTCGACTAACAAAACCAGTCGAGTATAAGTAACAGACTGAATTCAAAACAACAATAATACGCTTAAAAATTGACCTTGAGTCGCATCTTACCCGTAACGTACGGTTTTGCTTAATTCAAGCATCTTCTGGATAACAGAAAAGACACAAAACTTATTTCCTTGAGAAGAAAACTATTAGCCTCTCGAAGTGATTATCGCTGCACTCTTTGTTCAACATAATTCTGTTACTGTTTTAGGCAAGACTGTGGTGTTAAAGATAGTAACAATATTTCGTTTGTCTTATTTCCTGTTAATATGTAAATTTCAGTTTAAATGATATTCTTATGGTTTTGTTTAGTTGTCAATCAATTATTTAATATTTTTAGGCATATATGAAAGTTACAAAACATTTCCATTTAGAAAGTCTTCTCTTTCTAGTTTATCAATATTTTCTGACCTCCCTATGCTTCTAACACAGTTATAATATATTATAACTATGAGTTATTTATCCAAAACTTTAAGAATACGAGCAGTATCAGTTGAAATTTCACCCACCAGCCAAAAAAGAAAAATAATAGTTGCTATTTAAGCCCCCCCCCCAAAAGATGATTTATAATTGAATTGATATTATTTGCTGGGCCATTTATCCAAAGATACTGATGCTGCATTCTATCTTGTCAGAAATAGTGCAGTCTTCAGCATTAATGTTTTCTATTATAAGTTTATGAGCTTTTCTCTGCCACGCGAGATAAAAAGCTCATTCATTCTTATGGAAGTGATCTCTATGTTCTTGTTTCCTTAGTTAATCATGCTCTTAATATACATGACGTAGCTTTTTGCATATTTTCTCTTCTTTCCTGTTGACAAAGTTAAGCTTTCTCTTTGGCGATAATCCTTTGTGTCTGATTTATTTTTTCTCGTCTCTGTCGTTGCCGTCTTCTTCCTCTCACTATTATTTCTTCTCGCTGTTCCAGTCTGATCATCACTCTGGATATGTTCATCCTTTCTCGGACAGCTTGCCACCGTCTCACTTGTAAGTCATGGGCATGGCCAAAAATTATGTAAAAAAGAACTGACTAATTACTTTTTTTTCCTTGAATTGCGTAATAGAAACGAATTGTACATCCAAGAACAGGTTTGAAAAAAAAAAAGCAAAATCTTTATAGAAGAACATTTTAATTGATTAAAAGGGATGGTGGAAGATTATCCCCCTTGGCTATAGGGAGAGTATATGGGAGAGCACATTTAACACACTTTAGTAAGTTAGCCGACCGTATTCGAGGGCGATCCGAAGGTTCCTTTTTCAATAGCTACAACACCGAAGTGTAAGGACATGGCGTTACTTCTTTTCCTGAATTATTTCACTTACCTTTGATCAGTACATTATAATCCTGAGTATTAAACAACGAGGCAACATATATTTTGAGTATTTGGTATAACTCGACCAGGGATTGAACCCTGGTTTCTGGGACCATTGGCAAACTTTATAACCAACGTGCCGGTATTGTTTATACAGCAACTGGTTTAATTTGAAAAATAAATATCTCTGTAGAAGAATATTCCAACTGATTGAAAGTGAGAGTGGGAGAATGTCCAATTTGGCTGTGGGGAGGCGATGTGGATTAACACATCGAACGAATAGGCAAAACATAAGAAGAATTATTGTATAGATGATACAAATCTGAAATACTCATGCACGTAAATACACATACATCCTTATACGCTACCCGTACGCTTATATATACTCACTGAGATAGACTTGGTTTGGTTTGGTTTCTTTATTTAATGGCATATCAACTCTTTCTAGGTTATTTAATGCCGAAACCATTCTCCTAGAAGAACTGTTGTGGTACTATTTAACCCATAGCTGGGAGGATAATGGGGTTCATACCTTTCCCTGGGGTATTTGCCCGAATGTGAACGTAATAGCACGACTGGAGTACGAACTCGCTTACTACGATTCCGCAGTCCATCGCTTTAACCATTACACCACGAGGACACCCCCTGAGATAGACTTGCACCCATATGAGAAAACATACATATCCTTTTTTTGTATCTTCAATGTTTTATGTATTGCGTAACAGTTATCGCTGTAGTATAGGAATCCGGTGACTATCTTCTAAATTCTGGATTATACTGTTTGCATTTCATTTCACGGAAGTTCTCTCGAAAAAGGAATGAATCCATATTTTCTTTTCTCCAAGCTATTGGTAAATAGAAGAGAAAATAGATTCCTTAGTTTTTCGCAAGGACACCATTGTAGGAGAAAGAAAACACAAAATTTAATCCATTTGAAAAAGGCTTTACAAAATCACCTTCCCTAACATTCTACTCATGGGGGAGGGTTGAATAAATACATGCTTAGTTGGTTGGTTTAATTTTACGGCATATCACCTTTATATAAGATAAATATTATTTGTAAATTAATAGTTTTTTGGACAAATTTTTAAAATGAGCCGGTGCTCGTTTCTTTGTGCTCAGTTTGATAGCTTTTTTATTGCTATCAAATACTAACAGTTTTATTTGCGAACAATAAAGGGTTTCATGTATTGCTATCTAACACGAAGAGTTTTATTTACACACAGTTAAATGGTTTTACTTATTGCTAACAGCAATATACATACATGATGTATGATGGCTTTACTTTCGGTTTCGAGCGTGACCACCTCCTTTGTCTCATGTCCACCCCCTCTCTCCTACTCCCCCTCTTAAATTCTATGTGTTTTTAGGTGAGTCTTCAGGCCAGCCAAGCTGCGACAGATATTACCACAGAATTGGCACAGACGTTCAGTCTTACTTGCAGTGACATTATTTGGGTGCAAAATAGATTTCGCACATTTACGCAGATGGCTTCTGAGACCAGCAAGAGATAGGCACAATTTTCCACATATGTCACAGTTAACGTGTTGAGTTTGTGGATCCGGTGCTGGACCCTGTTCGCCTTTACGAATCAGACGTTTGTAAGCGCCGTACTGCATACGGCTATTCTCAAAAGATTCTATGCTTTCGTGAATCAGTTTCCGTCACTTACTTTTATCTGAAGCCATTTTTTCCATTAGTCCACAGGTAGTCCAGATTGCTTCAGTAATATTTTATTGTGTCCTTAAATATCTTCTTCGGTTTTAATGCACTTCTCTCTCCTACACACATTTCACCATAGAATAATTGCCTTGACAGACGGTCGTCATCCATACGCACAATGTGACCCACCCATCGGAGACAACTTTTCATTACCATCGATTGGATGCTTGGTAGCCCTGCTTTCCCCTAATACTTCTGTATCTGAAACATGGGACTGCCATTTGATATGAAGTGTCTGTCTCAGGCACCGTTGATGGAAACCCTCAAGGAGTTTGAGTTGGTGTTTATAGAGTGTCCAAGTCTCGCTTGCACACAGAAGGGCCGTCAAAATACATACTTTATACACAATGATTTTCGTTTGTAACTTGATACCATGCTGGGACCACACACGTTTATTAAGTGCTGAAAAAGACCGAGACAGCCTTTCAATGGGGAAGGAGATTTCCCTGTCGAGGCTGCATCCCTCAGAGAGGGTACTGCCTAGATATACAAAAGAGTGCACTACATCTAATTTGTAACCTTCAACGAAGATAATTGGTTCTATATAAGGCGATCCGGGTGCTGGATCGTACATACATACATACATACATCTAAATCTGGTCTATATACATATATACTCAGGTTTGGTTTCTTTGTTTATGTGTCACGTGGTCCCACTAAGAGGAGAGAAATAGTAATATAGGTCAATGCCTCACGGCCTAAGTAACAAATCCAGGTCAGAATGAAAGCTAACAGATGTTTGCGTTCTGTGACCGGGTCAAAGAGATAGCAGTCCCAAAGAATCGCCTGACAGGGGAACGAAGAAGATAGAAGCTAAATGATTGGATAGAACCCTAAGGCGGAAGTGGGAGCTTCTTCCGTGAGCGGAAATAGGGGTAAAGAAAATCAGTTTTTGGAACAGAGGTCGTCGTGAACAGATGGGACGAATCTTGCGACAAACTCCGGGTGAAGAAAGCGGAAAGAATCTTGGACAAGGAGAAGAACCTATGCCTTCAAGCCAGAGCATTATAGATATATAAAATTCCGTCAACCCATAAAAGAGAAAATACTCTCCGAAGGAACCTGTCGAAAAGATAAGTAAACATTAAGACTGTTTCCCCTACACCCAATTGTATACTCTCTCTCTCTCTCTCTCTCTCTCAATTTAAAGAAAGACGAAAGAAAAGAAGAAAGGGAAGAAAGACATTTATAGTCATGTATTATCCGTTGATAATGTAGCCGACACGTTGAATATGTGTATCCACGTGTGTATTAAAAAGATTGTTATATTTTAATGTTCCCACGTGTTGAAGTTTGTTCATTTGTGTCGTCTTCTATCAAATTGTCTATTTCATGTTTCTTTTCCAGCTTCTTTCGCCTCATGTTATTCTCGCCTAAGTTGTCCTATATCTTCCTTTAAAAATATTATACGGGAAACCGGAGTTGTCGATTACTATAATTAATATTATCACATCTAAACCTAGAGGCCCATATATGTGTAATGCGAAATTTGGAAACCCCTTGCCAGCGGCGGTCAGTCTAGCCCCAAATAAACCCCACATAATATGCCAGTTCCTATATGCCCGAGAAAGGACTCTGGACAAGGACTTATGTTACGAGGGATCAAGTGCCAGACCACCCCGTCTTCACACGTGCGAAAAATAAATTCCCGTCATGGGATTTTTATAATTTTGCCGCCACAAATGGCATATCAACCTTCGTAGGTTATTTAATGCCAAAGCCATTCTCCTAGAAGAACAGCAGTGATACTATTTAACCCATAGCTGGGAGGATAAGGGGTTTCATACCTTTCCCAAGGGTATTTGCCCGAAAGTGAACGTAATAGTGCGACTGGAGTTCGAACGCGCTTACTATGATTCTGCAGTCCATCGCTTTAACCATTGCACCACGAGGACAACCCCCTATATACTCAGACAGATAGGCACGCTCATATATCTATATGCATTATTGCGCATAAATATATGCACATAGGGACAGGCTATCTTATATAGTCATATATATGTTCATTTGAATGTAGACAGCAAACTCTGTGCTGAGGAAAACATGAAGCCATCTCACAAAAAATCCATAAGATCTTATAAAAAAATAAAATAATAAAAGTGATAGAAACTTAATGGTGCAATGGTTAAAACGCTGGACTATAAAGTCGTAGTACTCGAGTCTGAACTCCAATCACGCTATTACGTTGCCTTTCGGACAAATACTTTAAAAAAGGTATGAAACCCCGTATCCTACCATCTATGGGTTAAATGGTACCACTACTGTCTTTCTAAAAGGGTGGATTTGGCATTAAATAACCTTAGAAGGTTGATATGCCATTGAATAATAAAAAAACAAGAAACCTAATTTCTAATATTGTATCTGGCATTTTAATATCTGAAAGAAAGTGTACAGTTGAAGAGTACTGATGAGGATATTAAAAGAAAATGATATTAATAACGTATTAAGACTATACACGGTCATCGGTTGTATTTGTGAAATAATCTTCGAAGTAAAGGTCTGCAAAAATAAAATGGTTTTTGGTGCACACTAATAGGTTATATCATCTGTTAATGACAAAATAGAAAACTAAAACTATGGAGCATGTTTTGAAATTCTTAACAACCGCATTTTATAATGTTTATTGAAGCCTTTTCATACAGTAAATAAAACGAGCAGTGATCAAATTGCCTGAATCTTTAGATAAATCTAAAAAAGAAAAGAACCGATAGAAATAAAAATGAAAGAAATAAAAATATATCAGAATATTTAATTTGTGCTGTGAAAGATTGTAAATGTCACAGTTTATTTACATAAATTGCAATCTCTTTCAACAAATTACATGCGTGTACACACAAGTAGAATAAACAGAAACACACACATACACACGCACATACACGCTCGAACACACACACATAAACCTACACACATAAACACACAAAGAAAAGAAATATAGTGCATTACACATTCAAAGAGTGTCAAAGAGATATTTGAAAGCAGTCTTCTTTTAAATCCATTATTTGACTTAGGAAAGTCAGTTCTGTATAATAATTTTCTATAATTTTTTTTTCTCTCTTTCTGTCAAATACAACGCTGTAAATGATGTGTTGATATTTGCTTTTCAATATATTTATCTATTTATTTTTAAATTTGCACTTGCTTCACGTACTTGTCGTTTTTGTTTCTTTATATCATATTATGTGCTCTTGTTTAAAATACAATGGACACTGGATTTTAGCAAGCAAATAATTTCTACCGGAGGACATAAACTTCATGTCGGTGGTGGTGTCGTCGTAACGAGTGTCTCAAAAAATTTTGTCACATGCGTACTGAGGATGTAGGTGATTCAGTTCATTTTTATTTTGGATATTATCTTCCTTAAGCTGGTACGAATATTACTTGAAAACATAGGGTAGTTTTACTATGTCCAATGAAGGAAATCATTGCTCACAATAAATCCTGTCCCCCACCATCCAAGCCAACGAGGGAGGTCTTTTTTTATCTGTGCCCGAAAGCACTGCTTGTCTCTCCCAAATAATTAACAGACTGATTCTAAAACAAACCAAAAAAAAAAAAAAAGTCTCAAGGTTGACCGTCTCGTACCACCAAAATGAGAGTTCAAGCAATAGACCTTTTGAACTCTCTCTGTCAGTCGAGTCGGGGCACCGAGTTTGCTTGGAAGATAACACTACCGTACACATTTAGTTTGTCAGTATCACTGGTTAAATGCTGAGTAACTTAATCTTTATAATTCTCTTTATTTATTGTATTGAAAACATTCTTGATACACATATATAAATAGTGGAATATTTTGAAACTTACAAATTAATATACTCCATCTTATCAATATCTATCTATCAATCTATCTGATTTTTAAACACAACAAGGAATTAAGAAAATATATTTTAATGACGAGAAGTCATTAAAAGCATAGGCAATATCAATTCTTCTTCTTCTTCTTCTTCTTCTTCTTCTTCTTCTTCTTCTTCTTCTTCTTCTTCTTCTAATATATATATATATATATATATATATATATATATATATAAATATATATATAGTACCATTTGATGGAGACTCAAACTCGGTTAAGTCGTCATAATAAATTTATTTCGGCGGAGAATATTACTATACTCTCCGTCTCGTCAGATGACTATTTACATGATTCTCTCTTGTTGCAGAGTAGCAACCACACCTACTGTCGTTAGATACTAACTGGATATTCAAAATTATATATATATATATATATATATATATATATATATATATATATATATATATATATATTGTATACTTAAGCATCAAATCATTATCTAAACAGGTTATGTTGGATATCGCTCATTGTTTAATTTTTAAAATCTTCAGGTGAAGACGTTCAAGTCTTCTCGCTTGTCTTTTTAAGTCTGGGACAAGTTAGTAAATAATTAATCAAAAGTTTCCTTTCCTTGACGTTCTTACTGATTCCAACAGCAATGATAAATACATTACATCTCTGTACAAAGAAAAATCAACAAGTCACAATTTCACTTTATTTAACTATCACATTGAATGTCCTGACAAATATAAGATAGACTTTATGAAAGACTTAATCCATGGAGCTTATCTCATAATGTCATCTTGGACAATATCTTACAAAGAACTCACATAAAACAACACCTAGTTGATAATCTCTAAAATTCTAATCGATCAGCAAATAAAAAATATCTTCATAACATCCATTAAAATAGCAATAACAACAATAATTATATTTACTGAATAAACGAATATTACAAGAATCAAATGCATGAAAACTACAAATTAGACGAGCAAATGATAATGAACATTATACATAGACTCATTAAACCCACTGAAACTCAAAAACAAATAAAACTCATTATCTACTACACTAAAATTAAAACGTCAAATCTCATCGTTAAGAATAACCCATTCTCCCACAAAATTTCACGAATTCAAACGAATGTAGTGTATAAATTTACATGTCCATTTTGAGAGAGTCTCCCGTAAAATAACAAAACCAAATCCTTACATTTATCATACAACAGCCACTCTATCTCGTAGCCTTACCTGCCACCTCTCCGACTTAAGCACTATAGAAGAGTATTTAATGACAAAGCATAACAAAGACACAGGCAAATTCAAATCCCCAGATATAAGAAAGTTCTTAATTAACTATACAAATGCCATATATAAAAATAACGATGAAAACCGTTTACACACTCTCGAAGAACGAGCTAGAAAAATTTTCAAAAATACTATAAATAAAAAGAAATTCACCACAAGTTTAAATATATTAAAAATATTCAATCACTAACCACCCATCCTAACAGAATTATTCATTATACAAACACTCCAAATCAATATAAACCACTCCAAAAATATGAATAAAATTCAGAGCAATAAACGATCTAACACAACCCCCGAAGATAACCAGTGAAATCAACGAAAGCCCTCGGGCTCATATGGGATACTTTCTTTACCAACTTGACCCAGGCATAAGAAGACTAGTGAGAAGACTTATACCTGTTCACTTGAAGATTAAAAAAAACAATCCATGGTATTCAACTAAACATATATATATATATATATATATGTGTGTGTGTGTGTGTGTGTGTGTGTGTCCAACGATAAATATCTCACAAAATATCTTTTTTTGTAAATTGTCATGATATTCTTGAGAAACGGGTCGTTTGACTGCCTTAAAAGAACTGTGGCTATGGATATGCGATTTTCCCAATTTTTCTCTTTACGGGAATGAGGAACCGAAACGTCCTGTTTGCTCACTTTTCTCATCTTTTATGTGACGTCAGATTACGTATTGTATTGCGATTATGAGCAAATATTCAAGTATTTTTGTGTGGAAGTATTCCACGAGTTCTCTTAAAGCATCTTGATCGAGGTCTGTGCAACGTTCTGGTCTGGGTTCATTTCTCAATAAACTATCACCAGTACGAAACTTGAACAATCAGTTTTGAACTTGCCTGTCAGTAATGATAGTTCGACCATAAAATTAAGAGTTTTCTCAGCTTTTAGCAAGCATTTTCTTCATTCTTAAACTCCCACAACATTAACTGTCGAGTATGAACTTTTAGTTCCTCACTTTTACGGAAGTGAGATCAGAGATTAAATTATGAGGCACACTCACCACTGAAATAAGAGTGACCGATGAAGGCGCCCTTTCATCGAGTAATTTCCGCTTACATTTAAAATGTTGAAACATTGAAATTCATAGTTACAACTTGCTTTTTAAAAACGAAGATTATTAATGACTTAACTTAAATTTCACTTTTTTCATATCCGTTAATGAAACGTAGAAATCTTATCATTTATTTTGTCATAATATTCAAAACCTCCTAGATAATTTAATGGGATAAAAGATGGATACAGCAATCAAAAACGAGATAATATGCATCAAAATGATTTATTCTGTATATGTTGACCCTTCTTGCTTAGGAATGCTCGTAGTGTAATGGCTATCACCGTAGAAAATCGGAATGGATTGTTTGCATTTCACAGCACGCTAATACCCTAAGGAATTGTATACCTCTATCTATTCTCCCTCTAGCTATGGGTAAATAGTTGGGAAGTTTGGGCTCTTTAACCTTGGTGTGGAAACCGGGCTTGGAGAATTCAAGATAGAAATTAAAACTCTTCTGATAAAAGCAGAAAACAACGCCATAATGACCAATTATAGGAAAGCAAAAACTGGTATTACAATGAGAAATGTAGATCACATGGGAAAACAGATGAAACGAGGGATCACATATTAAACGAATAAAGTACAAAAAGTAGTACAAAAAGTCTATAAGACTAGGCATGGCTTGCTGGGAAATGCGATCCACTAGAAATTATGTATGAAATTAAAATTTGAATACCCTACCAAATGGTATATGAACAATTCAGAATCTGTCCGTGTTTGGAGGGATTCGGTAAATACATATAAAACCCTTTTTTCAGCATACTACTCTCAATATCACTTGTTATGTTTTATATATCAAAGATCAGCTTAGTAGGTTAAGATTTGCCATTTTAAATTTTGCCTGGCTGAAACGAGAAAAAGACGAAGAAAATTTGGCTCAGCTTTTTAAGTACTAGTGTTTGAGTACTTTTGAACATGTGTAAGTGATTGTGTGTGTGTATGTGTTTGTATATACGCGAGTAGAGCACATAAAATGATTTTTACACGTCATTTCTATAAATATATATATATATATATTCATTGTAAAACTCTTCGTGAACATTAAATAAGTTTTTTGAAGATGATAATGTATTTATTCTAATATTAATCGCATTGGCAATTTGTTTAATTATGGATGTAGGGTGCTTAGATATAACATAAATGTATATTGGTATTTGTCGACTAATGTCCGAAAAAGACATCGACACGCGGCTAACGAAGACATGGACAGCTATCGATAAGCTATCGATCATATGGAAATCAGACCTGACCGATAAAATGAAACGCAGTTTCTTCCAAGCAGCAGTCGTGTCGATACTGCTGTATGGATGCACCACTTGGACGCTAACAAAACGGCTGGAGAAGAAGCTAGACAGCAACTACACAAGAATGCTGCGAGCAATATTAAACAAGTCCTGGAGGCAACACCCAACAAAGCACCAACTATACGGCCACCTACCTAGCATCACAAAAACTATCCAAGTTAGACGAACCAGGCACGCAGGACACTGCTGGAGGAGCAGGGACGAGCTCATAAGTGATGTACTCCTATGGACCCCCACATATGGACGAGCAAAAGCAGGACGTCCAGCTTGAACATACATACAGCAGCTATGTGAGGATACGGGATGTAGCCCAGAGGACCAGCCAGAGGCGATGAACGATAGGGAAAAATGGCGAGAGAGGATCATGGATATCCGTGCTAGCGGCACGACATGATGATGATGATGATGTTGGTATAGAATTAGTCTTACTAATTGGTTTATAAGAAATGGCATTCAAATTGAGGGTACGTGGGGAATTCAATAAGTTTCCAGTATGTTATTGCTATACATCTTATCTGATGACTGACCAACTTTTATGATTTCAGGCCCAAATGAACAGCTACAGCAGGAATTGGAATACACCCTACTAAAGCCTTATTGTCACAGCTGGTGAATTTCAAAAATGCAATCTGGACGTTAGGACACTTTAAAAGAACGATATGCAATAAAACTCTGTTTTAAACTTGGAAAGAAAATGCTACAGAAAAGTATGGAAAGATTCAGACTGTGATTACTATGAATAAATGTGCCCATACGAAAAAAGTCAGGAAACTTATTTAATGTTCTTCGTATATATATATATATATATATATATATATATATATATAGGCATCCACAGATAGACTGTTTCGTTGTATGAGAGTGCTTCAGTGTGGCTAGAGCGCGCGCTGCTTTAAGATGTAATTGAAACCTGGCTGACTTTAAGTCAGTCGGTTATCTTACACCAGAGTTATCGTCATTCTCAGCGTAAGTGAATGAATTTTTTACATTAAAAAAAATTATATATTACTTATCGGTCACCTCGATGATTTTAAATCTCCACCTGTTCAACTTTCCCGTCAACATATTATTGGAATCTTACCCAGGTGGTCTCTATTGTATTAATTCTGCTTTCCTAATAAAAATACTCTGATATAGATATTATTATCTCTTATGGATGATTACAAGTATGAGTTGACGGAGATAGGCAACTTGTGAAAACTGGTGGAAATTATATTTGTAAGTTGCTTCCATTACAGAGATAAGATTTTTTTGACTGACTCTGTTGAATATGTTGAAATGAAAGAAAAAAATGTTATAAAAAATATAACAAAAAGAACCCAAACTAACTTATATAAAAAATGCAGACTAATTCTCGTCTCACGTATAATCATTATTAAGGTATCTAGTAGTATCTACCAGAAGTAGGCTAACCTAAATTTTGGGTTATCTAACATACATATTTCTCTGTTCTGTCAATTTAATAAATCATCTTTGATATTTTGCTGATTCTTCAAAATCCCTCCACGCTTTATTCATTGTGTATCAAATTTTCTTTTTTTTTGTGGAATTCATTTTGTATCTCATTGTAACGAATATTTGTATAGCCCCCTATATATATATATATATATAACGCTAAAAATCTTTGAAGAGAGTGATATGCAATGTTTTAGTTCATTTTTGTTTGATTCTCCAAGAGTACATTGATTCCTTTAAAAGCTCTAATAAAAACTTTCTAAAAATACTTTTTCTTGGAAAAAAAATTGCCTAAAGCTTAGAACAATCAAAAATTACAGAATTACAAAGACGTGTTTTGCCTTAACACTTCTGTTTATTTCTTTATATATATATATATATATATATATATATATATATATATATATATATATATATATATATATAAGCAATATATATATATATATATATATATATATATATATATATATATATATATATATATATATATATTGCTTAGAAATTATTGTAACCCAAATATTTTATCATGAAAAAGCTTTATTTTATATCAATACAACAGATTTCTGTTGGAAATATATTTCATATCTACCTTTTCTTTTTTCTGTCTGACAGCACACTCACAAACACACACACGCATATATATATATATATATATATATATATATATATATATATATATATATATATATTTATATATATATATATATATGTGTGTGTGTGTGTGTGTGTGTGTGTGTGTGTGTGTGTTGTTCAATTTGTTTGGGTCACGCCAAATCTTTTTTTTTAAATTTATATTAAATATTTCCAAACACCTTTTCTAGAGAAGAATTTTAAATGAATTTGAGCTCACTTTTTTCACACATTTATATGGTTTCCTTCTCTTCTATCAAATACGAGTGACTATTTACTAGTGATCATTTATTTGCACACAGTTTAATGTCTTTAAGTATTACTATTTAACGACAACTATTCAAGTTAACCTCTGTCACCTGTTTTCACCATGTTAAATGATCAAACAGTTCTATTGCAGACAATCCATTTTAGCATAAGTTCACAGTTAAAAGTTAAACAGTTCTTTTTGACCTCTATAAAGGGCCTTTATCAGGCGCTAAAACTTCAGGACAGAAAGGTTACACCCTATTTCTCAAAATTCCGGCATTACTGAAGTCTCACCAATAGTTTGTTTAGTCTCATATCCAGGACACTCTAGGGAAGAGTCTTGTCCTTCTTCAGAGATGTGGTCACTGTATTCTGCAGCCCTAACCGACTAGGCCAAATGTATCTATAGTACTGCCTAAAAATTAATATAATCACTGTCCAGTCTGCTATGTCTCCAGAATATTCTAACTACATCTCTCCAATGAGTAAAATCCCCAACCAATGGGTTTTCTGGATATAATACTAAACTATATGACAGTGAAGCCCCAGTCCACGAGTTTTGGGGAATGCAGAGTATCCTCCCATTGCCATTACTCACAGGCCGACTTTAAACCAGATGGGAATATATGGTGTGTAACCATTTTCAGGAAAAACAGAGATAGTTCATGATTTAAGATATTTGAAATCATTTAGCTGTGAGCTAAGAAATGATTAATTTTAAATTAAATTATGAGAGTTAGCTTTACTTGATAAAATTTAATGGTTTTCCGTAGAAATAGTAGAGTTACCAATACTTGAAAATATGTAATAGAGTGAACAATGAACTTGTAGTGAAAGTAATACTTGCAAATATGTAATGGTGTGAATAATAAAGTAAATATTGTAGAAATACTTGAAAATATGTAACGGTGTGAATAATGAACTAAATATGTTACTAATACTTGCAAATATGTAATGGTGTGAATAATGAACTGAATACGTTAGTAATACTGGAAAATATCTAATGGTGTAAACAATAAACTAAATATGTAAGTAATACATGCAAAAATGTAATGATGTGAATAATGAACTAAATATGTTTATAATACATGCAAATATGTAATGATGTGAATAATGAACTCAATATGTTAGTAATACTTGCAAATATGTAATGGTCTGAATAATGAACTAAATATGTTAGTAATACTTGAAAATATCTAATGGTGTAAACAATAAACTAAATATGTAAATAATACATGAAATTATGTAATGATGTGAAAAATGAACTAAATATGTTAGTAATACATGCAAATATGTAATGATGTGAATAATGAACTAAATATGTTTGTAATACTTGCAAAAATGTAATGATGTGAATAATGAACTTAATATGTTATTAAAACTTGCAAATATGTAATGGCGTGAACAATAAACTAAATATGTTAGTAATACTTGAAAATATGTAATGGCGTGAACAATAAACTAAATATGTTAGTATTACTTGAAAATATCTAATGGCGTGAACAATAAACTAAATATGTTAGTAATACTTGAAAATAAATAATGGTGTGAACAATAAACTAAATATGTTAGTAACAGTTGCAAATATGTAATGATGTGAATAATGAACTTAATATGTTATTAAAACTTGAAAATATGTAATGGCGTGAACAATAGACTAAATATGTTAGTAATACTTGAAAATATATAATGATGTGAATAATGAACTAAATATGTTAGTAATACTTGAAAATATCTAATGGTGTGAACAATAAACTAAATATGTTAGTAATACTTGAAAATATGTAATGATGTGAATAATGAATAATATGTTAGTAATACTTGCAAATATGTAATAATGTGAATACTGAACTAAATATGTTAGTAATACTTGAAATTATGTAAGGGCGTGAACAATAAACTAAATATGTTAGTAATACTTGAAAATATATGATGTTGTGAACAATAAACTAAATATGTTAGAAATACTTTAAAATATATAATGGTGTGAACAATAAACTAAATATGTTAGTAATACTTGAAAATATATAATGGTGTGAACAATAAACTAAATATGTTAGAAATACTTTAAAATATATAATGGTGTGAACAATAAACTAAATATGTTAGGAATACTTGAAAATATATAATGGCGTGAACAATAAACTAAATATGTTAGTAATACTTGAAAATATGTAGTGATGTGAATAATGAACTAAATATGTTAGTAATATTTGCACATATGTAATGGTGTGAATAATGAACTAAATATGTAAGTAATACATGCAAATATGTAATGATGTGAATAATGAACTAAATATGTTAGTAATACTTGCACATATGTGATGGTGTGAATAATAAACTAAATATGTTAGAAATACTTTAAAATATATAATGGTGTGAACAATAAACTAAATATGTTAGTACTACTTGAAAATAAGTAATGATGTGAATAATAAAATAAATATGTTAGTAATACCTGAAAATATATAATAGTGTGAACAATAAGCTAGATATGTTAGTAATACTTGAAAATATAAAATGGTGTGAACAATAAACTAAATATGTTAGTAATACTTGAAAATATATAATGGTGTGAACAATAAACTAAATATGTTAGTAATACTTGAAAATATATAATGGCGTGAACAATAAACTAAATATGTTAGTAATACTTGAAAATATGTAATGATGTGAATAATTAACTAAATATTTTAGTAATACTTGCACATATGTAATGGTGTGCATAATGAACTAAATATGTAAGTAATACATGCAAATATGTAATGATGTGAATAATGAACTAAATATGTTAGTAATACTTGCACATATGTGATGGTGTGAATGATAAACTAAATATGTAAGTAATACACGCAAATATGTAATGATGTGAATAATGAACTAAATATGTTAGTAATACTTGAAAATATGTAAGGGCGTGAACAATAAACTAAATATGTTAGTAATACTTGAAAATATATGATGTTGTGAACAATAAACTAAATATGTTAGAAATACTTTAAAATATATAATGGTGTGAACAATAAACTAAATATGTTAGTAATACTTGAAAATATATAATGGTGTGAACAATAAACTAAATATGTTAGAAATACTTTAAAATATATAATGGTGTGAACAATAAACTAAATATGTTAGGAATACTTGAAAATATGTAATGGCGTGAACAATAAACTAAATATGTTAGTAATACTTGAAAATATGTAGTGATGTGAATAATGAACTAAATATGTTAGTAATACTTGCACATATGTAATGGTGTGAATAATGAACTAAATATGTAAGTAATACATGCAAATATGTAATGATGTGAATAATGAACTAAATATGTTAGTAATACTTGCACATATGTGATGGTGTGAATAATAAACTAAATATGTAAGTAATACGCGCAAATATGTAATGATGTGAATAATGAACTAAATATGTTAGTAATACTTGCAAATATGTAATGATGTGAATAATGAACTAAATATGTTCGTAATACTTGCAAATATGTAATGGTGTGAACAATAAACTAAATATCTTAGTAATACTTGAAAATATGTAATGGCGTAAACAATAAACTAAATATGTTAGTAATACTTGAAAATATCTAATGGTGTGAACAATAAACTAAATATGTTAGTATTACTTTAAAATATCTAATGGCGTGAACAATAAACTAAATATGTTAGTAATACTTGAAAATATATCATGGTGTGAGCAATAAACTAATTATGTTAGTAACACTTGCAAATATGTAATGATGTAAAAAATGAACTATATATGTTAGTAATACTTGAAAATATCTAATGGTGTGTACAATAAAGTAAATATGTTAGTAATAATTGATAATATATAATAGTGTGAACAATAAATTAAATATGTTAGTAATACTTGCAAATATGTAATGATGTGAATAATGAACTAAATATGTTAGTAATACTTACACATATGTAATAATGTGAATACTGAACTAATTATGTTAGATGAAAATAAGTAAGGGCATGAACAATAAACTAAATATGTTAGTAATACTTGAAAATATAAAATGGTGTGAACAATAAAATAAATATGTTAGTAATACTTGAAAATATATAATGGTGTGAACAATAAACTAAATATGTTAGTAATACTTGAAAATATAAAATATTGTGAACAATAAACTAAATATGTTAGTGATACTTAATATATAAGTAATACATGCAAATATGTAATGATGTGAATAATGAACTAAATATGTTAGTAATACTTGCACATATGTGATGGTGTGAATGATAAACTAAATATGTAAGTAATACACGCAAATATGTAATGATGTGAATAATGAACTAAATATGTTAGTAATACTTGAAAATATGTAAGGGCGTGAACAATAAACTAAATATGTTAGTAATACTTGAAAATATATGATGTTGTGAACAATAAACTAAATATGTTAGAAATACTTGAAAATATAAAATGGTGTGAACAATAAACTAAATATGTTAGTAATACTTTAAAATAAAAAATGGTGTGAATAATAAACTAAATATGTTAGTAATACTTTAAAATATATAATGGTGTGAACAATAAACTAAATATGTTAGTAATACTTACAAATATGTAATCATGTGAATACTGAACTAAATATGTTAGTAATACTTGAAAAAATGTAAGGGCGTGAACAATAAACTATATTAGTTAGTAATACTTGAAAATATATAATGGTGTGAACAATAAACTAAATATGTTAGAAATAATTTAAAATATATAATGGTGTGAACAATAAAATAAATATGTTAGTAATACTTGAAAATATATAATGGTGTGAACAATAAACTAAATATGTTAGTAATACTTGAAAATATATAATGGTGTGAATAATAAACTAAATATGTTAGTAATACTTGAAAATATATAATGGTGTGAAAAATAAACTAAATATGTTAGTAATACTTGAAAATATATAATGCTGTGAACAATAAACTAAATATGTTAGTAATACTTGAAAATATATAATGGTGTGAACAAAAAACTAAATATGTTAGTAATACTTGAAAATAAGTAATGGTGTGAACATTTAACTAATAGTGTTAGTAAAACTTGAAACAATAGGTGTGCACAATAAAATAGTTGTGTTAACAATATTTAAAACCATCTAATTGTGTGGACATGGAAAAGGTTATGTAAGCAATACTGGAAACACTTAGTGGTGCTCACATAAAACAATTTTTTTAGCAATACTTGAAAACATTTAAAGGTGTGCACATAGAACTAGTAGTGTTAGCAATACTTGAAAACATTTAAAGGTGTGCACATAGAACTAGTAGAGTTAGCAATACATGAAACCATTTAAAGGTAAGCACATAGAACTAGTAGTGTTAGCAATACTTGAAACCATTTAAAGTTGTGCTCATAGAACTAGTAGTGTTAGCAATACTTGAAACCGTTTAAAGGTGTGCACATAGAACTAATAGTGTTAGCAATACTTGAAACCATTTAAAGGTGTGCACATAGAACCAGTAGTGTTAGCAATACTTGAAACCATTTAAAGGTGTGCACATAGAACCAGTAGTGTTAGCAATACTTGAAACCATTTAAAGGTTTTCACATAGAACTAGTAGTGTTAGCAATACTTGAAACCATTTAAAGGTTTTCACATAGAACTAGTAGTGTTAGCAATACTTGAAACCGTTTAAAGGTGTGCACATAGAACTAATAGTGTTAGCAATACTTGAAACCATTTAAAGGTGTGCACATAGAACTAGTAGTGTTAGCAATACTTGAAACCATTTAAAGGTGTGCACATAGAACCAGTAGTGTTAGCAATACTTTAAACCATTTAAAGGTGTGCACATAGAACTAGTAGTGTTAGCAATACTTGAAACCGTTTAAAGGTGTGCACATAGAACTAGTAGTGTTAACAATACTTTAAACCATTTAAAGGTGTGCACATAGAACTAGTTGTGTTAGCAATACTTTAAACCATTTAAAGGTTTTCACATAGAACTAATAGTGTTAGCAATACTTGAAACCGTTTAAAGGTGTGCACATAGAACTAGTAGTGTTAGCAATACTTTAAACCATTTAAAGGTGTGCACATAGAACCAGTAGTGTTAGCAATACTTTAAACCATTTAAAGGTGTGCACATAGAACTAGTAGTGTTAGCAATACTTCAAACCATTTAAAGTTGTGCCCATAGAATTTGTAGTGTTAGCAATACTTGAAACCGTTTAAAGGTGTGCACATAGAACTAGTAGTGTTAGCAATACATGAAACCATTTAAAGATGTGCACATAGATCTAATAGTGTTAGCAATACTTGAAAACGTTTAAAGGTTTTCACATACAACTAGTAGTGTTGGCAATACTTGAAAACATTTAAAGTTGGGCACATAGAACTAGTAGTGTTAGCAATACTTTAAACCATTTAAAGGTGTGCACATTGAACTAGTTGTGTTAGCAATACTTTAAACCAGTTAAAGGTGTTCACATAGAACTAGTAGTATTAGCAATACTTGAAACCATTTAAAGGTGTGCACATAGAACTAGTAGTGTTGGCAATACTTTAAACCATTTAAAGGTGTGCACATACAACTAGTAGTGTTGGCCATACTTGAAACCATTTAAAGGTGTGCACATAGAACTAGTAGTGTTAGCAATACATGAAACCATTTAAAGACGTGCACATAGATCTAATAGTGTTAGCAATACTTGAAACCATTTAAAGGTGTGCACATAGAACTAGTAGTTTTAACTTTACTTGAAAACATTTAAATGTATGCACCTTGAACTAGTAGTGTTAGCAATACTTGAAACCATTTAAAGGTGTGCACATACAACTAGTTGTGTTAGCAATACTTTAAATCATTTAAAGGTTTTCACATAGAACTAGTAGTGTTAGCAATACTTGAAACCGTTTAAATGTGTGCACATAGAACTAGTAGTGTTAGCAATACTTGGAAACATTTAAAGGTGTGCACATACAACTAGTAG
Organism: Sepioteuthis lessoniana; assembly: GCA_963585895.1. Lineage (NCBI taxonomy): Eukaryota > Metazoa > Mollusca > Cephalopoda > Myopsida > Loliginidae > Sepioteuthis > Sepioteuthis lessoniana. Next base: position 21,110,991 of record OY757930.1, on the reverse strand, counting down.
TGTTGGCAATACATGAAACCATTTAAAGGTAAGCACATAGAACTAGTAGTGTTAGCAATACTTTAAACCAGTTAAAGCTGGGCACATAGAACTAGTTGTGTTAACAATACTTGAAACCGTTTAAAGCTGTTCACATAGAACTAGTAGTGTTGGCAATACTTGAAAACATTTAAAGGTGTGCACATAGAATTTGCAGTGTTAGCAATACTTGAAACCATTTAAAGGTGTGCACATAGAACTAGTAGTGTTAGCAATACTTGAAACCATTCAGTGGTGTGTGCATGAAATTAGTAGAGTTCAGACTACTTGAAACCATTTACTAGTGTGTACATAGAACTAGTAGTTTTAACAGTACTTGAAACCATTTAAGAGCGTGCACATAGAACTTATAATGTTAGCTATACTTAAAAACATGTAATAGTGTGAACAATGAACTAGTAGTGTTAGCTGTCCATGTGACCATTTAATGTTGTTCTCATAAAACTAGTAGTAGTCTTAGCAATACCTGGAAACATTTAATGGTGTGCACAATGAACTAGTAGTGTTAGCAATACCTGATACTTCCCCAGTCAGCTGGGGCGGTAGAATACACCAATTGCTATTCAGCAGAGGTTTAAGACACCCCGCTAACGAATGTCCAGAATATGACACTAAACAATCTCATGGTGAGGTTCCAGCAGTACTGGAGCTTTGGGGAATTCGGAGTACCCCTTCATTGCCATCGATCCCAGGTCCACTCTGGCCCGAAGTGGTAGCACCTGATAGGGCCATATCAATGAGTCAAATAGAACTAAAAGCATACATATGCTAAACTGTATTGTTTGAGTAAACTGAATAGCTTGAAAAAGAATTTTATTTTATTATTACACCGTACTTATATTTAAACTGCGTGCTTATTCTTAACTGAATTTTTTGAAATAGAACTGTTTTTCGACATTAAAACTGTATTTATACTTGACTGAATTGTTACATATAACTGCTTGAATGGTTTGAAATAGAAATGTTTTAACAATTAAATTGTATACTTGTGCTAAACTGAATTGTTTTAAATAGAACAGATTATTTACATAAATATAGATTTGGCGTTAATTAACCTGCAAAGGTTGATATGGCATAAAAACCAACAAACCAAACCAAACCAAACCAATACTTGATATATTTTATGATGCACAGATAGTACTGGTAGATTTAACAATACTTAAAAACATTTAATGGTGTGCCCATTGAGCACACCATAGTACTAGTCGTTTTAGCAATAATTGAAAAAAAGAAAAAGTATGGTGTGCACAATAAACTAGTAGTGGTGGCAATACCTGAAACCTTTTAATTGTTCGCAGACAAATGAGATTATTACTTTAATAATAAATTTACGCACAATCCTTTTACTTTAACTTCATATATATAATATATTTCCATATACCCTATTTCTCATGAAATTACCACCATGTGTTTGATATGCCGTTAAACGAAATAAACCAAACTTAATCAAGTATACCAAAACATTTAAATCAATATATCCAACAATATTTTTCTTTATGATTATTAAACAATCAAAAAGGATATTATCATATTTACCAACCCCTCCGCTCAGGCAGGATATGACACAAGGTCAATTTTTAAGTGGAATTTAACAGGTTTGAATTCAGAGTTTTCCTTCTTCTAGACAGGTTGCTTCACCAAGGCTGAAGAACTAGTCTGCTCTACTATTTATCCATAGCTGGAGGGAGAATAATTGGATTCATACCTTTCCCAAGGGTATTAGTGCTCTGTGAAATGCAATCAGCCTCGTCCAGGATTGGAACTCGTGTCGCCGTGTCCATTTCCTACGACGATAACCATTACACCCCAGGCATCTCCTGATATGTAAATATTAAATGTTTGCTGTTTAATATTTCACGTCATGTAGTCTTTCCTTGCCGAACTATTCAGTGTTTGACACTCAACAAGATAATCTAATGCATTATGATAAAGTGCGGCTTGTACTTCAATCCACTATCATGCACCACATGAAATTCTTATTGTAGTAAATGTGTTGTATTTTGGCCTTTGACCCGGCCAAAAATGACATTCCAAGGTGATGCACCGGAAGGAAGTGACACATTCTAATGAAAGTTATGAGAGGAAATCGCGTGAGCGGAAATTGGCTGATTAAATGGGACGAGGTAAAAAATTCCCATGGTACACTCATAGACTGATGCACCGGAAGAGAGTGACCTGTGGACTGCATGACAGTTATTTCCGCTTGATTACGATTCAACATGCGATTCCAAAAATCGAGTAGTTGACTGAGTGGCCGTTGAACTATTGTGTAACCCAGTCAAGACAGAAGTCAGACAATTGCAGTTGCAGTTGGAGTACGGACGGAGTTATAGACGAGTGGTAGTAGGGAAAGCCACACCAGGCCGAAGGGGCTCAGAGAAGGTGCTTATAAGATGCAGTAAAGAAAGCCATCACCCAGTAGAGTGGGCCTCTGGGCTTCCAGTTGAGCAGCCCTGGAAAACGAGAAAGACACAATGTTGACGGCCATAAGAGCGGGGGTCAAAATATTGCAGTTTCTGTTCGGTCTCCAACTCCCTTTCACACGCAAACCTTGAATAATCTTTTCGAACCCTTGCAATAAAGTGAGAGAGATATATATTTCTAAAGAATGCTCTACTCGTCTTTATTATTCATTGCGTCAAAATGAATACAACAAATGTTAGGTTTTCAATTTGGGGTTTATACATTTGATATAATTGAAAAATTTAACTGTGACAAATAGATTTATTAGTGGTAATTTATTAAGCTTTTTGCTTAGATGTAGCACAAGGCCGCATGAATGGGGCACCCAATAAGAATCGAACTCACTCGCGTAGGTCTGCTAGTTTACCTAGCTAACCATTACACCACCCGAGGTGCCCCAAATAGATTTATTAATGTTAGATAGCAATACTTGCAAAACATGTTACTGTGGCAAATAGCATAATTATTATTAGATAGCAATACACGAAATCATTTAAATGTGGTGTATAGAACTGTTAGCGTTAGATAAGCATACTTGAGACCATTTAACAGTAGCAAATAGAACTATTAATGTTATAAGCAATACTTTCCATGTGACAAATAGAATATTTAGTGTTAGATTCCAATATGTGAAACCATTTAGCTGTGACTAATAGAATTAGTACTATTAGATAGGAATAGTCGAAACTATACAACTCTTGCGAATAGAATTATTATTATTAGATAGCTATACCAGAAGCCATTTAAATGTGGCAAATAGAACTATTAGTGTTAGATAAGAATACTTGAAACCATTCAACTGTGGCAAATAAAACTATTAGTATTAGATAGCAATACTCGAAACCATTTATACCACAGGCACCTCCTAAAAAGGATATTATAATTCATTGTTTGTTAGGAAACTCCTCAGCTTCAAAATTCTGTAACCACAGCATAAACTAAAAAATAAGAAATACAAGCAATTTAAGTAGATAGATATATACATTAAAAAAGGTCTAAAAATATTAAAAGTGCCAACTGATTTTTGACTTTTAAGTATACCTATTCTAGTTTCCATAGTTCCAATGTTGTAATATTTTATTGATGAATAATAGATTTTATTATCCATTTTGATTGTATATCTTAGAAGTAGAAATTATAATCCAGGTATCAGCTTTTATTTTTCAACATTTTTTCGATGTCTTCATATATTGGCACCATCGTACGTAGATGCCAGTTTATATGAGAATGAATGTCTGATCATGAGTGCATTTGTATGTGTCTCTTAAAAAGGTGTTTCTTTTTAACTAATAAGTGCGCCAACAGATTTGCAATATTGTAACCTTGGTAATGGAAGCTCTATTTGAAAAAACAGATATGTTTCATCCTTATCTGTAATCTCACCAGGAGAGATTAGTAGACGTATCAGAAGCATTTGGAACCACGTTATTTTTTATGCAACATCTCTTTCTTCCATGAAAACCCCTCTAAATACAATTAAAAACATAGGTGCTTTCTAAAATCAAACAATTAGATTCGAAAGAAACGAACCTTGAAAATGGTAAATATATATATTTGGCAAACCCTCCGTACGATAAGGGATATACGATCAATTTTTAGAGCAAAGTTTATCAAGTTTAAATCTAGAGTCTACCTACTACTATATCGGTTGCTTTATCAAGCTAATAGAGCCTAGTCTGCACTACAATCTACCCGTATCTAGAAACTGAATATTTGATATTCATATCATTTCTAAAGTAAATAAGCCATTTGCAAAGAGAAAGAGCTTCATCCAGGATTTGAACTCGAGTTCCAAATTTAACTTCCTATAACAAAATCCATTCAGATCCGAGCGAGGCCAAATTGATAAATATACGTTCCTTCTAATTCAGACTGATATTTTTTGATAAGTGACTCGCTAAGTCTTAAAGTAGCAGAGAGAAAACATGACGATTATTAAACAGATACGAAGAAAAAGCAAATTGAAAGCGAAAAACTTGTTAATTTTGGAAGAATATATGTCTTTGAAAATTTGATTTTGGCTCAGATGGATATTTAGAATTTAATAAAAACTGATGATATTTCTCAGAAAATATATTTTCTCGTTTGTGACGCAAAAATTAAAATAGAAACTAATTGGATGAGAGAAGAGAAAAAGATTTTCGTTACCCAACTAGGAAAACTGACATAGCGTGGAAACGGAGGAATTTTGGATACTGAAATTTGATCACAACGGCTGGAAAATGAAAACAGTATGTCTCGTGAACCCGTTGGGATCACTTACTAAAAGCTGCAATTCATATATATATATATATATTTATATCACACTGTACGAACAGGATGTTACACGAGATAAATTTCTCTCTATATATAAATTTCTATATATATATAAATTTCTCTCTCTCTCTCTCTCTATATATATATATATATATACACACATATATATATATATGTGAGTGTGTGTGTATATATATATATATATACTATATGATACAGTACGAGGAGGATGCGACAAAAGGGGAATTACTAAGCGTTTAACTGTTTTTTATTCAAACTTTTACTTCTCCTAGAACGGTTACAATGATACCATAACAAGGTTACTAATCCAAGTCTGACCTACTATGTAGCTGTACCAGTAAGGATTACCTTCCCAATCCATTCATGCCTAGTCTTATTCCCTTTTTGTGCTTTTCAGCTGCATTCGCTTTTATGTGATTAAACCTTTCATCCCTTTATCTGCATAGCATAAACTTGCTGTTCTGTTGTATGTTATCAATGACCACTTTTATGTAAATGGTCCTTATGGTGTCGTTCTGTGCTGATATTTGGAAAGATTCATTATCTCTCTTGAGATTTATCTGTCGTAGACACGTCTAGGATTCCTCATGTCCAATTTCGTTAGTTTGTTGCTTGAAATCTCCATACATTTGTTTTAACCACATTATGGTCCTATGCAAGTCACTATACTTGATTGTAGCCTGTTTCGTGACTACTACATGCGTTTCCAGCTTGTTAGGTTATCAACTCCCTCTGTGCTCATGTTGTGTTTGACAGATCCACTGATGGAAGATGAAACAATCTATCTGGAACTTCTGACTCAGGAGTGGTTTGTGGGAACACGTTGTCTAGGCGTTGGCAACTCAAAGACACTGTGGTATAATAGTAATATCTGAAATATATATAGATTTTCACTTTTTCTTGTATATGAGACAGAAAAATGATATATCAGGCTGGTGCAGTCTTTCTATGTTTCTCTATTTTTCGGAGATGGTTTAATTCTTGGAGAGATGTCATACTTATTTTTCTATCTTCGGTATGGACATCTGATATCTTTTCTCATCTAACCCCAAACTCTACATTTTTAAATCAGATTCCCCTAGGAACAAACATTCCCGATTGGCTAACTAATCACAGATCATTTCTTATTCTTCAACTACATTTTGACTGGCCCGCTAATCGAATGCTCCGATCTACGTCTGTAGGAAGAGTATCTGTTGGGGTATGCCCTATAGATGGACTTGTTCTCATGTGACATATACCATTTGAGCTCTCTTCTGCGTAGTCTCGGTGCAGTCGCAGTCTCAGACTCGGTTCAGTCTCAGAGGAGTCTCAGCAAGCCGTTACCAAGAGCAGTAATATCCATGATTGTTAAGTTGAGGAGGGGTTTTTCCTAGCTATCGTTCGTGTATGTACTATTTGCCTTCAGTATATTTCTAATCACTTATTTATGTGTCGTGTCATCATTTGAACCTCCCCTTGACTATAAAAGTATCCCTTCCACGTATCAGATTCTATTGAGTCATCCAATCAAAACACAATATATGGTTTGGATTAATCAAGGGTTCCAACCAACTCTTTGAGGAAAAGTATTTCTCTTCTCAGCCAAAACAAAAATCAAAGATCTGGTTAATCTATCCTAAGATTTGACCTTTTAACCCAAACAGGCCGGAAAAAGATGTTATGATTTAAAAAGAATCAATGCACCCACAAAACTTCAAGTCTGCTTACCTTTTGAAAATTTGAAAGTTCCAATAGTACTAGTCCCTACATGACTATTCATGTTGACTTCTGAAATTCTTTCAAAGTTAATAAGTCTGTTTTATATTTTTATAAAAGGAAAAGAATACCATTATTGTTTCCTAGATTTATTGTTTTCTGCCAGGTTAATGCTGTAATTGTTGCTAAGATTAGTCTGTGTTTGGTCTTTCTAATGTAGTATTGGAATCCTTGGATCTACGCAGTCCTCAATGAGACTTTTTCCCTCCTTTTCTTGATATATATTAGCTTTCTACATCATCTATAAGATGTAAAGCTTTGTACATAGTCCATTTGATCCATTTGAATGTATTTCTCCCTCGTACATTTTGAGAGTTTAAATTCGATGCTCTACGGGAGAAGTCAGAAACACATACCCCGATTGACATATATGAGAATTTCGTCAATGCCCACTTAGAAGCAGCAGCAAAATGCATACTAACTAAACAAAGAGCTAAAAATAGAGTCCCATGGGAGACATTAGCGGTGATATTTCATTGTGCCTTTATTGATATTCTATCGGTGCTAGGATTGGGCAACCGGATAAGAGGTGGTCAAATGATTCAGTTTTTGTTCACAAAATTATAAATCGGATTTGATCTGGGTTTTTTTTAATAATGCTTGATAATTTTTCGTCGAAAGGTTCTGTTTCTGTGGTGCTTCTTTTTCACTCATCAATTAGTTTTTTTACTATATTTATTTCTGTATTTGAGTTTCTTTGTGCAAAACGTCCATATATATATATTTTTTCCAGGCGTCTTTTAATTGATTTACTCCTTATGTTTTTCTTCTTTTTTACGTTTTTATTGTGTCTGTTGCTCTATATTTTATGTCTATTTCTTTCGATGTGAGGTCGTGTTGTTTAGTAAGTTTATTGTTTTCTTTACCAATTGAATATTTTTCTTTTGTCTCTTGTCTGCATTTAAAAATTATAGCATTGAATATATTGTTGTCTCCGAATATGTTTAACCCTATAGTGTTTATTTTGTTGGTCAATTCTAGTTGGACTAAACCTCTTTTTCCATTTCCTCTCTTGATGTAGAGACATTCTGCTCTTGGAAAATGGGTTTACGTGGCAGCTTATTAGTCTCCGAATTCTTCTTATAAATACAATTATTATTATTTTGTTTACTCATGAGAATTTTTCACAACAGCGTTAGCTGATGATTTTTCACTGGAGTCTGAGTGACAGCAAGTCTCCTCAAGTCTCCAGGACTCGTCTCAGGATTCTGTCTGTTGTCAGCAATGCTGTCATTTTGAAAGTATCTACCCGTCTGCCAACTTCTAAGTCCTCCAGGCCTTTTAATAATCCTTTACTTATTGTGACTAAAGACCCAATCACAATTGGTACAATCGTTACTTTCATGTTCCTCAGCTTTTTCAATTCTTTTGCAAGGTCATGGTATTTATCCTTCTTTTCACTTTCCTTTAGATTTATTCTGTGCTCCGCCGGGACATCAGAGTCGACAATTTTGCAATTTTTTTTTTTATAGTTGATTATTATAATGTCTGGTCCTCTGGCTGGGATTAGGTGATCCGTTTGTATCTTAAAGTCTCATAGAAGTATATCTGAGTCATTTTCTATGACAAGTGCTGCGTTGTACATATACCAATTGTTTGTATGGTCAAATTGAAATTTCCTGCACAATTGCCCAGTGGTTCACCTTGCCGAGCCAGTCGTGTCTCGCCTTATGCTCCTTCTGTGCTAATTTGCTGCATTCGCTTATTATGTGATTGATCGTTTCGTTTCTGTCACCGCACAGCCTACATTTACTGTTTTGTTGCGTCTTATCTATTCTCACTTTGACATGATTGGTTCTAATGGCGTTGTCCTGTGCTGCTATTTGGAGGGATTACGTTTCTTTCTTAAGGTTTCTTTTTCTTTGCCAGGTCAATGGTTTCTGGTGTGAGATTTTGCTAATTAGACGTTTAAAGCGGTCATAGAGTTGTTTTTCTTCCCATTTTTGATTCCTAGTTGTCATTCTATCGTCTATCGTGTTGTCCGTATCGTTTCTGATGGCTGTAATTAGTCCTCGTTCGTGTTTTTCTATGTAGTCTTGGAGCCGTTTTATCGATGCGTCAACAGTGTCTTCGATGCTGGCAGGTCCCCTTCCTCCCTCTTTTTTTTAGATACGTATAGTCTGTTAGCGTCGTCTCTGGGGTGCAGTGCCTTATGCATGGTCATTAGTTTTCTTGTTCTTTGGTCCTTTTGTTTAAGTTCATCTCTGGTCCACTTGAGAAAGGGTCCCGAATATTAAACTAGGGGCACAGCCCAAGTATTTAATCCTTTGATGAGGTTTCTCCTGGAGAGTTTTGTCTTGAGTAGTTTTCTCGTTCTCCTGAGATATTATTTTCGGATCTTGTCTTTCATTTGCACTAGTTTGATGGTGTCAGCGTCTAAGATACCCAAGTATTTGTATGTTTCGTTTTCTTCGAGCGTTCTAATTTTGTCGTTATTTGGTAGTTCGATTCTGTCAATCATATGTCGTTTATTAGAATAATAATAATAATAATTATTATTATTATTATTATTCCTTTAGAGTTTTTCATATCATTGTGAAATGATGGTTTTTCACTGAAGTTTGAGTGAAAGCGAGTCTCCGCAAGTCTTCAGGACACGTCTCTGGATTCTGGCCGTTCTCAGTAATGCTGTCATTTAGATAGTCTCTACTCGTCAACCAACTTCCAAGTCCTGCAGGCCTTTTAATCATCCCTTAGTTATTGTGCCAAAAGCATTAATCACAATTGGTACAATAGTCACTTTCATGTTACACACCTTTTTCAATTCTCTAGCAAGGTTGAGGTACTTATCCTTCTTTTCACATTCCTTCAGATTTATTCTGTGGCCAGCCGGGACAGCAAAGTCGAAAATTTTGCAAATTCTCTCAATCAAATTGATTATTAAAAGGTGTGGTCTTCTGGCCGGAATTAGGTGATCTGTTTGTATGTTAGAGTCTCATAGAAGTTTATTATTATTATTATTATTATTGTGGTGGTCGTTGTTTTTGTAAGTGATTTTCTAAATTAAGCTCTAGAAATCGAAATAAAAATAAGAATATTTATGAGCAAATAGTTAACTACTACACCAAATTATAGGGGAGAGTGCTACCCCATCCTTTGGATTGTTACACCTTACCCTTGATCCGTACCTTATAATGGTGAGTGTTAAACAAGGTGACATCTAGTACAATTTTTTGAGTCTAGTATAATACCTAAGATTGAACCCCGGTCTTCAGGCAAACACTCAAATTACTTGGCCAATGGGCCGGTTAGAATATCTATAAATAAATGAATAAATAAATAGTGTGTGTGTGTGTGTGTGTGTGTGTAAAAAAATACGTTGTAAGTCCAAACAGAGAAAAAAGTAAATATTTCCAAATAAGTTGGTCCACTAAGAGATTTGTATTTTTAGAAAAATCATGTACTTCTTTCTTACATAAATGTATGTTTCCAGCTTTTGCTTTCGTCAGAAAACATATGTAGCACAAGGCCATATGAATGAAGCACCGAATGAGCTTCGAACTCACACGTATAGGATTGTTATTCGTTTGTTTTTTTTTTTCTCAGGTTTTGTTTAGGTTTATAAAGAGGTCACTGTTGTGTGTTATATTTCTCTTCCTCCCCCCTTCCCATTTCTCTGAGTGGGTCTATTAGTTTTTCTCTACCCCACTTTATTTATTGATATTTGGTATGTCAGAAAAAATTTTGTTGCTTTACACTGGGTCATTGTGTGTGTTCGTGTGTGGGTTTGGTTGATATGTTATTTGATAGTGACTTTTTTGTTAAAGTTATTTTGAATTCCCCTAAAAGTTACTTTTACTTTTCTTGGTGTTGTGTGTGTGTGTGTGTGTGTGTGTGTGTGTGTGTGTGTGTGTGTGTGTGTGTGTGTGTTTGGTTTGGGCTTGATTGTTTCTCTGTGCGTGGATATAATTTGTGTCTTGAATATTTTTCTTTTTCTGACATAGTGTAGTGTAAAATTTACTGGTAATTACCTTTCTACTATCAATTTTTTTGTGTCTATATATATATATATATATATATATATATATATATATATATATATATATATATATATATATATATATATGCGTATGTTTGTTTCCATTTCTATGTGTGTATAATTTACCTTGTATTAAACGTGGGTTAAATTTATCAATGATTTTTTTTATTTTTGTTTTATTTGAAGTAATGTGTAATCGTTTGTTATATATATATATGTGTGTGTGTGTGTATATATATATATATATATATATATATATATATATATATATATATATATATATATATATATATATATAATTATCTTTTATATGAAAATAATAAGAAAAAAGTCGATTGTTTTGTCTCATTATTAACTTTTTTTAGGTCTATGATGACACTCTTCAGATGGTGAATGAAAACTGCTGCTTTATATTTGTATGTTATTTGGCTAGGTTTATATTGCTTCTTGCGGTAAAATGATTTTTTTTTTAATTCCAATTTTTTTAGTTAAAACTTTATCTTTTTTAATTAACTTATTTGTATTTTTTCATAAAAAATAACAAATTTTTTAATTCAAAAATTTATTAGTGGAAATATGATGATATATTATTATCAGATATAATGTTTATAGATTCCTCTTTGAAAAAACTGTTACTCCTAATTTGAATATTACTGAAATAAAACAAAAACGTAAATACGGGATCATTTGATAGTGGCTGGTGATTCACTTAAATTATTAATAAAATATGATTTCATAATTTCGTTGAAATAATTATGATATATATTACTTTATATAATCAATGTTGTCAGAAAAAGTAAGTCAATGCTAATATTAATTTACAAAAATTATATTTCAAATAATGAAACATATCGTAAAAAATAATGTATTTAAAAAAAAAAAAAGAATGTAGATAGTAAAGTTAACCGAATCAAGTAATGATTTAATATAAAATAGATATTTTATTAATGTAACTAAGAAATATTAGCTCTTAACATAATTATAAAATCAAACTGGAGTTTCTTAAATATTTGTTTACAAATGCCGAAACGGTGTAGTAAAGGGGTGTAGTATAAGAAATAGTTCCTTCTAGTTTTAAGGCTATATCAATAAGTTGAAACTTTTTTTATCAAATATATATTATATTTTTATTTTATGTTCCTTTCATGAAAATGGAAGTATGTCTATACATTATCTTCTAAATTTAAATGTATTCTAATATGGAAAAAATATTTTTCAATTATTCTACCAATTATTCCTTTTTTTCAAATTTTGGTTCGATGTATAGTTAGAATTAAAATGTAAATTACCTAATTAAATGTAGTTAAATACATTCCTTATAATTAATATATAGAGTTAAATTATACTAAGAATTTATTTCTGCGTCTACATGTAGTTATCTCCTTTCTAGTATTTAGTAAATTTCTATCTTTATATTTCAATATACAAATTTTCTGTTCTTAGCATAAATTGCACTAACCTGTTAACTGTTTGTCGAGGAAGATCTTTAAATTATTGCTTAATTCGTAATTGGAGTTAGTCCTTTTTTTTTTTTTTTAGATACCAGCAATACTTAGATAAGGCAGTTTGATCTTTACACGCTGAATTTTTGAATGATTGAAGGTGGTTGTTATATCTAAATTTCCAGTTTAAATTTGTAATGCCTATGTATATTTTTTCATTACTTTCATTTTCTTCTGTTGAAATATTAGCTTGATGTATAATATTATTAAGATTACATTTATTTCTTTGGGGCCATTTCTTTTTTATTTTACAATTACAAGATTGTTTTGATTTGTCGTTGTTATTCCAGTCGAGGTTGTTCATTAATTTCTGATTGTGGTCGTCAATGATTTTTGATGTATTATTAGTACAAGAATAGCTAACTTTTATATTCTTATACATTATTTTTCTAAAGGTGTTATCATCTTTAAAATGTTTGTTTATTAAACTTAAAAAAATATTTCACTATATTGATATTAGAGGGTTTGCAAAACGTGGGGTTAAACCAGATAAAATCTAATTAATATATTTGTTTTTCATATTATTCATATTCATATTATTTTTTGTTTATGGTTTCCTAGATTAATGTCCATATTGTGATGTTTTTTGGTTTCTAAATACGAGAGTTCCTTTTTATTGCCATGTTATGTATGGCTTCATTGTAAAATTCTTCGTGAATGTTAGATAAGTTTTTTAAAGATGATAACCAATTTTATTCTAATATTAATCGCATTAGGAATTTGTTTAATAATGGATGTTGGGTGGTTAGAAATAACATGAATGTATGTTAGTATAGTATTACTCTTACTAAATGGTTTATAAGAAATGACATTCAAATTGAGAGTTACGTCTAAAAATATTGACTATTTTTAAGTTAGATGTACTTTCTATGTTAATCTCATTTATTTAAAAGTTTTAATGACTTTCCCTGGCATTTTAGATGTTAGGTGTCCGTTACTATTGTTATGTAATGGCCGAGGGATTTCCTTTTATATATATTGCCTTTCGGTTTAGGTAGGCTGAGAACCTTCCGCTTAGCTCTTGGGTTAGTTAGGTGCAAACATGAGAGCAGGTGTTCACGCACGCGCGGAGTGGACGTGTCATTCAGAGATATCACAATAGAAATCCCAGAAGAGAAAATGTGACCGCGGGATGTGAATGACGTCATGCACCGGGATCGTGCGCTGAGGATTTTGGGGATTTGAAAAAAAGTCAGTCAGTTGAGTTTTACCGTCGGAAGAAGAAGGTTGACTTTTGCTTGCTCGCCGAGGCCTTACGGCAGGTGTCGAACGGGATGGGATGCAGATGAAAAAGTCGTCATAGAAAGATTGTGCCTCTCTCTTTCTCATGTCGAAAAACCTTTTAAATCAAATGTAATAAAAAGTTTCGTACCTGAACTAAGAAGTCGTAAGTGTTTTTGTGTTTCGAGATTCCTATGTTCGTTGTGGACATTATGAACGTTTTGCGTACCGGTATGGATATGTCTATTTCACATATTCATGTATGGCTATATAACACTATTAGGGATATAACTTAACCTATCATCTCTATAAATGCTTAAATGAAAGACTGCTTCCCAACTATATGTACATGTGTATGTACGTGTGTGTGCGCGCGCATGAGTATATATATATATATATATATATATATATATATATATATATATACGATGCGAGACTCCCTGATGATCAGTTGAGGTGAAACTTTAGTAGGAGAATTCCGTCTCGCGATTTAAGTTAATTTTATAATTGGCTCCACTCGTGTTGAGCACTCTTGTGATTGTAGCATTGCAGCGTTTTACGATAAGTTTTATTTTTCTTTTGACCAACTGACAGCATATCTCTTGATTTTTTTCAGCTGGTGTGACGGAGTTGGCCTTTTCTTTTTTTTTGTCCTATGATATTTTTTTCTTTTTTACCCCGGGCGGTGATTCGAGATATTTTTATCTCTTGTTCCTGGCTGGATTTTTTCCCCCTGGTAACCGTGAATGCTGGTAGATAGTAGGTTAGTAAATATATATGTGTATGTATATATATATATTGTGTTTTAGGTTCTGAATATTTTTCTTTCTTTTTACACACTGTACTACTCGGAACAAATAATTCTTTAAACGTATCTATTTTACCCAGAGATGAGAATCTGAAAAATATTACCACTCCACGTAAGAATGTACTAGGGAGTAAGGACAACGAAGTTGTTTTCATAACTTCCCTACATCTCTAGACCAGGAGCCTTGCCATCAGATGTAACTTTGTGTCCTAGTCACGACACCCACTTTGATTCAAGGGAGACAATCAATTGATGAGTCTCACCGACGGAAGATTGAGAAATCTATCATTTGATGGTTGTTATGAGGGTATTTAGGTGCATTATTCTTTGTTTAAGGCAAAGTTAATCCTGATAATTAGCGTTGATCCAAAATCGGATTTGTAGTGATCTTTTGATGGACCTTGATGAACAGATTATAAAATAAGTCAATTTATTTTATTCAGAAATTTGGCACATTTTATTAAGCGAAGCGTTACCCCCACCCTCAGCCTCGTGGTGTTTTGATATTTAACATATTTTTTTTCAAATTCCCATTCTTCCTATCTGAAAACTTTATCATTTTTCTCTTTCCGTGAAATTTTTTAATTAAGTGAGAGCATTGAGCATATTGAGTGACATTGACCTGAGAAAGCTGCAGTGAGATATAGACGTTGCTCTTTCCTTTTTTTTTTGTTGTACTCCACACAAATTATACAACTAAGTTTTATGTAATAAATCTGAAGTGATTACCATTTAAATGAATTATTTTAGAGTTAGTTCAAATATTTGGTTTGACTGCTGTTTATGACCGTACAGTTGGTGTCTTGTGGGGTGTTGCCGCCAGGACTTGTTTAAGATTGCACGTACGATTCTTGTGTAATTGCCATCTAGCTTCTTCTCCAGTCGTTTTGTTAGCGTCCATGTAGTTCAGCCATATAGCAGTATCGATGTGACGGCTGCCTGGAAGAAACTGTGTTTCATTTTATCGGTTAGGTCTGATTTCCATATAATCGATAGCCTATTGATAGCTGTCCATGCTTTCGCTAACCTCGTTTTGATGTCCTTTTAGGTTGATTCGAAACTGTCTACTAGTTTAAGAGGGGTTTTTTCTAGAGTGGAGATGTCCTCCGTCCAACTGTACGGCCACCTGCCCCTATCACGAAAACTATTCAAGTTAGACGAACCAGACATGCAGGACACTGCTGGAGAAGCAGGGACGAACTCATAAGAGATGTACTCTTATGGACCCCCACATATGGCCGTGCAAAAGCAGGACGACCAGCACGGACATACATTCAGCAGCTATGTGAGGATACGGGATGTTGTCCTGAAGACCTACCTAGGGCGATGAACGATAGGGAGGAGTGGCGAGAGAGGGTCAGGGATATCCGTGCTACCAGCGCGATATGATGATGATGATGATGATGACTGTTTTTGATGGCTTGTCATCCGTTATCAGTCATTTAATGCCAAAGTCATTCTCCTACAAAAACAGCACTGGTGCTATTTAACTCATAAAGGGAATAGACTTTCATGTGTGTACTATCAATAAAAGTGCCCATACGATAAAAGTCTGGAAACTTATCGCATGCTCCTCGTATATTTGCACGCCACCCTAGCAGATTAATTTGAATGACACAGCAAACTTAATTTGCTTTGCAGTTTTTTTTTTAAATTTGAAGAAATGTAACACGTTGGTCTCATCTTGAATATTATATATTCAACAACAACAACAACAACAAAAGGTTAATCCGTTAATCAGATCAGAAAAAGTCTTTTTATTTCAGACTGTTTCCAATACGAGAAATTCGTCACAAACGTTAGGGAGAGAAGAAATACTTGTTAGGATCCAAGAACGAATTACACTTACTGCTACAAAAAGATACAAATCCCCACCTCGACCAGACCAACGTGTCACACAAGTTTTTGCTTTGGGTTTCAAATCTAAATTACCTTCTCAACAGCTGACACTGGAATTTCAAATTATCTTTTCTTATATAATCTATTATTGCGTCATAGAGTCATAAATCCTCACACGTGTTTTAAACTTTCATCATGTTTTTATTTAATTTCTATTAAACCTATAACACGACATGAATCCATGTTATTTGCATTTGGGTTTGTGGAGCTAAAAACGATATTTCAACAAGAGTTGATATCTTGGTCGACACCTGTGCACGTGCATGACCTTTCCAATTTGACTTACATTTCCACACAAAGATGTCTTACCAATCTACAACCTGACCAAATTAGATACGAGGACAATTAAATAAGTTTACAGACTTTTTTTAGTATGGACACTTTTATTGATAGTACACACTTAAAACTCTACTCCCCTTCGAAGTAATCTGCTCCGGCTGCAATGCACTTTTGTACCGTTCCAACAACTTCTAAAGGCTTCATGGAAGTCCTCTTGTGTGAGCGTGTCAATGACCTTTATCACAGCCTCTTTCATCTCCTCAAATTGTCTAATAACGACAACCTCTGAGCTTAGGGAATAACGAAAAGTCACAGGAAGCAAGATCTGGTCAATAGGGAGGGTGAGGAACTGTCTTGATGCCCATCTTGCTCAAATAGTCTGTGACAAGGATGGAGTTGTGGACTGGTGCATTGTCTTGGTGGAAATGCCACTGAACCGATTTGAAGAGTGCTGGCCTCTTTCCTAGGAATCTCTTCCCGAACTCCCTTAAAACCTCAACATAGTAACCCTTAACCCGAACCCTTTGGCCAATCAACTCTAGTGTATTGACTTCCTTACTCTTTCCACACCTCTCATCATCCCTCACAGACTCCCTGCCTTCCTTGACTCTCTTATGTCACTCAAAAACCGATGCTCGATGCATGCAAGATGGTCCAAAAGCAGTCTGAAGCATTCCATACGTTTCTCTGGTATTTTCTCAAGTTTAAAACAGAATTTTATTGCATATCGTTCTTCAAAAGTGTCCTCATGTCCAGATTGCATTTTTGAAATTTACCAGCTATGACAATCAGGCTTTAGTAGGTTGTATTCCAATTGCTGCTGTAGCTGTTCATTTGAACCCGAAATCATGAAAATTAGTCAGTCCTCTCATAAGATATATAGCAATAGCATACTGAATATTCAAGAGTCTACGACAATTTTAAATGCCTGTACAAAAAGAAAAAATAAACAAAAAAACAAAAACGGTGGAAACTTATTGAAGGCTCCTCGTGATAAAACAATTAATATAATCAATTATTAATAAAATAATGAATATTATTAATTATCACACTAAAAAAATACTTCATCTGGGGAATGTTTTAATTTGTTTTTTTATTTACTCCTTAGAGTTTTTCATTTTGGTATTCAGTACTGCTAGTCATCTTTCCTTATTCTATAGTTTTTTGGATGTTTTATTTTTGTTTCTCATCATTTTGCTATCCATTGATTCATTCTTTTCTATTAAGAATGTTATTTTCGTTAAACTAGTTTCGTCTGCCATAAATAAGAGGCGGCCTCCCTGTGACATTGCTTGCCCAGTCGGCTGGGGCTGTAGAATACTCTGATTGTACCTCTGCCGAGGAGTAAGACCTCTCAACAAGTGTCCTGGATATGAAACCAAACCCTCTGATTGTGACGTTCCATTAATGCTGGAGCTTTGGTGAATGCAGAGTACCTTTTCATTGCCATCGCTCGCAGGTCCACTCTAGCCCGGAGAGGTAGCACTTTATAGGGTCTTATCAATGGGTCAAATAGAACTAAAACGCGTAATCATGCTAAACAGATTTATTCGAATTAGAACTATTTGACTAAACTGAATAGCTTGAAATAGTTGTGTTTTTGATAAACTGTGTACTTAAATTTAAACTGCGTACTTATGATTAACTGAATCGTTTGAAAAAGAAACAATTATTTGTATAAAAATGAATTCGGCATTAAATAACCTACAAAGGTTGATATACAATTAAACCAAGCCTCCCAACTAACCAACTAACGTAATAATGTGGGTAACATGCACATCTGCAATATTATTGCAAGAGAATGCGAACTTCAGTCGAGCTATAACAGTCGTGTTTGTACTATTACAGTTTAAATAGTATGAACCCGCTTATCCACTAACAAATGTGGGTTCAGTTGTTCAACTGCTCTATGTTGGCATTAAATAACCCACGTAGATTGATACGCGATTGTGGAGGTGCCCGTGGTGTATGTGGAGGTGCCCGTGGTGTAATAGTTATCGTCGTAGGAAATGGACACGGCGACACGAGTTCAAATCCTGGACGAAACTGATTGCATTTCACATAGCACTAATACCCTTGGGAAAGGTATGAATCCAATTATTATCCCTCCAGTTATGGGTAAATAGCAGGGCAGACTAGGTTCTTCAGCCTTGGTGAGGCAACTAGTCTAGGAGAAGGAAAAACCCTTAATTCAAACCAGTTAAACTTCGCTTAAAAATTGACCTTTTGTCACATCCTGCCCGAGCGGAGGGGTTGGTAAATATGGATAGGCGATTAAACAAAGAAATCAAACCAAACAAAACAAAACCATAATCCAGTCAGCTAGTGCTGTAGAATACGCTGAAAACACCACTGCTGAGGGGCACGAACGTCCCACCCACCAACAAATTTCCTGCATATGTCACTAAACCATCAAATAGTGATACTCCAGTTCCGATGTTTTTGGGAATTTGGAGTATGTCTTCATCGCCGTTACTACTGATGCCACTCTCACCCGGAGTAGAATTACATGTTAGAGTCCCATCTATAGTTCAAATAGAAATAGTTTGCAATTTGATATATTTGAAAGCATTTAACACTGTGCAGCGAAAGAATAATTTTGAACGGAATTGTTCGTGTCAGATTACAATATTTCAAACGATTTGATGAGTGCAAACACAACTTTAAGTTTCAGAAAGCAATACTTGAAACTATTGAACTGTGAGCAAACAAATAAACACTGATTCGTTTTAAATATTATTACCTACAAGCTATTCTTTTAAAAATCGTTTCCATTGAATTAATATTTATAAACAGGATGTAGAATTAAATAACCTATGAGGGTTGAAATGCTGTAAAGGTTCGTTTGTTGGTTGATTGCTCTGTTTTACGGCATATCTACCATTTTCGTGTCATTTAACGCCGAATCAAGTCATTTTCGTGAAAGTTTGTTTGTTTCAAGGTCATCGTATCTTAAAAATATTTATTTATGGTGTACAATAATATTCAGATACTGATTTGTTTTTACATACTTTGGTATTGTTTATTTTATATCGGTTAGGTCTTTAAATTTTTCCATATAGGCCCACTGCTTTCAGAAAGGACATTATAGCGTCGACTTCATTTTTTTAAACAGTTCTGTCAAACAGCTTGCGTTTTAAAATTTTACTCTTGTAAGGGCCAGATCAATGCATTCGATGAGAACATGTTTTATCGTGTACATGGTCTGGCATGTACGGCACATTGGTTGCTCTTCATTAAGGAAGAAAATGTGTATTTCTTGTGTGACCTATAAGCATCTTCTTCCTTTCGGCCTTTTAAAAGCTTAGCTTCCATTCTTTTAGTATAGGCTTGATTTCTAGAAATTTATTATATTTATTGTTGCTCCAACGATTCTGCCTTTGTGGCTGTATATGTTTGTTTATTATCGTTTTTAAGTCTGTATATGGAATCTTAATATCATTTTCAGGAACCATACTTAAGGCAGATCTAGGCACGTTATCAACTTGTTCATTTTCATTAATTCCTGTGTGACTCGGTATCCAACATAGTAATATTTCCTTATCATCTGATATTTTTTTCTAATAGAACCTCATCCAACTAAATCTTATTCACCTAATATATATATATATATATATATATAGAGAGAGAGAGAGAGAGAGAAAAAGAGAGAGAGAGGGAGAGAGTTGCTATTATATAACCTACAAGGTTCAATATGCAATAACCAAACAAAATCATATATATTTAATATATATTTATAAAGAGGATTTGGCATTATATACCCTAAAAGTGTAGACATACCATAAAACCAACCAAACCAAACTGTATATATTTTATATGTGTAAAGAGGATTTGTAATAAAATAACCTACAATGGTTGTTATGCTATAAAACTTAACCCAACCAAATTATATATTCACTATATGCATAAAGAAGATTAGGCATTGAATAACCTATAAGGGTTGATATGCAATAAAAACCAACAAAACAAAATTTTATATATTTAATATATGTGTATAACGCGGATTTGGCATTAAATAACCTACAAGCGTTGATATGCCAAAACCCAACCTCACCAAATCATATACATTTAATTTAAATCTATGAAGAGGATTTGGCATTGAAAAACCTACAAGGGTTGATATGTCGTAAAACACAACTACCAAACCGATCATATCTGAGTTAACTCCCTTTAAAATTGTTTACTTGTACCAACGAATCCATTCAATTATTTCCTTTGGCTTTTTTTTTCAAATGGGCTGATCTTTCAAATGCATCTCGTTTATTTCCGTCTATTCTCTAATGACTGTAATTGCCACGTCGTTTATATGATTTCCTCTGTTATATTTTTATTCTAATAATTATTTTGATCAATACTAGCATCATAACTTTTTCTTTTCTTTCCTTGCTGATTTCAGTGTCTTTGATTCTATATATAAAAGTTTAGTTTTTTTACCTAATTTTAATGCATTGGGTTCGGGTTCTTTGTTTAATGGCATATCAACATTTGTAGGTTATTTAATTCCTGAGCCATTCATCTAGAAGAAAAGTAGTGGTACTATTTAACCTATAGCTTCTAGGGTAAGGGCGTTCATACCTTTCCCAAGGATATTTGTCCGAAAGTGAACGTGATGGCCTGAGTGGAGTTCGAACTCGCTAATTAGGATTCCGAAGTCCATCACTGTAACGATTACACTCCTAGGACACTCCCGCATTGGAATTAATATCAGGATATATTTGTCTCCAATTGTGGCATGCTTCGTTAGATTTTGCTTTTTACAAGGAGAATATGTGATTTTGTAATATTCAAGCATCTAGTGTTATATTTTGACCTTCGACCCGGCCCAAAAATACTATTCCAAGGTGATACACCGGAAGGAAGTGACACATTCCAATGGCCAGTAATCGAAAGAGATCGCGTGGGCGGTTTAAGGCTTATGAGGTGGGACAAGGTGAAGGTTCCATTGTGCCACTAACAGTGATGCACCGGAAGAGAGTAACCTCTGAACTGCATGACAGTTATTTCCGCTTGATGACGATTAAACATCCGATTCAAAGATCCAGTAGGCGATCGTGTGGGCGTTGAGTTATTATTTAACTCAGTTGAGTTTGGGGTGCCAAAGCAGTTGCCAGCAGAATTCCAGACAGCTAGAGACCAGATGTGGTAGGGAAGGCCACACCCGACCGAGGGAGCCCTCGGAAAGCCCCGATGGAGTAGACCCCAACATCAGGAGAACAAGAAATACACAACGTGACGGTCATAACAGTGGGGTCAAAATATGAAGTTTATGTTCGTTCTACAGCACCCTCTCACATGCAAACCTTAAACAACCCTAGGTAAAAATGTTGTTAAAGAAGTCTTCTTGCGTTTTCCCTCTTGCGTCCTTTATTACTGTGTCTGTTATCATTGCGTCGGTATGTATCCAGTATATATATGTATGCAACACTAGTTCTTTATTTTAATGTGTACTTTCATGTTAAATTCTTTTCTTTTTTTTACTTCAGTGAACAAGTATAACATTAAACTGTATTCTGTAGTAAACTTCCAGTTTTGGCTCTTCATTAAGTTCTGAGTACCCATTTATAGCCAGGGGTGTCCTCGGGGTTTGATGGTTAATGCGCTGGACTGCAAAATCGTGGTAAGCGAGTTCGAACTCCTGTCGCGCTATTATTGTCACGTTCGGACAAATACCCTTGGGAAAGGTGTAAAACTCCTTATACTTCCAGCAATGGGCTAAATAACACCACAGCCGTTCTTGTAGAAGGGTGGGTTTGGCATTAAGTTACACAAGAAGAACCATTTTTACCGGTTATTCAGTGTGTCCACATTTCATGGAGAGTCTTTTCAGCTCATAGCAGCAAACCCATTTGTAATTTTTTTTTTCAAATATTCCTTTCCATACACAACACTCATTCTTCTGTAATATACGCATTGTTTACTCTTTTCAGCCACTAAATATTTGTGACATACCTCTATTGAAGACTGAAGCATTCTCTTTTTTGTGGCTTCATTATGAATTGCCTCAAAAGAAACACTTTTGTGAAATTGAAATATTTTTTCTATCAACAAATTATAAAATATGCAGAGCTTAACTTTAGGAAAAAAAAATTATTTTGCTTTCTTCAAAAAGTTTTATTAGTTATTAAATGATCCTCACACACACACACACACATATATATATATATATACATACATACACACACACACACATATATATATATATATATATATGTATGTATGTATATTCAAAATCGACAAAAAAGAAACCAAAACGAAATACACTTTTAGTAATAATTTTTGATCTATTAAAAAGAAAGCAACCAACCATTTAGGGAAAAAAACACCACTGTCATTACCTACAAATAATCTCCAACAATCTACCAACTATTTCTGTTTGGCAAGTTGTGTATGCAGACTTTGATGTTTCTACCGTTGTCTATTTGAGCATTCATGTCTTCATCGACAGCAAGAACATTGTGCTTAGAAATATGTCGGACAAGAAAACATAGCTCATCGTGGAAGTTTATAATGTCTGTTTTATCATTGGCATTAGTGGCACGGTAGCAAGAGACGGTCGTTATGCAAGGGTTGTCATTAACTGAAAGTCACATCTTGGATTTTCTCTATGCTATTTAGGGGTTTTAAGGCACGAAGTCTCAAAGGGATTGTTACATTTCATAGGACGGCATTAACGGAGTTTTTCCATGCAAATATCGAGATAAATGTCCACCAATTACCGGTATACTGTTATTTTATTTCTGGTTAGCAACGGTTGTATCCATGTCCTTGTATGCATATGATGCCTATATTATGATCGATAGCAAACCCCCTAGAGCTTAGCTAAATGTTTTACTGAGTATAAAGTCCTAACGTTAACTAATACTTAGTTACTGTGGTGTAATGGTTATCCTCGTAGGAAATGGACACGGCGACACGAGTTCAAATCCTGGACGAGACTGATAGCATTTCACATTGCACGAATACCCTTGGGAAAGGTATGAATCCAATTATTCTCCCTCCAGCTATGGGTAAATAGTAGGGCAGACTAGGTTCTTCAGCCTTGGTTATGCAACTAGTCTAAGAGAAGGAAAATTCTGAATACCAACATGTTAAACTCCGCTTAAAAATTGACCTTGTGTCATATCCTGCCCGAGTGGAGGGGTTGGTAAATAGGGTTAAGTGACACTATGTTAACAATTTTTTGCTTCTGAGTAATTTTGGTTTGGGTTTGAGTTCTGTAGCTGATTTTTTAAACCTTGAGACCAGAACTCTAACTTCAGCAGAACGCTCACCGTGTTTAACTGCGTGAAGTGCGATGTGTTGGGATAAATGGTTTGAATAAATCAACGTGATCTTTCGTTGGATGTTTGTTGCCCTTAATAAATATACGTCACTACAATAGATGTGAAGCTGTAATTTCCTGACAGGTATTTTAAGGACGTTGATGACCAGTAATTGGATTAATCCACATTACTTCACATCCACAATGGTGCAGGTTCCCTTGGCTTTCATTGATATATATATATATATATATATATATATATATATATGTATATATATATATATATATATATAGTATTATTTGGTTCAGTTAAACCTGAGTTGGGAGCAATTCCATCAGGACAAGAATACAATACAAAAATGATTATATGAATTTTCCTGGAAAAGAGCTCAATGTAACTGATATTACAGAGCAATAATTTCTTTAAGAAAAAAATCCTAATGTGACCGGGTTTTTTTTTCGTAAAGATATATATATATATATATATATATATATATATATATATCAGGGGAACTAATGTGTTGGAATTTTATTTTTTTAAGTGAATATCGTAACACTAATTAAGATTTGTTGGCTGAAGAATAAGTGTAAGTACACCAATTTTTTAAAATTTTATTCAAGCTTTGTGGATTGATTTTATTCTGTAACCTTCAATTTAGTTACATTCTGTGCACATTTGAATATTAAAAAAACAGATACCAATGGGCAAATTTAAAATATATCCCTTTTTATGATGTTAAAATAATTAGCATCACTAAGTTTGATATTTTAATGTGCTGTAAAGATGAATACTGCAAAAGTTGCGAAATAAATTCTGTGCTAATTTGAAAGATCAAAGGAAAAAACAGACTTGATATGCAAAGTATAAGTACTTCTCATTGTAAAATGTCAAAAAATGAATAAAGGAATAATAAAACTCGTTCACTAGCATCAAATTTATCCATTACTTAAAAATAATATAGTTAATGTTTATCAGATAAAGCTATCTAAATTGCATTCTTAAAATAAATTAATTTATGTTTCGGTTTGATATCGTAAATAAAGAAATTCTAACCATAAAATTGAATATAAGTAAATTACACGTAAGTTATAATTTGATTGATGAATAAAGAATATAATACAAAGAATAAATTTATAAATAAATGAATAAATAAATAAAACTATCACGAAATTTGTTTACTTTAAAATAGACTTTTTTCTCAGAACGACGAACAAGTCATCCGTTCATTTTGACTTTAAATGTTTTAGCCGTATACTAGTGGCAATATGCTTTGTTCGGCAGTCTATGTTCCGGATTTTGGCAAAATGAAACAACATGTTTACATCTGGGATAAAATGATACTTATACATTCAACTTATCCATTGTGTCAGTGCATCACGCAGGAGGAAATATTTGATAACACCAAAGAATTGGCAGTGTTCTTTCCTTTGTTTTATGGTATATCCACCTTCATGAGTTATTCAATGCCTAAGCCATCATTTGTATTGTTTTACCTATAGTTAGGGATAAGTTGATTCATACGTTTCCAAAGGCAATAAGTCCAAATGGGAACATAATCGCGAGATTGTAGCTCGAACTAGCTTACGGTATTGTAACAGTCAAGTAAGTTAGCGACTGCGCAACGGGGACGTCTCGCAAATTATAGTTGACTTATTTCTAATGGAGGTTTTTCAAAGCATCCGTTAATTGAGATGTTTAGTTTCGATTAACGAGGCCAGATATACACAGCACCAAGTTATGAAATAATTATGGAAGCCGGGGTTAAAATAGAAACGTATCAGCCGAGAATCGACCAAGAATTCTGATTGGTTGGAAGAAACTCGAACGTTAAAACTATTAAGAGTGGGTGAAGGGTAGCAAAGAGAAAAAGAAGTTAGTTGGCGGCCACACACGGAAAGGTAAAGACATTCAGTTAGACACCAGACACGACTATGCGAAGACAGCCGAAAATTGCTGCCCCCATTTTGGGGTGAGCTCCGAAAATAGGTCTCACACCCAGACGTAAACGTTGGAGGTCGAACCCCGCGAGGAAGCACGTGTTAGAACTACAATAGAAAACGTGAAAGAAAATTCAAAGTCCGTCTCCTCACGACATTTTGTTTCTTTTTGTTTTGGTTACGTGGTCAACTCAGTTTTCATAATCTTTTTATCCTCTGTTAACGAGTTGTAAAATGTGTAGAAGCGAATAAACTTTTGCATTAGCGAACCAAGACGTTTTTTTTTGTGTATTCGTCACTCCTCACGGCGAGGTTATCACGAGGTCCGACTGACATTTCAGACGTAGTACTACACTCACGGAAGCTTAAGACATGTAGTGGTACACATGTCTATTAGGATCGCACTAGTGCCAGCTTCCATTTGAACTCTGTAGCGTTGCAAATTCCTATTTGTGCCGTGTAATGTTACAACCGTCCATTTAGTGTGCAACAGTACACCGGTGAGAATCGAACTCACTATCAATATTTCTCTAGTTTAGGTCTATAAACGTTACACAAAGTAAAGTACACATGGATTAAAATATATAATCCAAACCCTCATATAAGTTGTGGTACAAAAGTAATATTCTCTGTTTATTCTCATTGAAACTACAACATAAACAGGGAGGATGTGCCCGTGGTGTAATGGTTAACGTGGTAAGAAATGGACACGGCGAAACGAGTTCAAACCCGGGAGGAGTTTGATAACATTTCACAAAGCACAAATACCTTTGAGGAAGATAAGAATCCTCTCATTCTGCCTTCTGCTATGGGTAATAGTAGGACAGACTGGGGTCTTCAGACTAGGTAAGGCAACCAGTTTAGGTGAAGGAAAACTCTGTAACAAAACCTGTTAAACTCCGCTTAAAAATTGACCGTGTGTGGCATCCTGCCCGTGAGGTGGTGTTGGAAAATAAATAGAACATATACAGTGAGTATAATGATATCATTGCATAGAGAAAATTTTCAGCTACAAAACACCTTCATCAAAAGTAGAGAGTACGGTCGGCTATCTATTTTTGCTTGCGTAGAACACATGTCTTCCAATCACTCCTGTAAATATTCAAATATTTAGTTATACATACGAGGTTATTCGAAAATGTGGCGTGATTAGCATAACAGTTATCTTAGTAAGATATATTTGTTGTATACCATATATAGGAACATAGATACATATAAAAAAAAGGGCGAATACAGACGGAGTCTGTTCTTTAGATACGAAAGCGTTTATTAATTTCTTGACTTCGCCCCATAGCGATACGAGGAGAGAAACACAATTCTTACTATGTTGACCGTACTATCTGATCCACCAACGTGCGGTGCATCTTGTGATGTTTAAGATCTCTGTCAGTAGAGATCTGCAAGACTCCAACTACATGCCTCAATGGTAGGGAATTCAACTCTATGCCCAAATGGCAGAGAACTCAACTGTCTGCCTCAACTCCTAACCGATGATTTTTCAAAATCCTCAAATTCTCAGGACCGTCTCTTCCGGCATGACGTCATCCTCACCCCAGCCTCATTTTTTGCCTGGGGGTTTATTATGACAAATGGTGATTGTCATATCCTTTGCGCACGAGCGTAAAACTGTACCCAATGACTATGCCCTGAACTAAGAGACTCGAATAGTTCAAAGCCTTACCAAACTTAATGATAAAATATTATTAACGAAAAATGATTAATATATTTAAAAAAAATCATTCCTTAAATATATAACAGTTTTCTGCCTTCTAAGGTCAAATGCTAGATCCCATACAAAGGATTGAGAAAGCCACAGATCCATTTGTTCTCTTCCACTCTTTATAAATAGTAGGGCAGACTGTATTTTAGACGGGGGTGTCCTCATAATGTAATTGTGAAAGCGCAGGACTGCGGAATCGTAGTAAGTGAGTTCGAACTCTAGTCGTGCTATTAAGTTCACTTTCGGACAAATACCTGTGGGAAAGATATGAACCCCTGATCTTCCAGCTATTGTAAAATAATACCACTACTATTCTTCTTGAAGGATGTCTTTGTCATTAAATAACCAATCAATGTTGATATGCTATTAAACAAAAAACCTAACCAAATGGGTTCTTTTAGACTTGTTAAACGATGAAAACTTAAAATGTTTTCGCTGAATATATATATATATATATATATATACTTGGAAGATCGATTAGTTACCATAGTAGGAGCGTTGACATCACGTTTACATATGACATTGTTTGATTGATTGCTTTTAAAAGCATGTCAAACTGTCCAGGGTTATTATATGCTAGAGGGTTAGGTAATTGCGTTTATTTTACGTTCATATATATACATATTTTTTGTAGCTGTTTTTTGTGATGAGTTTTTTCCTCTCACAGTCTTAATGACAGAGACGTACAAAAGGGACATTTGACAACTTATAATAATTGTTTGTACGTTTGAATCATCGTTCTGATGATTTAAGACGACAGAAATATTGGATTTCTGACCTTTACTAATTATAATGTCTGCATTGGTGTGAAGTGCTTTGGCAGCAATTTTTTTTATTTTCCTGGTTCAGATAGAATTTTGGCAATCACCAGATAATTTTTATACCTTCTACTTTAAGAAGATCACGTAAGGAAGTATATATTGCAATGCTTTTTTTCTTATCGTAGTTGTTGAATTGGTTGTTGTGTATTTCAATTTAGGTGTACGTTCTAGACCAAATTAAGTATGAAGGTGACAGACAGGTCCAAAATTGTTGAAGCGTTTGTCTTTTTTGAAGTTCAATAGGTTAAGAAATTCATCAAGGGAGTTTGTTCTGGTGTTTTTTTTTATTACAAACAATTACATTTTTTTAATGCTATATTGGAAGGTAAAGTCTTGTTTTTATCAAAAGATGTTGCACTTACATTTTCATAAACTTCTCCAGATAGGTTTTGTAATATTATTGTATTTTTAACATTTACAGTGATCGTATATAATTACGCTTTTGCTTGGAATCGTGTGTTAAATGACAATTCTAAAGAAAATTAACGCTTCATTCATCTTAATCTTTTCTCTTGGTAAATGTGTGTTCAGTCTTCATACTCTTTGAATACATCTATAAAGTCAGAGTTTTTATCTGTAGCGTTACTTACCATTGATTCATGTACACATGCACACACATTCTGAGAGATGCTAAGGTTTCTGTAATCATTAGCAACGTTTCAATTATGAAAGCCCGAGGCATTAGTCATTCAATCTCTTTAATCTCGCCAAGGTATGCACACATCTTTGCTAAACACGTTCTTGCCCTGTCGGCTGCGGTGGTAGAATACAACGCCCGCATCTTTGCAGAGGGTTAAGACCCCCCACCAACGAGTGTCTTGGATATGTCACTAAACAATCTGATGGTGAATGGGAAGTACCCCCTTCATTGTCATTGCTCCCAGTTCCACTCTTGCCAGGAGTGGTAGCATCTGATAGGGTCCTATCTGTGGCTCAAATAGAACTTAACTGCGTATTTATGCTAAACTAAATTACTTGAAATAGAACTGTCTTGCCATCTAAACTGCGTACTGATAGTAACCTGAATTGAATGAAATAGAACTTTTTTTGTCATTTGATCTGTACTTAAGCAAACCTGAATTGTTTGAAATAAAACTGTTTTGACATTTAACTGTGTGTAAACAAAAACTATATTTATACTAAATTGAATTGTTTGAAATAGAACTGTTTGACTGAACTGAATAACTTGAACTAGAAAAAATTTTTGATGATTAAATTGTGTACTCATGCTAAACTGAATTGTTTGAAATAGAACTGCACTTAAGTGTTAACTGTTTTGACATCTAAACTGCGTACTGATAGTAACCTGAATTGAATGAAATAGAACTTTTTTTGTCATTTGATCTGTACTTAAGCAAACCTGAATTGTTTGAAATAAAACTGTTTTGACATTTAACTGTGTGTAAACAAAAACTATATTCATACTAAATTGAATTGTTTGAAATAGAACTGTTTGACTGAATTGAATAACTTGAACTAGAAAAAATTGTTGATGATTTAATTGTGTACACATGCTAAACTGAATTGTTTGAAATAGAACTGCACTTAAGTGTTAAATGGATTTGCCATTAAATAACCTACAAACGTTGATATGCCATAAAAAAACAACCAACCAACCAGCCAAATACGTTCTTATATTCTATGCCACACAATCGTCGGTCGCTGCGCTACAATTCTATAACTTCATAAGTAATAACTTCATAATTCACTTTCATTACTCATTTGTACACACGGCAATGAAAAACTGCCTATTTCCGAAAACTCTATTCAAGAGGCGTATTTTATCCAACTTTACATGTACATACAGGATCACCGTCACGAAAACTCTTTCTCCTACACACAAATTCTTTTTGGATTGTTTTTATCCTTGTTTCCATCTTAAAACATATTGCTGCACTCACTAGGCATAAGCATTAGAATCATTGAGGTGCCCGTGGTGTAATGGTTATCGTCGCAGGAATTGGACACGGCGACACGAGTTCAAATCCTGGACTGATTGCATTTCACAATGTGAAGGGGTTGTGTAAATATGATAGACCTTTCAGCTGTAAATAGTAGGGCAGACTAGGTTCTTCAGCCTTGGTGAGGAAACTAGTCTAAGAGAAGGAAAACTCTGACTTCAAACCTGTTAAACTCCGCTTAAAAAATTGACCTTGTGTCATATCCTGCCCGAGCGGAGGGGTTGTGTAAATATGATAGACCTTTCAGCTGTAAATAGTAAGACAGACTGGGTTCTTCAGCCTTGGTGAGGCAACTAGTCTAGGAGAAGGAAAACTGAATTAAAACCTGTTAAACTTCGCTTAAAATTGACCTTGTGTCATATCCTGCCCGAGCGGAGGGGTTGTGTAAATATGATAGACCTTTCAGCTGTAAATATTAGGGCAGACTGGGTTCTTCAGCCTTGGTGAGGCAACTAGTCTAGGAGAAGGAAAACTCTGAATTCAACCCTGTTAAACTCTGCTTAAAAATTGACCTTGTGTCATATCCTACCCGAGCGGAGGGGTTGTGTGAATATGATATTGCATCAGAAGTATAGAAGTGGGTTCATTCTTGATTAAGATATAATTTTATTGAATGTAGCTGATATCTAAAAAGTGTGTACGTTTTTTGAAGAGAAACATAATAAACAAACCAGAGTGTATTTGAGAGTAATGGCTATGAACATACCCAAGACCCTTCCTTTTTAGGGCGTGAAAAGTTTTACCTCTTTGAAGGGGGTGCAAGCTGCGTATTTTAATTTACGCTTAGAGACCGTCTTTTTTACTTTTTTTCCTAACTCGGTGGAAGTTGTACAATTCTTAGATTTGAGACATTTTTTACTCTGTGAAGTAGAAGAGCGAATATTACTGAAACGATGCATTTTTTCTAATGTGACGAATAAAGGAGAAAAATGAATGAATACAAGTCAAAACTTCAAATTAATAATTTCTGTTCCTTTATATTGAGAGAAAAAATTGCTGGAAAGCAAAAGTACAAAAGCTTTTTCTTGTAAGGAAAAAATGAAATTACTCAGATTGTAGATATGTTGATAGATATAGTTAAGAATCGTGCTATAAAGGATAGCAGTTATTGTGAGCCAAACATAAAGGGATACATTTTATGTGTGAAAATAAATCTATGTATGGAGTTTCATCATATAAAGGGAGAAATGTTTTTATGCCTTAAACGTATATATATGTAAACTGTTGCTAACTGTAGTTAATACACATTAGCTGGGAATAGAAGAATATTAAACATTCGTTTAATCTTTGAAAAATACACGAGTTGAAATTAAATGTATTCACGAAAGAAAATAATGTAAATTTTCATTCAAAAGAAATAAGAAAAAAGGTGTTTGAGTAAGTAAGTAAGTAAAGTTAGCGACCATAGTCGAGGGTGACCCGAAGGCTCCCTTTTCGATAGCTACTACACCAAGGTGTAGGGGAGGGCACTACTCCATTCCCAGGATTGCTCCACTTTACCCTTGAACCGTACCTTATAATGCTGAGTGTTAAGCAAGGTGGTATCAAGTACCATTTTTAAAGTCTTTGGTATGACTCGACCTGGGATTGAACCCAGGTCTCCCGGGCCATTGGCGAACACTCTTGAGTAAGTAATAATTCATTAATTATAGTTAGTCAAGGAAATATAGAAAATTCCATACTTGCCATTGAAATTTTTATTTCTCCACAAGGCACCAACTATACGGCCACCTGCCTCCCAACACGAAAACTATCCAAGCTAGACGAACCAGACATGCAGGACACAGCTGGAGAAGCAAGGAGGAGCTCATAAGTGATGTACTCCTATGGACCCCCGCAAATGGTCATGAAAAAGCAGGACGACCAGCTCGAGCATACATACAGTCGCAATGTGAGGATACGAGATGTAGCCCAGAAGACCAGCTAGAGGCGATGAATGATAGAGTGAAGTGGCGAGAGAGGATCAGGGATATCCGTGCAAGCGGCACGACATGAGGATGATGATGATGAAGGCTGCTGATTTTTTAAAGAATCTAATTGGTTAAGAAATGTATAATATTTTTGGAGGGAAAGATTACAGAAATTATGGTGGGTTTGCATCAAACATTTCGTGGCAAGTCAAATATTGTTGTCTGTGAAGTATCTCGAATTTCAAAGACAAGTGTGAACGCGCCGCCGATTGGTTAATAAATGCTAACATACAGATACGAAACTTACAGATTCGTGAGCAGAGTTTTGGCACAAATATTTTTTTTTAGTATGAAAATCAGTTAAGTTTCAATAAATGTTTAGAAGAAACCTATTCTTTTCAGTAGTCCCATAGTTTAGCAAGTTATTGAGGAGAAGAAAATTCATGTAAGATCCAAGTTTCATGTCACGAAACAATTCGCCTAGTTAATAAAGGCATTATGCATATATGGTTCCCATACCTTTGTGTTTTGTATTTAGTGAGCAAATTTTACGTTTGTCATTTCTTAAGTTGATCTTAAATAAATATTAACAACTGAAAAGTGCATACACTTTATAATCTGCAGATATTTACATCAAAAGTACAGACGATAGAAAAACACACGCACACACGCACAGAATGAGAGAGAGAGAGAGAGAGAGAAAGAGAGAGGGAGAGAAAGAGAGAGAGAGAGAGATTTTCAAACTTTGAATGATTTAAATACACACACGTTTTATAATTTTAACTGACTGATTAGCGGGCAAAAATAGATTTTGCCCTAACGAATATAGAAGGAAAGTCCAAAAAGTTTGGTAAGTATAATTGAAAATAACCAAGAGAAATTTGTAAACAAATTTAAGTAATACAATGACACTGCCAAAAGGAACGCTGCTTCAAGATATGCTTTATTTGGCATCTCGACTGGGCCTTGACGAGGTCACCAGTGATTAATCATCTCAAAGGTGCCTGGGGCCGGCCGGACAATGTCAATCACTTGATGCGGAAGTGGGATTTGCTGGTTCTATGAAGACCAACATAAATCAACGTATTTCTTGATTCACTCTCTTTTGGTAGCTGGGGCACGAGGAGACAAATGTTTTCGTAAACGAAGTACAAGGAACAAGTCAGACATATAGGAAAAGTCGGTTCTATCGATAACGAACAATTATATTATTCGCCGTGTGTCCGTCTTCCATTTCCAACTACTTGCACGGCCTGAACCGAAAGAATAAATCAACAATATTCCTAACCCTAAGGACTATTTTATTTTTGAGTTTTCCCTCCTCATCCGATGATTAGTCATCATTGACATTAGTAGTCGTCAGTGACTAAAATCCATTACGAAGTATTTTTATATCTCACATTCATCTCTTCTGAACTTGTGATCCCAAATCTGCAATAAACTTGGATCGAGATTGTTTCATAAAAAGTTTATATTTCCTAAAATATTATGGGTTTTCATTTTGTTTAACTTCTATCTCCATCTTATGATCTACTCTTTGATCCATTTCCTTCGTGCTCATAGAATAACCCTTATGTACAATGAAAACGTTTGTGGCTAGATATGTATACCAAGCTTCCTAAAAAAAGATATATAAACACAGTGTACTTAAGTAGCGATTGTTTATTAATAGACATCTGATTAAACAATTTATGACATCTGACTAGAACAGAAATATACTCAAGAAATATGCAGTCAAGGTTGACCAAAAGGCTCCCTTTTCGATAGTTACTACACCGAGGTGTAGAAGAGGGCACTACTCCTTTCGTATGATTGCTCCACTTTACCCTTGATCCGTACCTTATAATGCTGAGCGTTAAGCCAGGCGGTATCAAGTACCATTTTTTAGTCATTGGTATAACTTTGCTTAGGGTTGAACCCCGGTCTCCTGGGCCATTGGGGAACACTGTAACCATTATGCCAATGTCAGGTTACTCCCGACCTATACAGTGTAACAAAGTTTCTCAGGCGGAATACTTGCCAGTCTACATAAAACTATTACGGGTGAGGATTTAAGAGTACGAGTGATTATTTGGACTAGTGAAAATAAAAGCCTGCCGGGCGTGAATATCCCTGAGATATTTGTTTTGCCCGGGCTCATCTGTTACTCTCAGCCAAAACTCTAATCTTTTGATTCCCGATTTTAGGACATAGTGGGTAACGCTGAACAGAGTAAGTGTGAAAATAAGAAAAAAATAGACTTATATAAGTTGGAAATAACTAACCATTTCCAACTGAACCAGTGGTGACACTCAGCAAATAATGAACCATATTTCACGTTGGTGTCAACTGAGACCTCATTGCTCTGACATATACCCAAAGGAAGCAAATGTCACTTTCTTCCTCGAGATATAGTTATAGAGAGATGAGGTATGAGGATGAGTAGATATGTTGAAAAAGAAATTAAATATTTACACTATTCAATGCCTCAGATAATTGACTTCATTTTGTTTATCATAATCACGCAGTTTGAACTATTGCACCTGCCGGCATTCTTGACGTCTTTTATTGTATTTAGTAACCTTCAGGGAATTTTTAACCGAGCCCTTTATTCAATTAACGGAGCTAGACCGTTTTATTCCTTTATATGTGCCTTGGGATATCTTGTATAAGTTAATTCGCTATTGTCATTTCTTTCACCTAATCAGACGTTGTTGGGGCAAAATAAATAAGTGGGTGAAATAACTAAAAGAGTGAAGTTAATTATACAATGTATGCGATTTATGGTCAGCGAAATGAAACAATTCTAACTTGAGAGCCGAATACAGGGTTCTATTAAAAGTTCACTGAATGATACCTACAGCCAAAAGAAAATACAAAGCAAAAATAAAACTAAAGAACGTCCGCCGGGGACGTTATGGTTGTCGAAACCTTTATAATATAATAGTCAAGATGAGAATAATAACCCGAGACGTGTAAATATTTTGAATAACAGCATTCGATGATTCAGAAATATAAACATAATTATCAAATTTACTTTTCTGTAAACGTTTTTTTGACAGAAAACAAATATCTGGATCTTCGGAACGTATATACGGCCAAATTCTTTGATCAGAAGCTTTCGGTCATATTTTGACTGCTACGTGGATCAAGGAAATTATGAATTTATCACTTTGAAATTTATCTAAATCATTTAAACATAACGTATATCATCTGTGAGTAAATTTTCTAGTGCTAAACTGCTTCCTGCTGAATAAATTACCATATTTACCCAACTCCTCCGCTCGGTCAAAGGTCAATTTTATTTTTAAGCGGAGTTTAATAGGTTTGAATTCAGAGTTTTCCTTCTCCTAGACTACTTGCCTCACCAAGGCTGAAGAACTTAGTCTGCCTTACTATTTACCCATATCCCCGGGGATTCAATAAAGGACGTAGTTCGAAGTTCAGTGAAAGTTCCCGAGTTCGACAAACACCTGAAGAAGGCCGAAACGTTGTGGAAATAATTATAAAGATGAAGACAATAGTCTGAAAACCGTTAATGATAACAATCCCCAAGCTTCGTCTCAGAAATTAAGACAACTAACATCCCATGTTATTGATTATTTTCCTTCTACTTTCTTTTTGTCAATAGAGTTTAGAATACGTTGATTATATTCCCTGAAGGATAAATACTGTCAATGTATTTTAAGAAGGAGTATCCTTGGTCTGACGCTAGACACTATCTTTCGGTGATGTTCCAGTTCTGGAAATCTGAGCAGTGTGCCGTATCGCTTCATAGCTTTTATTCCCAGGGCCACTTTGTCGTGCAGTCGCGGTACCTCCAATGTTACAAAGGATGACATAGATATGTATAAAAATTATTCGTGTTCGATCGGACCTTGTGCAAAAAAGCCTCTTGAAACAACAACACAAAAATATAAATAGGAAAGTAGAGGGATCGTGACTCCCTAACTTCAAGGATTAGAATAAACCTAAACAGGTTGATATACCGTAAAAAACAATCAATCTATAATTTTCCGTTTATTCAGCGGTTTCTATTTTCAATTGGGTCTTTCGAATATTACACTTGACCGAATAACAGTAGTCGTACTATTTAAACAATAGCTAGGAGGATACGAGGGTTCATACCTTTCCCTAGGGTATTTAACAGAAAGTTAACGTAATAGCGCTATTGGAGTTCGAACTCGCTTACAACGATTCCGCTGTCCATTGCTTTAACCATTACACCACGAGGACACTAAACTGAATAGATTGAAATATATTTTTTCACAATTAAACTGTACTGACCTTTAAACTGCGTACTCATGCTAAACTGAATTGTTTGAAATAGAACTATTTTCATAAAAATGGATTTGGCGTTAAAAAAAATACAAAGGTTGATATATCATAAAACCCAACCAACCAACCAACCAACCAACCCTTTTCCTTAAGAATCATTTTTTCTGTAAAAAAAACTATCTGCTTAGTATATGGTAGACAACGAAACTTTGGCTTAATTTCGGCGTAAAGCAAATCATAGATTCTTGTCGTTTCTTTTCTTGTTCAATCATATTGGGCTGAAATTTAAGGAAAAAAGAATAAGAATAATAGAGCTAATCAGGAAAATTTAAATTTATCGCGTTTTTTTTTTAAATTGGACGAATCAGACTAAAAAGGAACGGTTTGAAAATTATTCCATATTCTATTTTTGCACCAAGTACAATTTGTATATAATTACAAAATCACTCGGACAGAAATTCAGTTTTCTAAATATCTATCTATCTATCTATGTATCGATCTCATTGATATATTTTTTCATGAAAAAATATGCAACGTAAAACAGTAACAAACTACTTGATTAAGAGATGGAAAAGCAAAAAGCTTTGTTATTTAGATAAGTGGTAGAAATACTCATAGCCAATTTGCATTTAAGATACGAGGTGAATATGATAAGTTTCCAAATTTTTGTATTGGCAATTAAGATTGTCCTAGACACTTGTAAATTCAGTATGTTATTGCTATACATCTTATTACAAGGCCCAGCGGTTAGAGTGTTCGCCAATGGCCCGGGAGACCTGGGTTCAATCCCAGGTCGAGTCATACCAAAGACTTTAAAAATGGTACTTGATACCACCTTGCTTAACACTCAGCATTATAAGGTACGGTTCAAGGGTAAAGTGGAGCAATCCTGGGAATGGAGTAGCGCCCTCCCCTACACCTTGGTGTAGTAGCTGTCGAAAAGGGAGCCTTCGGGTCACCCTCGACTATGGTCGCTAACTTTACTTACAATTGGAATACACCCTACTAAATCCTGATTGTCACAGCAGGTGAATTTCAAAAATTCAATCTGACACTTTAGATCTGACATGCAATAAAATTATGTTTTAAACTTGGAAAAAAAGCCACAGAAACGTATGGTATGCTTCAGACTGCTTTTGGAGCATCTTGCATGAATCGAGCATCGGTTTTTGAGTGGCATAAGAGATTCAAGGAAAGCAGGGAGTCTGTGAGGGATGATGAGAGATATGGAAGGAGTAAGGAAGTCAAAACCCCGAGTTGCTTGGCCAAAGAGTTTGGGTTACTATGTTGAGGTTTTAAGGGAGTTGAGGAAGAGATACCTAGGGAAGAGGCCAGCACACTTCAAATCGGGTCAGTGGCATTTCCAGCAGGACAATTCACCAGTTCACAACTCCATCCTTGTCACAGACTATTTGAGCAAGATGGGCATCAAGACAGTTCCTCAGCCTCCCAATAGTCCAGACCTTACTCCCTATGAGTTTTGGTTATTCCCTAAGCTCAGAAGCTGTTGTTATGAGACAATTGAGTAGATGGAAGAGGCTGTGACGAAGGTCATTTACACGCGAACACATGATAACTTCCATGGGGCCTTCTAGATGTTATTGGAACGGTACAACAAGTGCATTGCTGCCAGAGGAGATTACTTCGAAGGCGACTCGAGTTTCACGTTTTTACTATCAATAAAAGGGCCCATACGAAAAAAGTATGGAAACGTATCGTATACACTTCGTATTAGTTAAAGTTTGCGTATATACAAGCATTTACAGCGTCAAAGTCTGAGTGGAGGAAAGCTGAATTCAAACTTTACTATTTGAATTCAACTTTCCTTCTCATGGGCTGGTTGCCGAGCCACGGCTAAAGCACTTAATCTGATCTGCTGTCCCACCGTAACTATAACGTATCGGTTCCTGTCGTTCTCAAGGTCATTAGGGTAATGTGAACCTTAAATAGCATTTCTAGGATTTGAATTCGGATTGCCGATTCAATTTCCTATGAAGATAACTGTTCTGTTAATCCTGCCTCCAAATATAGACAATTTGTAGCTTAAGCGTATGATTCAATCCTTTATTCTTATTTCTTCTGATTTCTTTACGTTAACAAGTTGGCTTCGAAATACATCACTTCGCTATTGTTTTCGATCTTCATTCTCACTTTGAAGCTGTAAATGTTTGCATATACGGAAAATTTAACTAATATCTGAAATGCAAATTTACAACGAGTATTACCACCACTTATCTAAATAATCTCTTAAGTAGTATGTTGCTGTTTTATGTAGAACGTTTTTCTCGTTAAATAATCTAAATAATCTCTTAAGTTGTATGTAGTATGTTAAATAATCTAAATAATCTCTTAAGTAGTATGTTGCTGTTTTATGTAGAACGTTTTTCTCGTTAAATCTCTTAAACAAATATATCAGTGATTATATATATATATATATATATATATATATATATATATATATATATATATATATATATATATATATATGAAACGAGTGTGTACGTGATAGAATAAAACTCTGATGTAAAAATTACTTCATTTTTGTTTCTTTAAATTGAGAGAAAACTTGCTGAAAAACAGAAGATACAAAAATTTATCTAGTAGGGAAATCTGCAATTAGTAAGAGCGTGAATATTTTAGAGAAAGAAAGTGAAGATTCATATATAAGATATAATGGTTACTATTAGCCTGACCAAAAGGGATATATTTTGTCTATGCAAAAGTTCTATGTGCAAATGTGTTACTATTTGAGAGAGAAACTATATTAATTAGTTAAAAGTCTATGTAGCTGCTGCAGAAACTTTCATCATCAAGTTTGAGCTGAAGAAGTAGAATTAATGAACGTATGGAAAAACTAATATAATCGTTTAATTAAGGAAAATTTAACTATGTTAAAATTTAATGCATTCTGGAAAGGAATGACAGTAGCTTTTTACTCAAAAGAAATAAACTGAAAACTTGTAAAGTAGATATTCAATACATCCATACCTACAAAGGGAATATTTATTTCTTCCCTATTTATGATGTTGATGTTGGCCAGAAATAAGATAAGAAATTGATAATTTGTCCATTATTCTTTTATTATTCTTAGTTTTAAAAACATATTCTGAACAATCTAGAAAGTAGAAATTTTAAAGATTATTTTGTGTTTTAATCATTTAAACTTTTCAAGGCAAGTCAAGTATTGTCGTCTATAACTTTCAAAGAATTTTAAAGCGAGGACTTGTATCTGCTTGATAGTTGTTTTTTACCATTAAAATCCAAGCTGTGCAGCAATGATGACGCATATCAGTGATTGTAAAACGCCTATATTGAAAAATCAAACCTCAATTGGTCACATCACATTCCATGAGAACATCAGGGTAGAAGGTTGAAGTTTTTTTTAGCAGGTCCGTCATTTTTCTTCAAATCATTTAGTTACGACATATAAGTTGCATACTTAAATCAGTATGCGTAAACTCAGATACACAGAAACATCGATGTAAATTCAAGAGCTGACGTAGGTTGCCAAAATGCTGAACAATAATATATCAGTCAATCGTAAAGTTAGGCGTTTTTCGATCCCATCTTGAAGCGTCCAGCGTGTCTAGTCACACTGAAGAGTTGTGATACAATGAAACAGTCTGTCTGTGTATGACTCTCTCTCTCTCTCTCTCTCTCTCTCTCTATATATATATATATATATATATATATATATATATATATATATATCATGTCTAGGCTTCGTAAACGATGATCAAGAATGGGCCCCTCCATACTAACTTCCTTTACTTATAGGGGCTGCAGTAAAAGGTCTGCTCAGAGTTTGATAGCATAATGTTAAGATTCTTCCTCCAGCGCCTTTAGTCTTTGAGGTGTTTATAACGGAAGAGACAACATTGTTTGTTGTGAGATGCCTGGGGTCACGTTTAACAGCAACAGTGGACCATCAGCGACGATCATTATGAAACACCAAGAGATTTTTTTCAAGAAATCTTTATATTGCTTCTTTGATACTGGTCATGGTACATGCCATACTGTTTAATCTTGAGCAAGTGATAATTTTCCATCCAGAAGACATGTTCTGCCTTTGATCAGTCGGCTTGCGCTGTTGAATATATCGACTACATCTCTGCAGAGGAGTAAATCTGACATCCCAACGAGTGTCCCAACACTAAACCATCTGATAGTAAGGTTCAAGTAATGCCGGTCCTTCATTGCCATCGCTGGCTTGGAATGGAGGACCTGATAAGGTCCTAAC
Source organism: Sepioteuthis lessoniana (assembly GCA_963585895.1). Classification (NCBI taxonomy): domain Eukaryota; kingdom Metazoa; phylum Mollusca; class Cephalopoda; order Myopsida; family Loliginidae; genus Sepioteuthis; species Sepioteuthis lessoniana. The sequence goes on along the minus strand of OY757930.1, from coordinate 21,070,658 downwards.
CATGGGTCAAATAAAACTAAACTGCGTACTGATGCTAAACTGAATTGTTTGAAAAAAAAACTGTTTTTGACATCTAACATTCTTGTTTTGACATTTAACTGTTTGTAAACAAAAAACAAAACAAAAGAATACTTATACTAAACTAAATTGCTTGAAATTTAATTTGACATTAAATGACACGAAAAGGGTTGATTCGCCGTAAAACAAAACAGCCAACCTAGCAACCAACGTCCTGCCCAGCTCAACTGGGATGTTAGTTGTCATATCAGCCTTTTTACTGCTGATCTTAACTTGCTTTAGGAATTTAATATTGGTTTCGAAAACCCTCCATTTGATGCTGAGAATGATGTGGAGGCGGCATGGTGAATCACTCCAGGAGTCGTAGGTGTTGACGATAAGTACCCATGATTCACAGCCACATAAGAGCGTGGAAAATAGTATGGCTCTATATACATTGATCTATGTGAAATTTTATTTATCTCTTACACCAAGCGTGTGTTGTACAGTTTGCCAAAGGTACTGCACGCGTTTGCCAGTCTATGTTTAATTCCTAGTCTATGTTTAATTCCTAGTCTAGTTTGGCATTTGTTGTGATGATGCATGCTTGGTAGGAAAACTGATAATCACTTTCAATTCAGGACAAACACTAACTGGAGGATGATGATGAATATATTTGGGAAAACCCAACCAACTGCTCTCAAACACCTCATAAAACACAAAACGGAAGAAACTACCATGAAAGAGATTGCAGGTACATTAGCTGAGACGTTTTCAAAAAATTCTTCTCCCATTAACCCCAATTCACATTTCTTTAGGTTCTAAAGAAATGCAGAGAAACAAAAATATAACTTCAAGCCCAACAATTCTGAAAATACAACCAACCCTTTACACCAGCAGAACTACAAGAAGCTATCTAAGTATCACACAACTCAGCAGTCAGCAGGAAGAGAGAGTTCCTCAAGGAAGTATTCTATCTTCTTCAAGAAGACGAATATACTCCATCTGACATTTAGTCCAAAGTGTCCGGTAAATTCCGAGAGGCAGAAATGATCTGCTCCTCATATATATATATATATATATGACTAAGCGTACGAAGAAAAAGCTTGAGAAGAATTGCGCAAGAATGCTATGAGCTATACTGAACACATTCTTGGAGCTACATTCCACAAAATAACAGCTGTACGGCTACTAAACTTCCATCTGTAAAACTATCCCAGTAAGATGAAAAAGAGATGCAGAAAACTGCTGGAAATTAAGCACGAGCCCATAAGCGATGTTTTCCACTGGACCCCTTCACGCGGACATGTAAGTGTTGAAAGACCAACAAGAACTTATATAAAACAGTTCTGTGTGGACACAGGATGCAATTTAGAAAACCTGTCAGAAGTGATGGAAGAAAGAGACGAGTGGCGAGAAAGAGTCTGGGGAATCCATGCGAGAGTTTCGACATAATGATGATATATATATATATATATATATATATATATATATATATTGGCACATGTAGACTTAAGTGTGTGTGAATCTGACTATATATATATATATATATATATTTTAACAAATTATTGATGATTAAGAACTTATTACATTACATTCCCCCTTTTAATTTTTCTGCCGTTAACAGCTTGAGAAGTGCCAGACGAAACCGGTCGTTTCTCCCATTTTTAACAATAAACATGCCCACAGTTTCCCTAAACCTTTATGTCTTCTTGGCTATCAATATATATATATATATATATATATATATATATATAGGGAAGCATTTGGTTTTTAGTCGTTATCTTCGTAGGAAATGGACACGGTGACCCGATTTCAAGTACTGGATTATTTCTCTTAAATTTTAAATAGTCTGAATACACTTAGAAAATGTATGCATCCAATAATTCCCCTTCGGCTTTGGATAGAGAGTGGGGGAAATTGTGAACTTAAATTTGGTATGGTAAACGGTCGAGGAAAAGGACACCTAATGAATTTCGCTTAAAAAATTGACCTGAAGTCACATCCAGTTCGTACAAAGGGATTGGGTTAACGCACATGCACACGTACACGCACGTGCACTCACTGATTCTGTCTGCTACGGCCGTAGAATTTACCGATTGGATATCTGCAGAGTGGTAAGATTCCGGCAATGAATATCCTGGTTATGACACTAAATAAACTGATGATAAGGCTCCAGTAATGCTGAAGCATTAGGGAATGCAGGTACCCATTATTACCATTGCTTCTAGGTCCACTCTGGCTCAAAGTGGTAGCACTTAATTGGGTCCTATCTATTGGTCAAACGAAACTGTTTCGCGTGTAAACTGATTGCAAATTAAAGACTAGTGCTAAATTGAATTGTTAGAAATAGGACTGTTTGATAGTTTAACTATGTATGAACAAATGACTGATATTTAATTAAATTGTTAGTGATACATAGCAATATTTGGAACAATTAAACTTTGTTGACATGCTTGACTGAATTGTTTGAAATAGAACTGCTTGATCATTCAACTGTACCAAAGCAAATGTTTGATGTTTAAATGAGTTGTTAGTGATAAATTGCAGTACTTGAAAAAATTAACGGTGTGCAAACAAATGATTAATGGTAAATAGAATCGTCTGCATTTGATAGAGATAAGTGAAAAGATTTAACTGTGGGCAACTAAATGGTTTCAGGTTCGTTTAAAAATGTTATGTAAAAATGTGTTTAAGACTCATGTATTTAATATGTATGTAAAATCGGATTTGGTATTTAATAACCTACACTGTTTTATATACCTCAAAACGAAACGAAACGAAACGAAACGAAAAAAAACTCACTATCAACCTGTTGAATTATTGGACATTTAGATAGATTTTACTTTAAATATATTTCTCTACCTCTCCTATCTTTCTGGCTCACTCTTTATATATATATATATATATATATATATATATATATATATATATATATATACACACACACACATATATATATATATATATATATATATATATATATATATATATATATTTTTTTTTTTTCTGAAGCAAAAAAGCGAACATGCAGGTTGTGGACATCTTAGAATTTCTGTTTGATTTTTCTAACTCTTTAGAGTGTATAATCTAAAAACACAAAAACAACACATTTTCATTTGATTTTCATAGTTATTTATTTAAAAGAAAAACAAATTAATATGATTCTTATAATTTATGTGGAAATTATATTAAAAGATCTTCTGTCGCAGATAAATTAACAAGTGTTAATTATCTTAAGTAACACGTGGTAGGTAATATTAAAAAGTGAAAAATGATCCCAGACACGGCGATCCTGGTTTTGTTTTTTAAGTTATCGGTGTATATATAAACCCAAACTCTCATCTAGGAGCGGGAAGTGATAGATTACTTGTTAAGCGAAGTACGGTTGGTTTGAATTTTGAGTTTAATTCTCGACTGATTGCCTTACCAATGTCAGCGATACTAGTTTACCCTACTATTTACTCGTGATTGAAGAGAAAAAAGGGAGGCATACCTTACTCAAGGGAATTAGTCCGAATTGAAATAGAAACAGTCTAGTCGGAGATTTGAACCTAATCCACTTGTCTCATTGCCTACGATGTTTACTGATACACTAATCGTTCCTTCATTATCATTGTGTACCAGTGATCAGAGAAGAAAAAATAATCGTTTCTTCCTCAAAAAGCATTATTACAACGTTTTCACTAGTTAAGTCAACATAAAATCGAATACAGATTCTTAGTTTTTGTAGTAGACACCACCTGTAAACTTTTCAGATTCCTCATACTTGTGATTTTAAAGAGATAAATTTTAGATTCAGAAATATTTTTGCTCTTTTTATTGACAGTTAAAAAATATTTCAATAATGACAAAGTGCCTGGATCAAATTATAAAAAAATAATGACGTTTATTTTTAATGTGCTTTTCTTTGTGAATTTTAATACTTAATAGCTGTATATAACTGATTATGTAAGGAACATTTCTCATAAGAAAACATTTGTCAACAAGAACCTAATGTTAACATTATGTCTGCATTAAATTGTTCATGGTTAGAAAACTAATCTTCGTTCGTAAACACTCATAATCCACCAAACATCACAATGAGAATTTTTAATGAATATAGAAAACTTACTGAAACCAGTCTCGAGGGAAAAAAAAAATTCTCATTTATTGTGTCTAATATTCCCCGATTATATTTTGTAATTTTTAAAACTATATATATATATATATATCTATATATATATAGATATATATATAGTTTCAGTTTATTAAGATGTATATGAAGTTATATATATATTCTATCGAATAAATTAGTTAATACACACAGAACACCCCACAGCCACACAGACACATACATATACACACTCATGTATACATGTATATATGAAATAGATGCTTAGAAAACAAGTCTATATATGTATGTAGACGTATGAATTATTGTGTACGACTACTTTAGTACATCCGTTCTTTGATGAATTAATATATATATATATATATATATATATATATATATATATATATATATATATATATATATATATACTGTACGTATCAGTGGTAAAATACTTTATATATATATATATATATATATATATATATATATATGCATGTATGTATTGATGTAAAAGAACATACATGAACACAAAAAGAGGAATAGGTAGAGTTTTCAGTGATTGGTTGAATGTTTCCACGCCAAAAGCGAACGGTAATATTGGAAAGTCTAGACGGAATTAAGCGTTACATTATTGGCTGGAAAACCAGATAATAAAATGACTGGAGGAAAACAGCGCCAAAACTGCAATATTTTCCTGTAAGGCATTTTTGCTTCAGTACTGAGATCCATTTCTCCTGTAATAAAGAGAATTTTTTCGAAATATTTTCAAGCTTCCACTAAGTTAGAATAGGCCCAAGAATAGTGATCTGCTGGTTTTAAAAAAAAGCAACTGCCAGTATTTCAAGTTTTAAAAATCTAATGTTGCTCAAGATTGCAATTTTTTTTCATCTACAAGTCTTTAATTCGCATTTAATATGATCAAATATAAAAATGATTATAGTGTCATGATACAAGAATATACCAATTATAAAAACTCTGTCAATGCCACTATAAACATAAAAAATTCTTCTAAGTTCAAGTGCTTTAAAATCACTCAATAACAAAGAGGGAAACTGACCGATATGTTGTCTAGTCAGCTGGTTCTGTAGGATCTCTGAATAGGGGTAACCCACTCTTACATGATTGTATTGGATATAACATTAAATAGTCTGATGTTGAGGTTCTAGTAATGCTGGCGGTTTATGGAATGCGGAGCACCCCTTCATTGCCATTGCTCCCAGATCTACTCTAGCCCAGAGTGGTAGTACCTTATAGGGATTTAAATAGAAATTTCTTTGACATTGAAACTGTACTTATGCTAAACTGAATTGTTTGAAATAGAACAGTTTTGGCATTTAAATGTGTGTAGAGAGAAACTATTCTTATACCGAACTGAATTGTTTATAATAGAACTGTTTGACTAAACTGAATAGTTTGAAAAAGAAATGTTTTGGACAATTAAACTGTTTTCTTAAGCTAAACTGAATGGTTTGAAATAGAACTGTTTATTTGTATAAACATGGACCTACCATTAAATAGCCTACAAAGATTAATATGCCATAAAACCCTTATAAACAAAAAAACAAACTGACCGAGATGCGTGTATGATTCATTAATGGCAACCCCTGCGCAGCAATCGTCTTTTTCTAGGGTCCCATAAATGACAGTGAGTAAAAATATATTATTACCATCTCACAAAGGGCCACCTTCTCCTGCCCGACAGATTGTCCCACATAACGTTCCGATCATTGGTGTCGACATGAATGCTCAAATAGGAAAAAAGAGAAATAATACATTTTCTTTACACAAATTGCCAAACTGAACGTCTAATATTTAACATATTTTTGACTCTGGAACTTACTTGCATGTCTCAAACTAAATAAAATAAGTGGTATAATGGTTATCCTCGCAGGAAATGGATTCGGTGACACGAGTTCAAATCCTGCATGAGACTGATTGCATTTCACATAGCTCTAATACCCTTTGGAAAGGTATGAATCCAATTATTCTCCCTCCAGCTATGGGTAAATAGTAGGACAGACTAGGTTCTTCAGCCTTGGTGAGGCAACTAGTCTAGGATAAGGAAAACTCTGAATTCAAACCTGTTAAACTCCGCTTAAAAATTGACCTTGTGTTGCATCCTGCCCGAGCGGAGGGGTTGGTAAATATGAAAATAAGTTGAGAAAACTATGGACCTACACCAACTAAAAAAACACGAAAACACAGCAGGACTATTTACTCATGAGTAAGATCTGGTTAAATACAGCCGGTAAATATAAGGCATAATCTTTTTTCGAAGGAAGAATTTTCTGATCAAAAAAATCATCTTGTAAATATTCGTGAGTCTACGCAGACATAAGATAAAAATAATTAAAACCGCTCGTTATGACTGGTTTCCACTTACCAATAGTTTTATATATATATATATATATATATATATTGTTGTATTCCCAAAATAATAGACGCGTACGCCTCCATAAATACACGTCAACGGAGCCTCAGAGGTGTTGACCAGACTCACGTGACACAATCACTGAATAGTGGACGGATAGTCACTACACCACTGGACTTTCAGCTTCCTATTAACTAACTACTGTTTAACCAGGTTCATTTGTATCTTGTTTCTGTTACTTGAATATATGTTTTTCTATCAACTTTTTCGTGTTCCCCGAGTCTTTCTTTTGCCGGCATCACACACACACACACACACACACAAATATATATATATATATATATATATATATATATACATGGTAGCTGTAAGAAACAATTTTGCTACTCTTCAGAGGACGTATAAAACACTTACTCAAAATGAGGGATATGAAAACATTGTTACCGCCCAGCAGAGTGGACAGCAACGAAACGAAGAGCCAAATGTTGTGTTCCATGGAAGTAAATAGCAATTTGGAAAAAAAGTGAAAACACGACAAAAGCATCTTCTTAATAAAAGAAAACATCAACTAATGTCAACGTTCAGAAAATTTAGAAAGTTCAGAGAAAATTAACATATACCAAAAATAACAATTAGAATAGGTGAAAGATCAAATAAATAAAATTAGATATTTTGGCTTAAGAAAGACAATCACGATAAGCATGGCAGATAGTATAAAAAGTAGGCGGAAGTAAGAGCATTTCCAGAGCAAATGTAAAAGCAGCCTCCAAGATGGAAGACTTAATTAGAAAGAATAAGAATCTACTTCGAAACTCGACTGAAATCACCAAAAGACCAATCAAAAAATGATTGATGTCTAACAAGACATTTAACTAAAATCAGTAGTTATATTCACATACCTCGGCAGCAGCATCTCATTCACTGAAAGTGATATCTAGGTACACCTAAGGAAAGCATGGAATGCTATTTACAAGTTATCTGTCATGAGCAAATTTGATGTATCCGATAGAATAAAACGGCGTTTCTTCCAAGCGGTAGATGTGTCCATACTATATAATGGATCTGCTATATGGTTCCCAACGAAATATAGAAAAAAAAGCTCGATTGGAACTACACAAGAATACTGTGTATAGTCATTAACAAAACAGTAGTCGCACGGCCACCTATCTCCCATCTCAGAAACCATCAAAGTACAACGAATAAGACATGCGGACACTGCTGAAGAAGTAATGACGAACTCATTATCGATTTTCTTTAACGGACTCATATATAGATGCGCCAGTGTTAGCTGACCAGCAAACTCCTACATATATCAGTTCAGTGTGGACACTGGATACAATCAAGAGGACAAACCAAGAGCGATGGATGATAGGGCAGGATGACAAGAGGGAAAGTGAAGGTTGGATGTTACAAAAAAATATATATAGATTCCAATGTGGAAATGGAATGTGAGGCACCTTTTCATTAAAATTGCACCTAAGTTCTTACAGATCCAGACTGGTACTACCTTTTAGGTTCCCATTGATGGATTTGCTAGAGCTGTTTACAAGCGATTATTATCAGTTCTTTGAAACTTTACAGCTGTATATATATGGTTTGTACAAGATAGAATAAATGATGAATGGAATTATATAACGTTAAATACTAATATTGAAAGACATTCAATTGTGTGCAAACAAATGGTTGAATTAAATAGGAGTATTAGCATTAAAAATAATTGAAACCATTCAACTGATTGCAAACAAAATATTAATATTAATTGAGATAGAAATACTTAATAAATAGAATTACTCATGTTAAATTGTAAGACATAAACTGTGAGCAAACAAACGATTCATATTAAATGAAATTAATATTGTTGGCAATGGAATGAATCCTGATATATTGCAATTCAAAACCTAACGTTAAAAATCTATTAGAATATTATCAAATTTGACAGCCTAATCTGTTGTTCTTCCCTCATCTTTACTTCAATGATGGTAAACAAATTCACCCACTGCTTTTCACAAGCCTTTTCCCATTGACAGAGCCTAGAAATACAGACACTGAAGAGCCCCAAGTTGTGAGGTGCCAGTTCTGGAGCTTTGGTGAGGGGGTATCCATTTGTTGAAATTACTCAAGGTCCACTCTAACCTGTTAGGGTGACATTTATAAGTCAAGTAGATTTCTTTCATAATAACTGGAATTTGATGGGAATGTAAGTAAGGAAAAATTTGTTAGAATGAACGTTAATTAAAAGAAACTATTTTGTAAAACACATTGAACATTGAATTTTTCAAAATAAATTTTAAGTCGATATCTATAGGTTTTTGACAAACTTAATTTTAACCAAGGCCAAGTTTTCATTTTATATTCCTTGCATTCTATGTACCACCTTCTAGTCCCACTCGTAAGATTTTTCGGAATGCAATATTATATAAGAATTAAAACGAAGTTATTAGTAGCAAATAGGTTAAGTTTCTCTCTCTCTATCTCTCTCTCTCTCTCTCTCTCTCTCTCTCTCAAACACACACACACACACACACATATATATATAAATATATATATATAGAGAGAAAAAGAGATCATCACAAGGTAGGATTAGGTCATGGTCCCAGAAATCCTAAAACCTCCACGTCTTATTTAAAAATAACATCCTCTCTGGTGAAACGCCTATCAAGCTACAAAACTTAATTTGCCTTGGGCGCTAGATAATATTAAAAATATGAACCACGGAATGCTACACAAATAACTGCTATATTCTCAAGGAAAGATAAATCATGATAAAATGAAACGAAACATGATGAGTGTAGCATAGATACCGACGGCTATTACGTCTGGGATAGCATAACGGCTGATAGGTGAGGAAAAGACAGAAACCATAATCGACTTAATGTAGGATTCTGTAATATCTTTCGTCCTTCAGTTCAGTTTCTGATATCACAGAAACTTGTTGATACAGATAACGAACAGAATTTTTCGGGTAGATTCTTCTTGCAAATAGAAACCAGCTCTTCCCGTAAATTTGAATGATTCAATCAGTCTTTGTTAACATAACTGCGTCTTTCCTCGTATCCTCAGCCATTAACAATTAGAGAATCGAAAAATCTAAGCTTCTTTTATAGGGGTTCATTGAATATCGAACTTCCACTATCATCTTTCGTGGACAGGATCACCTGGAAAGCTCCCATGACTCCGTACATAGCCGATCAAATACAGTAATTCAAGCACTTTTCTTTAATTGCTTTCAGTCCGGTAAGGGGCGATGAAAAATATCTTTTTTTTACATTTTGCCAACTGGGCGTGATTTTCAACATTGTCAATCTTTATATTTTTCATATTTTCCGAAAGCAGTTCCTTTGATTCTTCATTTTTCTTTTAATACGTTAAGTATCTTCTTAGACTAAATTTAATAAAAATAGTTCCAATCCATTAGTCTTTCGCTTCTTTAGCCTTTTGCTTTTCTTTCTTTTTTTCCGAGGTAGAACTAAAAAACAGTACCTATGGAGAAATAAAAAAAATAACCCAGTTAACCTATAACGTAATTGGGCATTTAGATATACTTTAATTTCAAGAAATATAAATATATATAATGTAATGTAATGTGGGCGACCGTAGTTGAGGGTGACCCGAAGGTTCTCTTTTCAATAGTTACAACACCAAGGTTTTGGGGAGGGTGCTACTTCTTTACATGGATCTTTCTACTTTAACCTTGATACATACGTTATAGTGCTGAGTGTTAGCCAAGAGGTATCAAGTACGATTTTTTTAGTCTTTGTTACTGTAATATAATGGCCGAGGGATTTCGTTTTATGCCTTTGGGTTTAGTTAGGCTGAGAAACTTTCGGCTCAGCACATGGGTTAGTTAGGTACAAAATTGAGCACAGGTGTTGACGCGCACGCGCAGGTGGAGCAGATGTGTCACTCAGAGATGTCACAATAGCCCAGATGGGAAACGGGGCTAGCAAATGCGAATGACGTCACGCACAGGAAGCGCATGGAGGATTTTGGGAATTTTGAAGAAAGTTAGGGATTTGAAACTAGACACCGAACGGGAAGGGTTGACTTTCGCTTGCTCGCGGAGGCCTTGGGCAGGTGTCGGACGGGATTTGGGGTAGATGAAAAAGCCAGAATAGAAAGAATGCGTATCTCTCTCCTTATGTCGAAGAACCTTTAAACTCAAAGGTAATAAAAAGTTTCGTACCTGAACTAAGAAGTCGTAAGTGTTTTTCGTGTTTCGAGACCCTATCTTCTATTTTTATGGACATTTGATGTACATTTCAAACATAGCCATATCATGGCTATGGTACATGGTTATCAAAGAGACGATCAGAGAAACGACTAAAAACATAGAATCTGTTTCGGGCGGCTTGTTCAGGCGATGGAAGGAGAAAGACAAAACACAAGGCACCCAGAAGAAAGAAACAGGAAAAAAGAAGCCAAAAACAAGAAAATCAAAATGCGGCGCCCCAAGTGGAAAAAAGAAAAGAAAAAAGAATATACACAACAGTCCACACAAGGCCCCTAGAAAAAAGAAAGGGAAAAAAAAAGAAAAACAGCTCAACTCCAAGAGAAGAAAAAAAAAACGGAAGAAAAAAAAAATGAAGGCGAGCGGCATATGAAGAAAAAAAAGATTGCAACCGGCGAAGTCAAGAAAAAAGGCATGAAAAGAAAAGAAAAAGTGAAAAGAAGGTATTTGCTCATTGTGTAATTTTATCTCTCTGCTGTCGATTAATAATTTGGGTTCGTGATAAAAGAATTTATATTGATTATACTGGTGAACGCATAAGTTTTAATGACAAGAGCCTTTCTAGAAGGATAAAATTAGAGATAACTTTTAAAAAGAGGGAAAAAAGATCGAGCCCGAAGCATAGAAAAATGACAATTACTGCTATGTGCATACATTGTATCATAGTGAGGGGGACACATGCAGGCAGGTTGCTGCGAAGTGAAAAGGGGAAGGAAAGATAGATCGTCCTGTTGGACAGATATACTTAGTGACGTTTTTATAGTAAACAATTTTTATGAATGAAATTTATAGTAAACAAAATGAATTTTATAGTAGACGGGGTTTTTGTGTGTAAAATTTTGTAATAACTTGTCTGTGGTCTTAGCAAAATAGTAATTGGGGATTAGAATTTTGATCCGAGAGCTTGGAGAAGCCGCATATAGGTAGTTTGTCCAAGGATTGCGCATATCTGTAGTTAAGACGTTTGGGACAGGTTTCGATATTTGTGAAGTTGGGAGAATCGATTTTGGGTGCTGATGGAATCAGGCCGGTTTTTTGTGGATGTTTGTCGATACCGACTATTCGGAGGCACGGTTGAATGCTTTGGACTTTTCTTTGTCTGGTCGACTGAAAATTGTCCCGAATAAATCTCGCCATAGGGGCAGAGCAACTAAGAGACAATTTTTTTTTGTGTCCGACAAGGCAGAAGGATATTTGGGAGTTCCCCACTGAAGTGGGGCTATGAGGTTTTTATTGGGGAAGATATACGGAAACAAGGGTTTGGAGATAATTAAGATACGCGCAGAGTTTAGGTGATCTCATTGGATGTGTTCGGAAAATTCATGGACTCGGGTTTTGAAGAATTTTGAGGGGGACATTTTGTTGGCTGAATTAATAAAAGTTTGTGTAAGGGTGCTTGTAAGCTTTTGAAAAGATGTGAGATAGACCGTTTGACGGTGGTCAAAAGTTAAAAAAACGGGGAAATATTTATCTTGGTTTGATTACGAGCTATGCTTAGTTGTGGAGGGTTAGAATGTGTATATTAATTAATGACAGAGATTACTTGAGAAGGAGATATAAAGTTAGAAGTAATGAGTATGGATGTAGAAGGAAAGCAAAAGTGTAAAAGACATAATTAGCAATTGACCGGAGAGAGAAAAAAATTTAAAAAAAAACCAAATTAAAGACTGAAAAAAAAAAGCAATATACATGCCGAACCAGTGACTGTTGAAAATATTTGAAAAAAAAAAAGAGAAAAAAGAACCAGGAAATGTGGTTGAAAAAAGAAAAAGGAAATAAAAAAAAAAAAGAAAATGAGGGACAATACGAACACTTTTATTTCAATGACTTTTGAGTTTGGGACTGATGCATGTTTTTTGTTTTATTGTTTTGTTAAAATTGTATTTCTGAAAATTTGTTGATCAGTTCGACATGAGGAAGAGCGGTAAATTAGTTTAAGAAAATAATTTGTCATCATCTATGACAAATGATTTTATTTGTAGAGGGAAAGACATGTAATATAATGGCCGAGGTTTTTCGTTTCATGCCATTGGGTTTACGTAGGCTGAGAACCTTTCGGCCCAGCATATGAGTTAGTTAGGTGTTGATGCACGTGCGTGCAGAGCGCACGTGTCACTCAGAGATGTCACAATAGTCCAGATGGGGAATGGGGCTAACAAGAGCGAATGAAGTCACGCACCGGAAGCGCGCGGAGGATTTTGGGAATTTGGAAGAAAGCTAGAGAGTTGAAACTACACACCGAACTAGAAGGGTTGACCTTCGCTTGCTTGCGGTACAGTACGACTTGACCTGGGACTGAACTCCAGTCTCCCGGGCTATCGGTGAACACTTTACCCACTTGGACATATATATATATATATATATATATATATATATTTAGACTGCTTTATTTTAAAAGAAAAAAATAACAATTTTTATCTTCTGTTTTTCAGTGAGATTTTTTTTTGCATCCAAATGGAAACCTTTTGGAATTTGACTCTCCACTGAGCAAATATGAGATTGTAGGTTTAAATGTCGAACGAAACGACCCTGTGACCTCAAGTAAGCATGAGACTACCTGTGGAAAAGGGAACAAATATGCAAGAAATGACCAAACACTTTCTTTTTCTTGAATATTGTCTCGAATATTCAAGGGAATCCTACACCTTGACGATGGATATAAAAGCCGGCCCCGTCCCAGAAGGAGGGTAGAGTAAAGTTTTGACTAACGCAGAAAGTAGGTTTCGACCGACAGAGAGGAGTTTTAGCCTACACATTGAGTAGAATAAGTCTGAGTCCAAGGATCAGGATAATTTTTATCCACTGATTTCGAAAATTTGAGAAGTTAACATTTGTATCACTGAAAGTTTGATAAGTACCTTGTCTCTCTATAACTCTCCCAATTAGTTGATGAAACTGCGAATCATATCAAACACAGAAATTAATCTTGTGTTTGTGTTTCAGCGAGGCGAAAAATCAGCACTTTCGAAAAGATAAAATAGGTAGCGGGGTAGAATACTCCGACTACTAGTAAGATTCATTATATACATTATTATAGATATATCCTCTGTGTCCTTGCTTTTTTAGCAGTAACATCACCAAGCTCAAAAGGGTTATTAAATTTTACGTGGCTGTCCATAAATAAATAGATAAATAAATGACTGTTCAGCCAAAACAAATTTGACGAAAAACCGTCTTGAGGGCCCGTGGAAGATTGCGTAGAATGTCTGGTTAAATTAAGTCGAAAGTTTTTGGTGTCAGTTGGAAAAAAAGATACCATGAATCAGTGTAAAAAAATTTATATTTAACAGACACGAAGAAAAAACGGATCAATGTTTATCGGAATATGATAATTAGAAATGGGATTAGCAAAGGAAAGAAGGGGAGATAATTGAGAAAAACACATCTACGGTTAATTACATTTTAAGTTTGGTTATATATACAGGATCATTTATCGATATGGACAGAGAACACTTGACAGTTATATAGTCGGAGGGTGTACAACTGACAGAGGTTAATAGGTCTCTAGATAAGAAGGACAAACTTTATTCAGAGATGAGCTTCGAGAAAAATCCAACTATGAGTTACTCTATCGACTTTTCATATTTACCACCCCCTCCGCTCGTGCAGAATATGATACAAGGTCAATTTTTAAGCGGAGTTTAACAGCTTTGAATTCTGTGTTTTCTTAGACTAGCTACCTCACCAGGGCTGAAGAACCTAGTCTGCCCTACTATTTTACCCATAGCTGGAGGGAGAATAATTGGATTCATACATTTCCCAAGGGTATTAATACTATGTGAAATGCAATCAGTCTCGTCCTGGATTTGAACTCGTGTCGCCGTGTCCATTTCCTATGACAACAGCCATTACACCACGGGCACCTTATGACTTATAATCATTATGATTTATTAACAGACGACCAATGAATATAACAGTCAACTAAAACTTATTGCGTTCGTATCAGTTATCATAACGTGACAAATTAAAAAAAACAACTTATTTCCAGAAAGGAATCATGATTCTGCTTATTTTTCAATTATCAAAATATTCAATGTCCCGTAGTAAAGAAGGTCAAGGAAGACAATGGGAAACATTGAGGCTCGACTGCATATAGCTGATAGAAAGTGTTATCGACGGATGGAAGAAACTTGTTAACTTAGCACGAGGGAAAAAAGAAGAAGGCCACATCATATAACACGTTTTGGTATTCATTTTTCGCTGCCAACGCAACACAAAATCATTTGTTTCCGCAGCTACTAAGATACATATGGCATTTTGACACTGAAAACATTATATATTTGTTTGATTTGTTGTTTAATGACATATCAACATTCTTGGATTATAATTACAAATTCATCCTTCTAGAAGAACGCTAGTGGTACTATTTTACCAATAGCTGCGAGAATAAGGGAGCTCATGCCTTTCCCAAGGGTATTAGTCCGAAAGTAAACGTAACAGCACGACTGGATTTCAAACTTGCTTACTATGATTCAGCCGTCCAGTGCTTTAATCATTCCATTACGAGGACACACTCCCAATAGAGAATGGTATTGTAAAAATGACTAGAATTTAGCATTCATTGAAATGTCAATTACACGGATAAGAAAGTAACATTGTCTCTCCGAAGAGTCACTCACAGAAGAGTGTATATTGGGTAAGCTTGTCATTATATCTAAAATTTCATTTCACATTCTTTTAAGCTCTCTCTCTCTCTCTCTCTCTCTCTCTCTCTCTCAATATATATATATATATATATATTTATAGGAGGGTTCTATTTTGAACATGTTTGGACTCAAAGATTCTCAGGAATAATTTGGTGCTTTTCCTGAATTCATTTCATCCATTAGTCAAACGGATCAAAGAAAAAGATGGAAGACACAACATGTTTCTACAATTCAATCAAATATATATATATATATATATATATATATATATATATATATATATATATATATATATATATATATTAGTTATATCTAGTTAAGGTCCAAACACTGTGGTGTGGATTATTCATGTATAGAATATACGAGGAATATCATATAAATATATGTGAGTGCCCGATGTATGGGTATTGTTACATCTCTTTTTACTTCCAAGTATATATAACAAAACTCACATACAGAACGTATATAGTGCAATTAAAACGAAACTCAAACCTGCTTAAATTGTCATTATAAATTTATTTTGCCGGAGAATATTATTATATTCTCCGTCTCGTCAGATGACATTTACATGTTAGACTTAAGGTTGCAGAACAGTAAACGTGGATTACAGTTTATAGGTGTATGGGAAAAATGTGTCTAACACCTGATTGTTTTGTCCCCCTTTGTCCGAGATATTAAAGTTTATATAGATTTCCCTTTTCTTTCCATACACATATAAACTGTAATTCACATTTGCTGTTGTGCAACCACAAATCTAACATGTAAATGTCATCCGACGAGACGGAGAGTATAATAATATTCTCCGGCGAAATAAATGTATAATGACAATTTAACCAGGTTTGACTTTCATTCTTATTGCACTATATAAGTAAAAGTAAAATGGGCGACCATAGTCGAGGGTAACCCGAAGGCTCCCTTTTCGATAGCTACTACACCAAGGTGTAGGGGAGGGCGCTACTTCTTCCCTGGATTTCTCTACTTTACCCTTGATCCGTACCTTATAATGCTGAGTGTTAAGCAAGGAGGCATCAAGTACCATTTTTTGAATCTTTGGTATGACTCGACCTGGAATTGAACCCAGGTCTCCCGGGCCATTGGCGAACACTCTAACCGCTCGGCCAATGTCCAGTATTGCACTATATATATATATATATATACTCCATCTTCGTGTCTAGTGTCGTCTTCAATGACATCTTTTGCTCGATCTCTGACCTATCAGATAACTTTTCGCTACAGCAGAAAACCTACAAAATTGACGTACAGATGACAAATAAACGGGTTGATGACCGTATATGTAACAGGATTCAGTATCTGTTGAAGGTTTTTCTGCAAAGCCATATCTATTTCCATGCATGAAAAGTGATTTGCTGTCATTACTGCTAATGACGAAAATGTTATGACATTTCAAAACAACTCTGTCCTATTTAATTCCCTATGAGACTTCATGTGACTGATATTGCCAATTTTAAAAATAAGACTGTTACATATATCGCATCTCCAAGTCGACTCTTAAAACTGAGAGTCCGATACTACTTTCTTCCAATTTTTCGTGACATTGACATCTTTGCACAAAGAAAACATATCCTATTTTAAATGTTTTTTTCCACTCAGATTTTCTAAATTAGTTCTCTCTCCCTCTCCTTCTCAGTGATATATATATATATATATATATATATATATATATATATATCAATGCTTTCTCAATATATATGGAGACTGTTTACTCAGGAAACAGTTGTCCGACAGAAAATTTAATATAATCTTTCCATCATTTCGAATTATATTCATTTCCGTAGATCGGGGTGCGCATGGTACATTGTTCTTCGTAATGCACAACTTTAATATCTAAGCCTTCCTCGTGAAGTATGAATGTATAGTCAATTAGTTAACTCTAATTCAGTTGTTACTTCTCCTCAGATATCATGTGAGACGTTAAACATCGTTGAGATAATTGTACATCTGTACGCCTACATATAAAGATTGCCGCCATGAAAGTCCTTATGTGAATTTAATTATTATAGTTCTTGGTAATATCAGTTTAATTTAAAACTTTTTATCAGATGGCAGCATTGCAAAATTCAGGAAGAATTCTAATATAAGCTCAGATGTGGCTTCATGTCGTTATCATTGTTTAACACGTTTATTAATTGCTTTCCTTTCGATTAAACATGATAGGCGAAACAAATTAATGATCATTGTCAAACTCAATATTTTCAGATACTGGCACAAAGAGAAAAGAAAGGGAAAACACTTTATATTTAAATTTAAATTTAGTGACACGTAGAGAAAGATTTGGTGAGACTACATTGCTAGGTACTGACAAATAAAGACGGTTTTAAGTTAAAAATATATAAATATATATTTATATATATATATATATATATATATATATTTCTCTGCGCATTGAGAAATATTTAAAGAAAAACTTATTATGTGCTGATACAGACTCGTAGAGAAAGATTTAGAGAAGCACTGTATATTTTAAAGTACAGAAACTTCGATAAAAATGAAAGGACCTACGTTATATTTCTAGGTAGTGACACATAAAGAAAGATGAAAGCAGACACCTTATGTTTCTAAATAGAATCATCTTAAGACGAAAGGAGACTCGTTATATTTCCAAAGTGAGACACATAAAGATGAAAGGAAACACGTTATATTTCCAAACTGAGACACATAAAGATGAGAGGAGACACGTTATATTTCCAAACTGAGACACATAAAGATGAGAGGAGACACGTTATATTTCCAAACTGAGACACGAAAAGAAAAATGAATGCAGACACGTTATATTTCCAAATAGAGACATCTAAAGAAAAATGAAATGAGACACGTTATGTTTCTAAATAAAGTCGTCTGAAGATGAAAGGAGACACGTTATATTTCCAAATAGAGACATGTAAAGAAATATCAAAGCAGACACCTTATGTTTCTAAATGGAGTCGTCTGAAGATGAAAGGAGACACGTTATATTTCCAAATAGAGACATGTAAAAAAAGATGAAAGAAGACCCCTTAAGTTTCTAAATAGAGTCACGTTAAGATGAAAGAAGACACGTTATATTTCCAAAGAGAGACATGAAAAGAAAAATGAAAGCAGACACGTTATGTTTCTAAATAGAGTCGTCTGAAGATGAAAGGAGACACGTTATATTTCTGAAGTGAGACACATAAAGATGAGAGGAGACACGTTATATTTCCAAAGTTAGACACATAAAGATGAGAGGAGACACGTTATATTTCCAAAGTGAGACACATAAAGATGAGAGGAGACACGTTATATTTCCAAATAGAGACATCTAAAGAAAAATGAAATGAGACACGTTATGTTTCTAAATAGAGTCGTCTGAAGATGAAAGGAGACACGTTATATTTCCTAATAGAGATATGTAAAGAAAGAAGAAAGCAGACACCTTACGTTTCTAAATGGAGTCATCTACAGATGAAAGGAGACACGTTATATTTCCAAAGAGAGACAGGTAAAGTAAAATGAAAGCAGACACCTTATGTTTTTAAATAGAGTCACGTTAAGATGAAAGGAGATACGTTATATTTCCAAATAGAGACATGTAAAAAAAGATGAAAGAAGACCCCTTAAGTTTCTAAATAGAGTCACGTTAAGATGAAAGGAGACACGTTATATTTCCAAAGAGAGACATGTAAAGAAAAATGAAAGCAGACACGTTATGTTTCTAAATAGAGTCGTCTGAAGATGAAAGGAGACACATATTTCCAAAAGAAAAATGAAATGAGACGTTATATTTCCAAATTGGGACAGAGAGTTAAAAGGAGACAAGTTATATTTCAAGGTGCCGACATGTAAAGGGATATTAAAAGGCGCATTTTAGTTTTCTGATAGAGAAATATATTTGGGAGACATTTTACATTTCCAGCGACTGACTCGTGGAGGAAGTATACGGGATAAACTTTTTTATTTCAAAGTCACGACATGCAAAAAAAAGATTTAAGGAAATACTTAATATTTCCAGGTATTGACACGAAGAGGAAAAGTAAGAGAAACACTGTTTTTCCAGGTTCTGTCACGTAGATAATTATCAAGGGAAAAACGTAGAGGAAGTTTAAGGGAGAAACTCAACATTTCCAAGTTATGAACCATATCGAAAAATTGACAGAAACATAATTTATTACGAGGAATTGAGATGGGTAAAAAGTTTTAAAATTTCATATTTCCAGGTACTGACAAAAAGAAAATGATTAAGAGAAACATTTGATATTTGCAGATTTTAACTCGTAGACTGATCGATTGATTGATTTTAACGACATGTCAACTTGTTCATGTTCATTTTTACCTAAAGATTCAAAAATAGCATTGATTGAACGTTCATATATATATATATATATATATATATATATATATATATGTGTGTGTGTGTGTGTGTGTGTGTGTGTGTGGTTCATTCTAAAGAGTTTCTTTCCGTCCACAGTCCCAAAAAATACGAATCTTTTATAGACATAATTCCAAGTTATATGCTATCAACCATGTCTACTCATAATCGCAATTTCTGTAGTTATATGGTTTAAATATTCCTACCTGATACCAACAAAATTATAGTTTCAAGTTAATACTTATATTTAATAATAGTTATTTGGAAACAATTTTACCTTTAAGTAACTATTCCTAATCAAAATATTTTATCTTTATTTGATTTAGAGTATTCTAATGGAATATATATAACTTGTACAAAAATGCATGGTTTAAAGTTGTCGTATCTAATATAAATAAATCAACGGTTTCAGTCAGTTATTTAATAATAATCATTAGTTGGGAGAGAGTTAATTTTTAAGTAACTAATAATAATACTTAGTGAAAAATTATACATTCTCATCTTCAATCATTCTCATCTTTACCCACGTTTTAATCATTTTAATCTATTTACATTGTTCTAAACGATTTCTGATATCAGATGAAAGGGCCGATGCGATTCCAATAAATTTTCTTCTCGTTTTATTGCTATCTCCTTAATTGCATACGTCTCTTAGTGCTTGTCTGTATAAATTGTATATTTATGTAACTTTGCTAAGTACAAAAAATGTACAGATATAAGTTACCACGAATTCCATATGAATAAAATTCCTTTTAACTACATCTATTTACGCCATAGACTGAACCATAACACCACTCCTGCCCAGAAAGGAGGTGAAAACAATTACAATGAACAGGTTGGTACATAATTTCTCTGATCTCTGGAAGCCTCGAGCTCATTGGGCAGGGGTTATAGAGTACATCAACGGCATCTCTGCCGAGAGGTAAAACCCCCACCCGAAATTGTCTAGGAAATTAAATTAAATCTGATGGTGAGGCATCAGTAATGCTTGAGCACTGGGGAATACACAATACCCACTACATTGCCATCGCTCCCATGTCCTTTCTGGCTCAAAGTGGTAGCACCTGATAAGTATATATGTTTACGTAAAATAGGAATGTCTGATATTTAAACTGTGTGCAAAGAAATCACTTATTATAAATTGAATTGTTTGAAATAGAACAGTTATATCATTTAACTGTATAAACTTACGACAGATGTTTAATTGAATTTTGAGTGACGAATAATAATAAGAGTTTGTCCTTACTCCCCCAGCTGTATCCCGCATGTCTAGTTTGTCTAACTTGGATAGTTTTCGTGATGGGTGGAAAGTGACAGTACAGCTGCTGCTTTGTGTTGATGTCTGACTCGGTTGAAACGACACTGCTCCTTAGGAAGGTAAACTTGTCTACTAGTTTCAGAGAACTACTGTTTAATGTGGAGACGACACCCATTAACGCACATGAATTCCTTCTTGTGTGCGTTGACAAAGAGGCAGGCAGTTGCTCGTTCCAGACTGTAGCAGGGTTTCGGCTTCCGCCTCCGAAATTGTCTGTGCGGGATATTCTCAGTTTATTTTCTTTGTCAGCTTGAAACTCTTGTCTTTCAAAATTTCAATAGACGTTCTAAGCATGTAGTCTTGACAGATGATAAAGAGGAATAGAGCTAATGTGTCTCCTTGCAGCACACCAGCTCAATGTCGAAGTAGTCTGTGTCTCCATCCGGGGAGCGGACTTTTACTTTCGTTTTCTATATAACATCATTATGGCTGCGGCGGTTTCTTGGGTAGACAGTGGGCGAGTAATATTTAAATCATATTTCCTCAGTTTAAAAAGTCAAAGTCGACAAATAATACTGTTGCTCCTAGATTTTTTTGGTACATACACCTTCAAGAATTCAACGGAAAGTCAAAATTTGTGGCATCGTGGATTTATTTCTCCGAAAGCAATTTTGGTTCTTATTAAGTATGTTCTCAGTTTCTTGTTCTATGCGATTGTGTAGTAGAGCAATGTATATCTTAGCCGCAAGGGATGTAAGAGATATACCTCGGTAGTTCTTGGCTAATCCGAGGCCGCCCTTCTTCGGGAAGAAGAGAATTCACCCCTTTGTCCATCTGCTTATTGTGTTTGGATTATATACGGTATTACAGTGACGGAGCAGTATGTCGTCAAATTCCCTCTTCTTTCATACATTTGGGAGTATTTCATCAAGCTCTACTGCTTTTCTATTTTTATTTTTTTTAGTACCAAATCGAGTTTTTTCTTGCGTAAACTGTCCTAGTTGTTTACTAATAGTTGTTTACTAATAATTCACGTGATTGGTTCATGTGTAAATTTCGGAGGGTTTCCGAGTAAATGCTTGAAATGTTGTTTCCATAGTTGTATTTGTTCCTTTTGGCTGGTAGCTTTCAATATAGCTTTCACAGTGCTCTTCTTTCTGCTCACTTCGTTTACCGTTTGCTTTGCTATCCTAGTTTTTCCATCTTCAACTGAGTTTCTAATCTTATCGATCTCATTTTATATGTATTCTCTTTGTTCTTTAGGAATAAGTTAGTTAATTCATTTTGTGCCTTTTTAAGTTTCAGTGCATTGGTATTGGTTGGGTTCTTCCTGTTGCGTATGGAAACAGTTTTCTCGTCTGCACACTTTTTTCTAACCGCTAACGTCTCCCATAGGACTCTAGGTTTAGTTCTTTGTTTAGATGGTATGCATTCTGCTACCGCTTCTTCGTGGGCATGGACGAAATTCTCATATTCGTCATTCGGAGTATGTGTTTCTGTCTTCTCCTGTAGTGCAATGAATTTGTTTCTTAGTGTCAACGCATATTCATCTCTAATATACTTGCTATTAAGAAGGGAGCAGTCATAGTGTACCGTCGTTTTTTAGGTCATATTCCTTAGTAGGTGAAGTAGTATTTTAGCCGTGACTATTCGGTGATCAGAGGACACACCCTCTTAAGAGGAATGTACCTCTCCATTGAATGCGCTATTATTCCATTTCTTATTTATAAAGACGTAGTCTATCTGTGCTTTAGTATTGTTTGCATATGTGTAGGTCCATAGTTTCCATTCCTTTTTAGAAAGTTTGTATTGAGGCAAGTTAATCTATTTTCTAGCGTTAGATATTCCCCCTTTCTGTTTGACGAGTTGTGTAAACTGAAAATGTGGTTTCGTTTTTACCAATTTGGGCATTCATATCTCCTCCAATGACGAGAAAGTTAGGTTTCGGGATGCTACCAACAGAGGATGAGAACTCATTGCAGAAGGCGATGAGGTCAGTTTCTTCACTAACATTGGTAGGGCTGTAGCAGGAGATGATTATTGCGCTGGGGTTGCCATTAAAAGTAGCTACCATCATCCTAAGTTTTATTTTCTCTATGCTATTTAGTGTTTTAGGGCTCGTGATCCTATAAGTATACCTACATCTATCGTGACATTGACATAGTTTTTCCATGCTGATGCAGTGCTTAGCGTCCATCCATTGCCAGTATCGTGATATTTGATACCCTCACTATGAGTGTATCTGTGTTTTTGTATGCATATTATATCAATGTTATGATCAATCGCCGATCTAGTCAACTCCAGTAACCGTTCTATTCTATTAAAAGTTTAAACGTTGAATTTCGCTATTTGTATTTTTATTGTGCGTTTAATACATATTTTCAAGATGTACAACAATCTCACAAATTAGGAAGCTAATTTTCTACAATGATAGAGACAAAAGTTTTAACATTTTTTTTATCCTTTCCAATACAGAAATTATGTTTTCAGTTTGTATCTCTGGGAACTCACCGTAGTAGCGGTTATTATTGACAATGGAATCGATGATCCGAATTTAAAACTTGGATGATGTACGTGTTTCACCTTGCGGCAATGCTCACGGGGAAGATATGAATCCATATGTTCTGTGTTTCCCAATTCTGGGCGAATAACACGGAAGACTGGGTTCTTTAACCTTGGTACGGCAATCAATCAAGAAGGTAATGTCTATATTGCAATATAGCTTTAGTCCTCTTAGGAACTGACCGTATGTTTCATCTTTCGGGGTGATTATCGGTAAATACACGCAGAGGGGAAACATTTCTTATATATATATATACATATATGCTTGTGTGTGTGCGCGCGCGCGTGTGTGTGTGTGTGTGTAATTTACTAAGCTTTTTAGTGAGATGTGGTTCAAGATTGTATGAATCAGGCACCCAGTGAGACTCGAACTCACTCGTGAAGGCTAGATAGTCTAATTTGCCAAGCATTATATCACCTGGAGTGCCCAGCATGTGTGTGTGTGTGTGTGTGTGTGTGTGTGTGTGTGTGCGTTGATTAGAAATTATCATCAGTAGATTTGGGAAGGCAGACATAATTTTATCTAAATATAGATATAAAAATACTATCTACCTCTATATTTTTGCCGTCTTATGACTTTAGTGATCTCACAACAATAAAACTTTGGTAAGGTCATTTAATTTACTTTAGTTTTATAGTCAGCGTTAGAACACTTGGCCTATCCTCTTTCTGACAGGGAAAATAAATTTTCGGTTAGGTTGATTCCTTGAAATACAAAAAATATAGCAAAATCCTTAAATATCTGCGTCTAAATGTAATTTACTTTGGAAAGACTTCTTCTATGTATTGGATAAGAATTCAAGGGTTTCCTTTATTGGAAATTGATGGAACACGGGAAAACCATTTATGTACAAAGCTGCTAGGAGCAATTAGTTCTACTGAATAAAACATTAGGAAATAAAAGACGGTATCCAAGCAAAAATAATCGCTGGGTAATGATGCTGTAAGCCATTGCACATCGAACTCAAATCCTGAGATCTATAAGTCATTTCACTTACTACTTTCATTATAACATTTATTTTTCTTATCGCATATTCCCTCCTCGGGGAGGCGATTAGAATAATGAAATATATCAAAGAATTTCCTAAGTGATCTCAAGAAAATACTGAAATTGCTCTTTTATGAGAGGATAGAGAAAAATAACCTAATGTTCTTGGGATCTAGGAAAACTATTTTGATGAGTAAATAACGATGCTTTGAATTTTGATGAATAAAAAAATTAAAATCATTTTGATGATTTATCCCCACAAAATTGAATTTTTTAGCAAAATTTTAATTTTTAATTCACCATCATCATCATCATCATTATGTCGTGCAGACAGCACAAATTCCTTTGACTCAATATCGTCATTCTTCTTGTTTCTGTCATCCTTATCGTCCATCGCTTTGTAGTTCCTCAAGACGCATAGAACTAATGAGTACAAGTTTTAGCTGATCGGCCAAAACTGATTGGTCTATATTAGGGATCCCAGGAGAGAAGTTCACTTTACGAGTTTGTACCTGCTTCTCTAGTTGTTTCTCGCATCTTTTGTTTGTCTTATTTAGTATGTTTGTGGAATAGAGACAAGTTACCACACAGCAGCTTTTTTTTTGCACGGTGCTGCTTCTTGACATATATTTCACATTCGTACTTACCTACCAATCTAACTTGGTACAACACACACACACACACACACACACACACACACACACACACACACACACACACACACATATATATATATATATATATATGTAGCAATTTGCTATGTAAATAAATAGAGGATCCACTGTTAGCAATATAGCGTATATAGTTCTAAGTATCCTGTAGACAAAGCGTCATAGAGGTCGCCTATCTCTGTGTTTCTCACCTATCTGACCTTGAGCACTGTTTATACGCTATTACAAATTTCTTTCTCTCTGTCACTCTCTTTCTCTCTCTCTCTCTCTCTCTCTATATATATATATATATATATATATATATGAAGATCATTACAACTGTTAATTCTTCTATGTAAGTACATATGTAATGTTACCAAGGCTCAAATAGAAAGCTGCAACGCTTTGGCATTTAAATGGACATTTGTACAATAACTACTACATCACATAAACAGTTGCACCTCCACGGTTCTTGGAAGACCCTTATAGTGCTACAGCACAACATACACATGTGTACCACCATAGTTCTAACAGGTCTATGAGTTTAGCACTACGTCTCAAGGGTCAGTTGGACCTCTGTTGTAACCTGCACCGTGATGAAAAGAAGAAGTGACGAAAAAACACAAGCACCATTTTGGTTCATTTATACTGAAATCTATTCACATGTTAGTTGTCGTCGAGAAAAGAAAAAAAACCTGGAATGAAAAATGAGCACACCGCTTTAGCTAGATAAAGATAAATAAAATGTCATGAGGAGAGAGAAGGGAGACACAGACCTTGATATTAATATTTTCTCGTTATCTAATGTAGTTCTCGCGCGTGCTTGCTCGCTATTTCGTCTTCACGACTTCGCAGCAGGTGTGGGACCAATTTTTCAAGCTGACCCAAAATGGGCGCTGCAGTTTTTAGTCGTCTTCACATTGTTGTGGCTAGTGTTCAATTTACCCTTTTTCTCTTTTCTATGCTGCATCCACTCCTCAAATACTTTTCCGTTTAAGTTTCTTCCAGCCAATCAGAATTGCTGCTAATACATTTCTATTTTTAACCCGGGCGTCTGCAGTTATCTTGACCAAGATTTTCCTATTCGGTCCTCTCTTATAGCTTTCCTCTCTGTCTTTCTGTCTATCTTTACTTGTCTCGATTCTCTCTCTTATACATGTTACTTTCTTTTCCACCGTCCTGTGATCGACTAATAAAACAATCAACTTTAGTCCCTAATCATTTTACACATACATAATTCAATTTGATTTAGTTTCAACCAGACCGTCATTCCAGTCAACAAATTGGAGGAATATTCTGCAAGTAAACTGAAAAAATGTAAGCGTTTCTAAGAGACGAATTTTTCATTCTCTCATAGACTTAACTAAATGACTTTTTGACCGTTTTTCTTTTGTGTATGGACTTGCGTTGTAGTTGCAAATATGGTTACTCAAGTATTAAACGTATTGATCCATAATGCATTTGAAAAAAGACCAATGAAAATCCGCGTGGTTAAACAGAAACATTTTTTACATCAATATCAGTAAAAATAAGAATAAATGCAAGAGAATTTATTAAGCCGCTTTATTAGTGCTGCAAATTTTATATGAAGTTATATTGTTTAAAAACATGATTGCTAGGTTGATACTATTTCTGATGACTATTGTTTAATAAAATGAATTTTTAGACAGAAATTTGGTTACCCTTTTCTTTTTTCTTTTTTTCTTTTATTGTCGATATATTTGTTGAATATGGACTGGAAGAATCATTTTGACATACCACTCCAATTGCGCAGGTGACAAAACAGGAAATAGACATGTTTCCTAAAGTTAACTTAACGCAGGTGTTTCCTCAGTGGAAGTGCTGCGTAAATTGTGAGGGTGGTAAACTAGACATGAGACGTGTCCCCATCCAACGTGTCCCCATCCAACGGAATTTCTGACCACGAGGATTTGCGTGGTTGTCCGGAAAAGTATACAAACCTGGAAAGATTTCAAATTCAGGGAGAGATGAACAGATAACGAAGAAGACCAGTAGAATAGCTAATAGACGTTACGATACTTTGGGCGCTGGCCTTGGTCTATCAGACTTGCGAAAGCTGAGAAGCGAGGGTAGTCTAAGATGATTCTGTACCTTGGGATGGCCCCGACGAAACCTGCGAAACAACAGAAGAGATTAAAAAGGAAGGTGATTCGGTGCCTTAGGATTGCTCTGGCGAGACTTGCAAAATTCTAGGAGTAGAAATAAAGTGATTTCATGCCTTGAGATGGTCCTATACCAGACTCACGAAAGTAGATAATGAGGAGAAACTCGGAGGATTCAATGCCTGAATCAGTCTCCCAAAAGCAGAATGAAGAAAAAGTGGTTCACTGAAGATTCGTATTTTGCACTGTGTATACATCTCAACTGTATTCGACTCTCTTTCTCACTCTGACATTTCGTACATTTCACATAATACAAAGAAAAGAAAAGAAGCAGATTATATATTTGTACATCAGCATTGCTGTTAGTCTTCATTGTATACAAATTATTAACTTTCCTATTTGTACTAATCATTTTATTTAAAGTAAATGTGCCAACAATCTTACAGCTTGAGTCAGACATATACATGGATAAATACATGTCTTCAAAGTATTTTTTAAATCTGTTTTAAAACTGAAAGTTACAAGTGTTCTATTTTCTATTAGCGAAGCAGAATGGAATTCAAGAGAGCGTCGTAGAAATATTAAAATGATTTACGAACAGCGATGCAAACAGTTGGAAATTAAAATATTTCCAAGGTACGAGGATTATTAATAATTTTCCAGACTTTTTTTGTATGGGCACTCCCACCACACCTCTCATCATCCCTCGCAGACTCCTTGCCTTCCTTGAATCTCTTATGCCACACAAAATCTGATGCTCGATTCATGCAAGATG
Organism: Sepioteuthis lessoniana; assembly: GCA_963585895.1. Classification (NCBI taxonomy): domain Eukaryota; kingdom Metazoa; phylum Mollusca; class Cephalopoda; order Myopsida; family Loliginidae; genus Sepioteuthis; species Sepioteuthis lessoniana. The sequence continues at coordinate 21,042,619 of OY757930.1, read as the reverse complement.
CAAGAAAAGCAGGCTGAAGCATTCCCTACATTTCTGTGGCATTTTTCCCAAGTTAAAATAGAATTTTATTACATATCGTTATTCTAAAGTGTCAGATTGCATTTTTGAAATTCACCAGCTGTGACAATCAGGCTTTAGCTGGGTGTATTCCAATTCCTGCTGTAGGTGTTCACTAAAACCTGAAATCATAAAAGTTGGTCAGCCATCTCATACGATGTATAGCAATAATAAACTGAATTTTCAAGAGTCTACGACAATTTTAAATGCCTGTAAAAAAAGTCTGGAACCTTATTGAAGGCACCACGTTGTTAACATTTTAAAATCATACTGTATCTTTGTCTCTTAGTGTCTTCATCCCACTCTCTCTCTTTATATATATATATATATATATATATATATATATATATAAGTTTTCTAAATGAATTTCGATAAGTGAAATATCTTCTTCCTGAGAGCATCGAACTGAAATATCAGATATGTCTCAATTAAAAAAATACAAAATGACTATCACCAGACAGAGTTAGTTTATCCTGAAGGAGATTTTGAGAGAAAATTGGCGTAGAGTTCTCTGATATAAGTAAATTAGAAAAAAAAAACGAAAAAAAGTACGATATTATATGTATGAAATCACTTGCACAGACACATGTATATATATATATATATATGCGTATGTGTGTGTGTGTGTGTGTGTGTGTGTGTGGCGTGTAAGTGACAGAGTGTGTGTTTTAGTTGAAGGAATATTTATTGTATATACAATGAAAAGCAGCTCCACATCAAAAGCCCCATATATATCCATGTACTTTGCTAGGTAAGTGCGTTTGCTAGTGCACGTGTTTGTCTATGATTGAGTAGATAATTACTATTTAATATTTTATTTGTAAAATTAAATATTTATACAGCTTCACACACGGGAACACACACCACACACCACACACGCACGTGTGTGTCTAAACGCATAACACTAAATAACTGCATATACACGGATCAATGCAGCCACATTGGGTGAATCAGAAATAATTCGACCCATACTAACCCTGATAAAATTCAACGATATGCTTCAGGGTACAGCAATTTGAATTTTTGTCACAATATATACACTCACATACGCACACTCGTATTGACACATACAAGTACTTATCCCACCCCCCCAAAAAAAACACACGCTTATATATATATATATATATATATATATATATATATATATATATATATATATAAACTGTGTATATATATATATATATATATATATATATATATATATATATATATATATATATATATATTCATTTTGTCATTTACGGCTAAACAATACGCTGAATGATCCTCGACAGAAAAGTAAGACACCGCTCCCAGTAAGTATTTCAGATATGACAATAACATATTTGATGGTGAGACTCCGGTCTTGGAGCTTTTCGGAATATAAAAAAATCCCTTTTTGGGTCAAATAGAAATATATTTGACAACATTTGACATGTGCATTTTCGTTTTAAAATGTCAGCTTCAAACTATTCCTTTACAAATGATATTAAATACAGATGTATGTGTAAAAATCTTTGGTATTAACTAACTTACAGGAGCTGGCATGCCATAAAACAAAATCATCCAACCAATCAACAAACCAACTATGTTTTAAGTACTTATATCTATACACCCAAGCAGTTTCTTATGAAAGTAGAAGTAGCTGATGTGTATTGATTATTGTTATAGAAAATGGGCACTGCAAACCAATTTCAAATGAAGATCTAATATCATTAAGAAAGATTTGAATCTATGTACTTTGCTCTTGCTATTAGTGAATTGTGGGGCAGACTGTGCTCTTTCATTTTCGATCCAAGTGAGGGAAAACTCTTTAAATATACTCTTAAAAATTGTATCCTGTAAAATCCTGTAAACACATTCTTAAAAACTGACCTTGCACTGAATCCTGCTCATGCGGGGAAAGGATTTGGAATATATATATATATATATATATATATATATATATAATTTATGATCCCACATTTTCTCAATTATTACCTAATTAATGGTTTAATATATGTTGTTTATTTTTAATTGATGTGAATCATTTCACCGAGCGCTTGTATCTTCTATGTTCAAGAAAATATTGAACTATGATAAAATTATATATATATATATATATGTGTGTGTGTGTATGTGTGTGTGTGTGTGTGTGTGTGTGTTTATCATGATGTATAATTTTGTTCATTTCGAATGTTATCCACTAAATTGTCATTAAAGGGATATTGCCATGGAGACCGAACCTTGCGTCGTTCAAAATTATATGAAACTATAAAGTTAAATAAAAAACAGATTTCCAAAGATTATCCTAGATAATACAGAAATTTATATGTTCGGTGCAATCCTTAATTATATTAAGTATTCATCGAACACAAAAATTATTTAGACTTGGAAATCTAAGAAATTGCGTGAATAGGGTTAAGCCCAAAAATAAGTAAATCTTCATATACATATGTTTATATAATTAAATTTGGCGACCGTAGTCGAGGGTAACCAGAAGGCTCCCTTTTCAATAGCTACTACACCGTGGTGTAGCGAAGGGCGCTACACCCTTCCAAGGATTGCTCCACTTTACCCTTGATAGAACCTTATATTGCTGAGCGTTAAGCAGGGACGTATCAAGTACCATTTTAAAAGTCTTTGGTATGATGCGGCCTGGGATTCAAGCCAGGTCTCCCTGACTATTGGCAAACACTCTATCCACTAGGCCAATGAGCCAATTTATATATATATATATATATATATATATATATATGTGTGTGTGTGTGTGTGTGTGTGTGTGTGTGTGTGTGTGTGTGTGTGTGTTTATATATATGTGTCTGTGCATTTAACCAAATCCCTACATGCAAGGTCATTTTTAGGCGGTATTTAACTGGCTTGAATTCAGACTTTTCGTTCTTCTTGACTGGTTTCCATACCAAGATTAAGGAAACCAGTTAGCCCTACTATTTAAATGGAAGGAGAATAATTTGTCTAATACTTTCTTAAGTGCACTGGTAATATGCAAAATGTAAACAGCTTTCAAATGAAGAAAAATCTGTGCAAAGAATACATTAGAGGTAAAAAAAAATCTACTGGAAACCAGACGTATCAATAGGATGTTTTTAAAAGGAATACGTACTTGAGGAGTCTCTCTAGCAAGTTACCCAGACAGTTTTCATACTGGAAAAATAGTCGAAGAATAGGGTTATTGATCGAAACTTATTGAGATTGAAATTTCAAATTAAAAGATATATGCTGGGCTGGGCTTATATGATAAAAGATATGATGTAGAGACATCAAGAATGTTGTCTAAAAATCTGTACTTCATCTACATGAGTCAGGGCCATCTTTCTTATCAGCAGTCAAAAAAGATTTCGAACAGTCGTTTAAGAGAAAACATGGGATTGTGTAAGTGCAACACAGTCATAACTTACCAAGCTTAGCTCTTGTAAGTTTTTTCCGTTCTCTTGTAAATTATAAATTTTTACCAAGCGTAAATTTTAAGGGTGAGTTTAGCATTTGCATGAATGTGAAAAAGTAGTTTCACATCACATCTGAATATGCGAGGCGAGCTGATCAATGAAAAACTCCCAGTAATATGTGTTGAAACCCAAGGTAACTACATTCATGAATATTAACATTTATTTCATAGATAATTTTCGTCTTGGTAGATGTAGGTTCGATGTCAAAGCCTTTTGAACACAGCATCTATAATTTGTAGGGCGACATATATTTGTTTGAAAACGGTGATATCTATTCGGCATGAAAGAAAATGACGTTTCGTTGAGGAGGAAGACAAAAAAATAATACTCCCATAAATAAAAGTGGCAACAAATGGAAGAATAATAAGATATACACTGAGTATATATATATATATATATATATATATGTGTGTGTGTGTGTGTGTGTGTGTATAAGATTACACACGTTCTAAGTTGAGCCGACAGGAGAAAAAAGCAATTTCCAGTTAAACAGATAACAATTCAAGATAAATATGTTGAAATATAATTCATAAAGGAAAAAAAAACAAAAACGGATGGAACATAAAAAAGTGCATAAGTGTAAGGTTTAAGAGTGTAACCCCAAGTTACGAAGAGGTGGTAATAGTGAGCGCAGTTAGTTGTTCCAAAGAAAAGGCAAAAATGGATTTGAAGAGCGTTGAGCATGTGCATTGAAACCCGACTATATGAAGGTGAGCTTAAAATATCATTGGCTACATTTTTTCATCTGCTATTGATGAATTTTTTTTTTTCATTAAGCGGGTACAAACAGTGCTAACCCGATGAAAGAAGCCAATAGAACACACGGGTATTCTCTTCGAAAACAAACCGGATTTCATCATATTCCATAAAACTAACTTTGTTAGCCAACGGACTATTCAGCTGACCGTCCGATAACTTAAAGCTAAAAGTAAGTTGATTTGAATTTTAATAAAATCCAGTTCATTTTGCTATCCAAAGATAATTTTCAAGTTCTCTGAGTTTGTGGAGAAAATATCATGGTTCGATTATCAATTTCTTAATATAAACGAACTGAATATAAAATGTTCCATTTTTATAGAGATATCAATGTCATAAAAGTGGAAACTTACCGAGACGAGGCATGCAATTTGCGTGGCATGCCAAAATGATTCTTCCGGTCCATGTTCAACAAATATTGGTATATGCTCATCTACAGCATTATTACTACACAATAAATAAACAGACGCAGGAAGACTTCTTTAGAAAAAATATGTACCTCTCACTTTATTGCAAGGGTTCGAAAAGGGTTGCTCAAGGTTTGCGTGTGAGAGGGAGCTGAAGATCGAACATAACCGCAATATTTTGACCCCCACTTTTATCGCCGTCAACGTTGTGTCTTTCTCGTTCTCCAGGGCTGCTCAACCGGAGGCCTTGGGCCCACTCTGCTGGGTGATGGCTTCCTTAACGCATCTTATCAGCATCTTCTCCGGACCTCAACTCATCAGGGCCCAAAAGTCCCGTCAGCCTGATGTGGCTTTCCCTACCACATTTCGTCTCCAACTGTCTGGAACTCCACTGGCTTGACTTCTGTCTTGACTGAGCTATACAATAGTTCAACGCCCACTTGATCGCCCACGCGATCTTTGAAATCGAATGTTTAATCGTCATCAAGCGGAAATAACTGTCATGCAGTTCAGAGGTCACTCTCTTCCGGTGCGTCAGTCTATGAGAGTATCATGGGATTTTTTTTACCTCGTCCCATTTCATCAGCCAATTTCCGCCCACGCGATTTCCTCTCATAACTGCCATTAGAATGTGTCACTTCCTTCCGGTGCATCACCTTGAATGGCATTTTTGGCCGGGTCAAAAGGTCAAAACATAACAATATATATATTAAAAGCAAAAAAGAAAAGATGAAAGGGTGACTAAATATCTGTCTGGAAATTCATTTTAATATATATATATATTTATATATAAAGACTACACAATGGAATTAGTCTTAGTATCTAAAGAGTTGATACAAAATATAACCTCTATGATTCATAGAGAATCTTGATATAGCTTATGGAAAAAAATCACTAGATTCTATAGAATGATTCAATAACATTAAGAATAAAAGAAGAACCATGTTCCTCTAATTTGACATCATGGGATTTAGGCTACTAGTGTTAAAAATTGAAATAACCTCCAACTTGAAAATAGAAAATTTCCTAGACGTTACACTGAATCTAGAGTATAATAATACACAATTTAAACCAGTTAGCAAGAAAAAAATAATAACACACCTACCTACATCAGTGTTAACTCCAACTATAACAGATCGTTATTAAAACAAATACCTAATGCTGTTACTCTTAGGATAATAAGGTTATCGTCATTCAAAAAAGTGTTTGAAGAAAGTAAGAGAGCATATAAAGAAGCCCTCGAAAAAAGTGGATTCCAGAATTAACTAGAATTAATGGACCCATAGATCACCAGCAAAAATGAACGAGGCAACTATAAATAGAAACAGTGGTAATTACGGTAATAGTTATTGTTTCAATAACTATTCCAATAGAAAACGTAAGAACAGAAATTGAAAGTTAATTTAGTTTAACCTCTATTTTTATATAATATTGACATAGGAAGATACTTTTTTAAACTTTTAGATAAGCACATCAATAAGGACAAATCGCTCAACAAAATTTTCAACAGAAAAACAATAAAAGTTAATTACTCATGTACTAATAATATTTACAAAATTACAAATAACCACAATAGTAAAATATTAGCTAAATTACATATGGATAATAAGAGGACTGTAAGAAAAAAGCCGACTGTCCTATATACGAAAGTTGTAATTCCGAAAACATAATTTACCAGGTGAGCATTTTCCTCATGGGACATAGAACTGATGTAGATTGAGTATGCATAGATATTTCTGATGGGAACTGGAAACAAAGGTTATGTAATGATAGACATTTCTTCATAATCCGCTAATTAGGATTCAAACTACCCTTTCGAAATACTTTTAGAGCTTAGAATAAAGTGGATTAACCCCGAAAATAGAATGGAAAATCATTAGAAGATCGACGGCAAATAGCTTCAATAGTAGGTGTAACCAATGCATGGAAGAGAAAAGCAGTATAATCAATTTCAAAGATACTAGACAATACTAAATAAATAAAACGAAGTAATATTCAAAAGCAGACACAAGAATAAATTTAAATTAACTTGTTAGCGGTAATATGGAGAGTAGCATTATATATAATGACCATGGTGTATGATTTGGCTGAATATTAGTAAACATGGTAACATAAATAGATATGTGTATAATACTTTTGGAAATTAATGGGCTTTATAAATTGGTGGGTCTTTATTAAAAGTAACCAAAAGAAACAAAAAAAACAAACCTGTTATCGGAAATGATTTAGAGAATGAAAATGTGAGTGAATAGTGTTTGGGAAAATTTATATTTTATCTTTAATTTTCCTGCTTTTATTGTTATTTTTGTTAGGTTTTACCAAAAAATATGGATGCATAATTGAATGAGAGATTTAAGGTAAATTGTGAGAAATATATTGTTGTACACGTGGAACCAGTGGTATGGGAAGTGTGCTAATCGAGGTAATTAGAAACCCTTAACACACTCGTAAGAGATATAATAAAGTATAATCTGGGGAGCTATCTGAAAAATGCTTAAAGAGGAAAAGGTCGAATTGGATATGTAATTAGTAAACTCTTCGGGTGGCAAATGGGTAATAGATAAAAAAAAACCCAAAAAGGAACCATAATGAAACATGATCCTGAGATTATATCTAAAACATAGGAACCGACACTTAGCTTAATGGGGTTCGCTTCGAATCCACTCCAGTTGACATTGGTGGTCTGGTAGCTGTATAACTACTTTTTATTTTGTTCTTTATTCACATGTTTATTTTTATTCTTTTATATATATATATATATATATATATATATATATATATATATATATATATGTAATCGCTCATTTCTCCTAAAAAATTGGTACTTCATCTAAAGAAGCGGGGTATAACTAGTCGAAATAAATTTATAATGACACAGTGACTGCATTAAGTTTTCTTTCATTCACGTTGTATATATATATATATATATATGCAACGTGAAAGATGAATTGAGGTCTCGGCAACCATTTGAACGGATGTATGTAAACAATATTAATGGTGATTAATAACCGTTTAGAATTTAATTAGCAGCTAATATCTCCTCGTGGATGAATGGTTAGAAGCTTGGACTTGGCGTTTGAGTCAATTGGGTTTCGATCCCAGCGACGGGAAGCTTCTGTCTAGCCACACTGATGAGTTCTGATGGAACGAAACAGATCTGTTTGTGGATGACTATTGATATATATATATATATATATATATATATATATATATTGTGTGATAAATATACTCGCATACTTCTTAGCCGAAGTCTATTTAGTGCTTAATTTTTTTTATGGAGTTTGTTGTATCACACATATCATAATGTTAATATATAAAAAATAATTAACTAATTTCAATGTGAGACTATACTGAGTGACCGTACTGAGAAGAGTTGAGGAAATTCAGGAATATGGTGGCACTGATGTTTATATCACGTTGAAAGAAACAAAAGTTACTCGTTAAGAGATCGTTAAAGGAATCATATTCGCAGCTTAAGACGATGCAATATATATTTTTTTGTTTTATCACGAGGAATGCGAATGGAAGATTAACAGATCTGATAAGACGATGCTGTCACTTGCTTTAACAACGATGTTTAGTTACTCTGAGAAAAAATTCTGCAACTGAAACAATTACACTGCCTATAAAAAGTAAGGAAATATCATCATGTCAGTAGCTACAACCTATGGCAAAAGTTTTTTGAATAACATAGAAGATGTTCGCCTATTTTTTTTAATTAGTTGTAGATAAACTAACAACACATAAGGAACAATACATTTTTACTTAATAACTAAAGATTTGATTCATATCATAATCATCGTGTCGCGCTATCAACGTGCATATCCCTGACCCCTTCTCGCCACTCTTGTCTATCGTCCATTGCTTCCGGTAGGTCTTCAGGGATAAATCCCGTATTGGCACAGAGCTGCTGTATGTAGCTTCTGGCTGGTCGTTCTGCCTTCCCTCGTCCCTGGGAATGGGCACACTGGATTACATCACATTTGATTTGATCCCCACTTCTCCAGCAGTGTTCCGCATGTCTGGTTCGTCTAATTTTGATACTTTTCATGATGGTTGGTAAATGGCCGAACAGCTGCTGTTTTGTGGGGTGCTGCCTCCAGGATATGCTCAATATTGATCGCAGTATTCTTCTGTAGTTGCCGTCACGCTTTTTCTCCACACGTTAAATTAGCATCCATGTAGTGCATCCGTGTGTAATGTATTAGCTTCGCTGGCGACGATGAACTTAGAAGATTCAATGCGGTCTCAAGATAATATATACAAAGTTGTCTCAAAGGAAAGAGAAAAATAGAATATGATGGCGAGAATATACTTTATTGCCTATGGATAGAGTGATATTTCCGTTCGCAGATAAGATCAACAAATTACCGGAAAGAAAAAGGTAGTATGTAAGTTCCGATAACCATCCATAAACAGAAAAATACCTGGGCGAAGAGGCGTGTTCATGGGACTTGAAAGACAATCTAAGGTCTGTAATTTTGGACTGACGGCAGGGTATTTGTCGCTGCCTCCCACCAGACAGGACATGTCACAAGGTCAAAAGCCCGAAGGCCGATGAAAGTGGGGATAAAGGGGATGGGAAAGTCGGGAACGAGCCGAGACTCGAACCCTGCTAGTCATTGACCCACTAAGTGCAATGTGGGTCTAATGAGTCAAGCAGTATCACGGGCTAAATCTAGATCCGGGCACGTATGCCAGAATATATCTTGAACTAGACCGTGAAGTCTAGTGCTATACAAGGGGTGCATAGGGGTCTGAAAAGCAGCTCGCCCACCCGAAGTTGGCCCAACCGAAGTTGAGGGCCTTTCGGAATCGAATCTGCCATTTCGATCGCCCGTCCGGCACGAATGCCAGACGGCGCAGCCAAAAGGCCGGGGGAGTACACATGAAAGTTTGGACTGACGGCAGTGACCTGCTAGTCACTCAATCAGACCTAACAGCTCCTCCTGTGTATTCTCCGACTGCCGCACTACTTCACAAAAAAAAGTCCACTCCACTGAAGAAAGATATGTGCGATCTCTCTCAGACTGTATTCCAACTACACACAATCGTTGCCATTGAAGAATAAAAATATGAATTATATTTTTATATATCTACGAGCTTTTCGTTGTTTGTCCAGCGGTTCAATATATGACACTTACAGCATTATTGTCAAAACCACTGTTTGGAAGAATTGCGTTTCATCTTATCGGTCAAGTCTGACTTCCATATGACGGATAGCCTGTCCTCAAACAAACTATTAGGCAGACACATAAATAATATCTTTTGCTTAACTGCGAGTTGTTAGAAGGCATTTCAAACTTCAACTATTTTAAACGCAATTGGAACTTACCTGATTTAAGAATGTCTTCATTGGTCCTTCTTAGGTTGGTTGGTTGGTTGGGTTTTATGGCATATCAACCTTTGTAGGTTATTTAACGCCAAATCCATTTTTATGTAAATAATCAGTTCTATTTCAAACAATTCAGTTTAGCATGAGTACACAGTTTGTCAAAAACATTTATATTTCAAACTATTCAGTTTGTTCAAGCAGTTATATATAACAATTCAGTTTAGTGTATGTACAGTTTCAATGTCAAAAAAAAAAAGTTCAATTTCAAATAATTCAGTTTAGCATAAGCACGCAGTTTAAATGTAAATACGGTTTGTCAAAAACATTTCTATTTCGAGCAATTCAGTTTAGCATAAGTATGCCATTAGTTCTATTTAACCTATAGATAGGGCCCTATCAGGTGCTACCTCGCCGGGCCAGAGTGGAACTGGGAGCGATGGTGATAAAGCGGTACCCCGCATTCCTCAAAGCTCCTGCAACACCGGAACCTCACCATCAGACTGTTTAAAGTCAATTCAGGATATTCGTTGGAGGGGGTCTTACTCCTCTGCACAGAAGCAGGCGGTATATTCTACAGCCCCAGTCGACTGGGCAATGGCCCTTCTTATTTGAGAAATGAAGTAGTATGGATCATAATTTAAGCAATTAACTAAGGCCCTTAAAATTGATGAACTCAAATTGCTTATTCGACAGGTAATTTCGTGGGTGTTTCAGAATAACAAGAGCGGTACAGAAACATCGGATAAAATTTGTAATGTTTATGGTTAAGATATCATTAGTGACCACTAAGTCCGAAATTGTTTTTTAAAGATTTGTCCAGTCAATATGTCATTGAGATCAAGATGCTTATCAGAACTTGTTCAAGATACTTGAATTGAACAGTTGGAATGTAATCCAAGCAAAAGTATACGAAGATTAGCACTTTACTTCTGCATATTCCAATCCATCATCCTCCTCCACTTGAAAAATAGCGGGAAAATGAGCATGACAATGTAAGAAAAGGGCCCCATCAGTAAGAGAAACCCGGTGTTTCTCGCTGATAACGCAAGGTTGCATTCAACAAAAATCTTACCGGACAAAATATTAGATTAAATCTGACCAGTTCAAATCTATCCATTATATTGTCAACCAAGTGATTTCCATCTTTTTTGTTCTCTGCAAAATGTTCTAAATGAGAGAAAATTATCAAGATCAGGTGAAAACTGTTTAGAAAAATACTTGAGCTTAAAACCAGCTGATTTTTATTCGCACAGAATCAAGGAACTCTTTGATGAATGTCAATAAGTAATTCAAAACAATGGCACAAATAGTATCGATTGAAATTTATAATTTATTAAATATTCATAAATGAATAATATTTTACTTAAAAGAAATGTATTTTGGACTCAACCCAATAGATGAAATTATTCAAATTAATGGTATAATTTTTCCTATCCATATAGAGGAATATGTAATAACATAAGTCAATATAGAGGAAAACATAAGGGAATTAATTTGCATTCCTTAAACAAACAGAATTTTAGATATGCAAATAGATCTTAATTTAAAAGACAATACTTACAATTTAACTGGTTGTACAAACGTTATTGAAATAAAAAATGTGTTGCATACCATACAAGGAAGAATGACGGACCATAATGTCGATGAACAAATAGGAATGACAATTCTTTGTTAAAATATACGTTTCTTTATTTCTCTTGAAAGAGGATGGGAACTTCTGTAGTGTGAGAAAAACAGACAGAGACAACGGAGGAGGACTTGAAGGACTTAGTCACTTGGACACTGCTATATTGACCCGTTACTTCTTAACCACGCTGTGTTTCCATGTGCATATTCAGGGACCTGGGCTGAAGAACCCAGTCTGCTCTGCTATTTACCCATAGCTGTGGGAGAATAATAGAATTCTTCTGCGGTATCTTTGATGAAACGTACTCAACTAGAAGTCGTTGTGCTAACGGGCGCCAGCCAGTCATTCTCTGTGACTGATCGTATCTGGACCCAAACTTACCGTATCTGACGTGGGTATCTACATATATCATTTCACAACAACTACGGATTTCCAGTCGGTGATTCACGTGAATCCCCTACACCCACATATGCTACTTCAGCTTATTTACACATGTGCGTCCTGTGTCGAGAAATATCTGATTTAGGGCTGGGTGAAAGGTCAATATGTTACACATATATTAAAAAAATCTATCTATTGAAACAATACAATGGATTGTAAAATACTTGCAAATAGGCAATTCACAGTGAAGTGAGGTGAAAGACGTTGGTTATTCTCAGTCAGCTGTGTTTAAAGTTTGGTACAAGCATCAAAGAATTGATAGTTCAAAAGCGAGAACATTCTGGTTTACCCCAAAAACCTCTGTGATCCAGAATAGACCAATGAAAGCTATATGCCTTAAAAACAGAAAATGTAAACCCTAGAAAAATTGAATAATGAATGTGTTTAAACAAGAGTTAAATCGTGATTATTTTTCTCATTCCATTGATGGAAAATTAGTTTAGTTATCATGAAGACACTATTTAAGATATATGTTCTTAAAATGCAAAGTGGATTAAAGCTTCTTTTCAGGAAAGGTATATAAAATCAATCAAATGACTAAGAAACAGTCCAGATTTAAATCCAATTGAAAATTCATAGTAGAAATTTAAAAGGATTAAAATCATGAGAAGGCTCCACTCACCCAAGAAGATCTATTAACTGCTGTTCGGTGCCCGTGGTGTAATGGTTATCGTCGTAGGAATTGAACACGAGTTCAAATCCTAACGAGACTGATTGCATTTCACATAGCACTAATACCCTTGGGAAAAGTATGAATCCAATTATTCTCCCTCCAGCTATGGGTAAATAGTAGGACAGATTAGGTTCTTCAGCCATGGTGAGGCAACTAGTCTAGGAGAAGGAAAACTCTTAATTCAAACCTGTTAAACTCCGCTTAAAAATTGACCTTGTGTCATATCCTGCCCGAGCGGAGGGGTTGGTAAATATGATTAACTGCTGTTCGGTAAAACTGGAACGTCTGATAAAAGATATCACTTTAAATTAATAAAAGCTATGTCAGAAAGTGTTAAGGCTCTCATAAATCTCAAAGAGAAGCAAGTAAGTATGTATGCATTTACCAACCTTTCCACAACGGCAAGATGTGACACGAGGTCAATTTTAAAGCCGGTTTGAATTCAAAATTTTTCTTTTCCTAGACTGGTTGCCTCAACAAGGCTGAATAGCTGTCTGCCCTACTATTTACCCATAACTGGATGGAGAATAATTGGATTCATACTTTTCCTGAGGGTATTAGTACTATGAGTATTGGGAACAGTCTCATCCAGGATTTGAACTCGTGTCGCCATGTCCATTTCCTTCATCGATAACCATTACAAAACTGGTATCTTCTTTTCACCAATCACTTCACACGGGTAGGATGTGATAAAAAGGTCTATTTTCAAGCAGAGTTTAAGAAGTTTGAATTCAGAATTTTCTTTCTCCTTGACTGGTTGCTTAATCTGTGTTGAAGAACCCAGTGTGCTCAGCTATTTACCCATAGCTGTAGGAGAATAATAGAATTCTTACCTTTCCCAGGGATATTAGCGCTATCTGAAATGTACTACGCATCGTCTAGGATTTGAACTCGTGTCACCATGTCCATTTCCTACGACGATAACCATTACACCACTGACAACCTCGTGGGGAGGCAAGTATTAATAAATTCAATTTTTTTCTGTCAAAAAACTCCATTTTTGTCTTCAACATTACTTCATCCAATATTTTCTGCATTGTTTGAACAGAAAATCAAACTAAACGATTAATTTGAATAAATTAAGCTAGCTTATTCAAGATAATTCATGAAGCCGGAATATTCAGTAATTAAATATGAGTTTTTACGTTTTATTTGTTATTACTCTGCTCCATGATAAAACAACAACAACTACTACTACTACTACTACTACTACTAATAATAATAATAATAATAATCAAGTATAACATCCATTAAACGTGCTTATTCAATTTTTGCCAGTTTTATTTAAAAAAATTCAATTGTTTTTTCTCATAACACAAAAGGTTATCGGTCATATGGAAGTCAGACCTGACCGATAAAATGAAACGGAGTTTCTTCCAAGCAGCAGTCGTGTCGATACAGCATTACAAGGGCGCTAACTAAACCTCTGGAGAAAAAGCTTGACAGCATCTACACAAGAATGCTGCAAGCAATATTAAGCAAGTCCTAGAGGCAGCACAACACAAAGCAGCAGCTGTACGGCCACCTACCAACCATCATGAAGATTATCCAAGTTAGACAAACCAGATATGCAGGACACTACTGGAAGAGTAGGGACGAGCTCATAAGTAATGCACTCCTGTAGATCCCTTCCCATGGAAAAGGAAAGGCAGTACGACAAGCTCAAACCTACATACAGCAGCTCTGTGCCGATACGGGATGTAGCCCTGAAGATCTGCCTGAAGCAATGGACGATAAAGAAGGATGGCGAGAAAGGGTCAGGGATATCCGCACTGATAGCGTGACATCATGATGATAAAGATAACACAAATCAGGTCAGAAGAATGAATAATAATAATAGTAAAAAAGTAAAATTGGCGACCGTTGTCGAAGGTGACCTGAAGGCTCCCTTTCCAATAGCTACTACACCGAGGTGTAGGTGAGTGCGCTATTTCTTTACCTGGATTACTCCACTTTACCCTAGAGACGTACCTTATAATGCTGAGTGTTAAGCAAAGAGGTATCAAGAACCATTTTTAAAGTCTTTGATATGACCCGACCTGGGACTGAACCCCGGTTTCCTGGACTATTGGCGAACACTCTACCCACTAGATAATGAGCCGGTCTAATAATAATATTGCCTAAAAAGACTAGAAAGACTGACAAAAAAGACTATGCAGAGTACTCAATATCGAGGATGCAGCTATTGTATAATAACAATAAATAAATATATATTATATATATATTTATATATATTTAATCCATGGAAAATATTATGCAACCCTAGGTTTCATGAAGTTTTTTGCAAAACAACAATCATCGAGGAGATTGTTGTTTGGCAAAAAAGACTGACAAAAAAGGAATTTCACAGTAAAAGTAATAGAAATATTATTGTAGAAATAAGTAAGTAAAGTTAGCGACCATAGTCGAGGGTGACCCGAAGGCTCCCTTTTCGATAGCTACTACACCAAGGTGTAGGGGAGGGCGCTACTCCATTCCCAGGATTGCTCCACTTTACCCTTGAACCGTACCTTATAATGCTGAGTGTTAAGCAAGGTGGTATCAAGTTCCATTTTTAAAGTCTTTGGTATGACTCGACCTGGGATTGAACCCAGGTCTCCCGGGCCATTGGCGAACACTCTAACCGCTGGGCCAATTGGCAAATATTAAGATTAAAAACCAAAAAAAAAAAAAAAGTCTCCGTGATGTACCATGTTCAAATTTCTATACATAAAAGAAATTATGAAATTTAACGATGATTTACGAAAATGCTATTGAGCATCTTCAACTCCCTTATGTTGGTGAGTTTACAAATGAGGAGACTGTTGAGAAAATGATTTATGCTTTTTCAGCAGGCCATCTTAGAAATAAGTATATAAAATTCTGGATAGATATTGGTTTGGTTTGGTTTCTTTGTTTAATGGCATATCAACCTTTGCAGGTTATTTAATGCCGAAGCCATTCTCCTAGAAGAACAGTAGTGGTACTATTTAACCCATAGCTGGATAAGGGGGTTCATATCTTTCCTAAGGGTATTTGCCCGAAAGAGAACGTTATAGCGCAACTGGAATTCGAACTCGCTTACTACGATTCCGCAGTCCATCGCTTTAACCATTACACCACGAGGACACCCCCCCCCTGGATAGATATTGGAACTCGTCAAAGAATCCAAAAAGTAAAGAGTATGACTGCGCTTTATTTACCTAAGCTGTTGCTATTATTTTAATTGGTATATTCTAAACAATTTGGCCGCTGTAATCGCTTACATCTTCATGCATTTCAATCGTCAACGTTTACTAAAAAGGTCGGAGAGTACAGCGTCCGAAATGTTGTTAATATAACTACCAAGATACGGACAACTGTCCTAGATATTTAAATAATGTAAATAATGCACAATTCTTATTATAGAAAAACACTGATTTCAAGGTGACTGTTATGGCTATCTTTGTTTCTGTAATGCTAGAAAAGAACACGAAAAGAATCGGCTGTCTTGGCGTTGCTAAAAATATATATATATAAATATGAACTAACAATATACGTGAAATCATTACCAAAAGACATAAAGTACACCTAGATAGGTGGACCTGCCATCAAAACCAATATATCAATCAATCAATTAAAAAAAAAGCTAGCAAAAAGTTTTAAGAGGAAACCCAAGGAAAAAAATACCACCATACGTGTATTTACATTCAAGGATGAGACATATAGTCAGTTTTTTAAGTGGAATATAACAGACTTGAATTCAGAGTTTTTCTTCTTGAGTGGTTGTCCTGCCATGATTAATCTAGACATCCCTACTATTTATCCATTGTGGAAGGAAGAATAGTTGAATGCATGCCTTACTTATTAATATTTGATTACTGGCTCATTGGCCTAGTAGGTAAAGTGTTCGCCAACGTGTTCAATCCCAAGTGGATTCATACCAAGGACTTTAAAAATGTTACTTGATACCTCCTTGCTTAACACTCAACAATATAAGGTATGTATCAAGGGTCACGTGTGGCAATCCAGGGAAAGGAGTAGGACCCTCCCTTACACATCGGTGTAGTAGCTATTGAAAAGGGAGCCTTCTGGTCACCGTCGACTACAGTTGCCAAATTTACTTTACTTATGAGAAAACCACGTTCATTGTATGTTCATATTTTCATTCTTCATTTTGTTGTTTTTTATTTTTACAGTATTATCGAATACAGGAATTTTTAAACAGATCTTCTATTACCCACGGGTACTAAAACTTCGTTTCTCTGGGGATCTGAGAAGGATGGCACTGAAGACATACTTTAAAATCACCAGGAAACTCGAGCGGTACCTCAACAAAAGACGCACTTTTGTGTGGCACGAAGGTTACACCTTATTTTAGGAGGAATCTTACCCCTCTGTATGTGATACTTCTATTGTATAATCTGGGATTATATATAAATTAATAAATAAAATGAAATAAACAAATATAAAAAAAACAATTTCCAGGGTGGCCTCTGACTTGAAGCATGATCCGCACATGCCTAAGAAAAAAACGGGTGTCCTAGCTTTAAAAATAAAAATAAACATAGAACGTTTAACAGGGACTTTTTTCTTTACTCATTCCTGCCGGACAAACATTTTTTCAGGAAGAAAGTTATTTCACATGAAATAGTTGTCGTCCAGTAGATTAAAGGTTAAGTTTAAAGTATCCTTGTCTTTGCCTTTTTCTATCTTAATTTTTTTTTACTGCCCCAGCCAATCAAAAGAGAAAAAGTTAATGTGGTAATAAGAGAAACAAAGGAGTCAGATACGAAAAACTACCAAGTAATCCCATAAAACCCATGTATTAACCAAACTTGTACGAACGACTACAAGCAACCCATTAACCAATGAAATAACAACCAAACCCTTATTCATAGCCCATATACTAAACCCTACACCGGACGTATGTAAATCGGAGATTAAAAAAACGCTGCCATGAAGACAGCGCACTACTGAAAACTAGAATAAGATAAGAAGGGAATGTCGAATATTTGCTATCACCTAATCTTCAATGTGAACTATTACTTGATACTGGTTTGAAAACTCAGTGAGTGCAGGAATAATTTTTTTTTTTTCAACAAGCAAATCACGCCCGCTGAAAGAAACCGAGTTCTGATGGTTAAAAATTTTGATTTGCGAATAAATATTTTATTTCCCCTTTGGCGTATAACTAGATTCCTAATTAATATTTTTCCTCAATTAGTTTATCATTAAATACAATTTCCCTAATCATGCTTATCTTCTGTTGATTGGTGTTGTGGCGATGATGCTTCAGGCTATCATGAAATTATGTGCTATTTAATCTGAAAAAAATGTCATAATTTAGGAGGTGTATAAAATAGTTATGTTTATATATGTGTACAAATATATTAAAAATATCATGTGAAAATATTATATAACAAAAATGGATGCAGCTATGCATCTGTGAGTAAGTTGATACGAATGAAAGTGAATGCATGTCTTTTAGTAAATAATCAATAACAAAAATACTGATACACACTCACACAATGACTAATCAAGTCGGCTGGGGCTGCAGAATACGTTGACTGCATCTCTGCAGAAGGGTGAGACTTCCCCAAAGAGTGTCCTGGATGTGACAATAAAAAAATCTGATGGCGAAGCCCCAGTATAGCTGGAGCTTTGGGGAATTCACTGGCATCACACACGGGTCTACACCCGTTTACTGTCTTTCACCCGGGTCCACTCTGGATCGGAAGAGTAGCGCCGAAAATATCTACTCTGTAGGTCAATTAGAACTGTTTGACATTTTAATAGTGTACTTAGACTAAACTAAATTAATTGGAATATAACTTCTTGGAGGTGCCCGTGGTGTAATAGTTATCATCGTAGGAAATGGACATGGTGATACGTGTTCAAATCACGGACGAGACTGATTGCATTTCACATAGCACTAATACTCCTGGGAAATCCAATTATTC
Source organism: Sepioteuthis lessoniana (assembly GCA_963585895.1). Lineage (NCBI taxonomy): Eukaryota > Metazoa > Mollusca > Cephalopoda > Myopsida > Loliginidae > Sepioteuthis > Sepioteuthis lessoniana. The sequence continues at coordinate 21,023,977 of OY757930.1, read as the reverse complement.
TCCCTCCAGCTCTGAGTAAATAGTAGGACAGACTAGGTTCTTTAGCCATGGTGAGGTAACTAGTCTAGGAGAAGGAAAACTCTGAATTCAAACCTGTTAAACTCCGCTTAAAAATTGACCTCGTGTCGTATCCTGCCCGAGCGGAGGGGTTGGTAAATATGGAATATCACTTCTTGATATTTTAACTGAGTGTAAACAAATGACTGATGTTTTACTGAATTGTAAGTGATACATAGCAATACAGGGAATTATTTAATTTTGTTGACATGCTCAATTGAATTGTTTGAAGTAGAACTCTTTTTTTACATTTACTCTGTGTAAACAAATGACGTTTAATTTAACTGTTACTGATACATAGCGATACTTGAAAACATTAAACTGTGTGCAAACAAAAGATTATAAATCAACAGAATTTTTCGAAGGAAATAGATATAATCATCTCAGGCTTGTTTAAAACTATTATCTGCCAAATGTGTTCCGAAATCATATATCTAATTTATATGTGTATGAAATGATATGGTATTATATAATCTAAAATGATTGATATGCCATAAAACTAAACTAAACAAACTAACAAACAAATCACACGAGAACCACACACAGACAACCAAACACGCAAACACACACACACACACACACACACACACAGAGACACATACACACGCATGCGCATACACACACACACACGCATTCGAGAACACACACACACACACACACTCATTCAAGAACACACAAATACACACACACACACACACACACTTATGTTTGTTTGTCTGTGTGCTTAGTGTATGTGTATGTTCACGCAAGTGTATGCCTGAACTGTGGATTATGTATAAAGCTCTCTGATCATCCACGTACATGTACATGTTTATTTGATCACACACACAGACAAATAATCATATCATCATATCGCGCTGGTAGCACGGATATCCCTGACCCTCTCTCGCCACTCCTCCCTATCGTTCATCGCCCTAGTTAGGTCTTCAGGACAACATCCCGTATCCTCACATTGCTGCTGAATGTATGTTCGTGCTGGTCACCCTGCTTTTGCACGGCCATGTGTGGGGGTCCATAAGAGTACATCTCTTATGAGTTCGTCCCTGCTTCTCCAGCAGTGTCCTGCATGTCTGGCTCGTCTAACTTGAATAGTTTACGTGATAGGGGGCAGGTGGCAGTACAGTTGGTGTCTTGTGGGGTGTTGCCGCCAGGACTTGTTCAAGATTGCACGCAGCATTCTTGTGTAATTGCCGTCTAGCTTCTTCTCCAGCCGTTTTGTTAGCGTCCATGTAGTGCAGCCATATAGCAGTATCGATGTGACTGCTGCCTGGAAGAATGCGTTTCATTTTATCGGTTAGGTCTGATTTCCAAATAATCGATAGCCTATTGATAGCTGTCCACGCTTTCGCTAACCTCGTTTCGATGTCCTTTTCGGTTGATTCGACGCTGCTTCCTAGGTAGGTGAATGTGTCTACTAGTTTAAGGGTGGTTCCTTCTAGAGTGGAGATGTCCCCCGTTTGATTATAGCACATATATTCCGTTTTGTGTGCATTAACATAGAGGCCTATGTTTGCTGCTGCTCGTTCCAAACTATGGAGTAGAGTTTCGGCTTGGTCAAGTGTATTTGCCAGTATCACTATGTCATCGGCGTAGTCGGCGTCGGTAATTGATGTGCGGGGTACCTTCTGCTTCTTTTCATCGTCAGTTCGAAGCCATTCTCTTTGATTTTGTCAATCGATGTTCTAAGTACGTAGTCTAGACACATGATAAAGAGGTACGGAGCCAGCGTGTCCCCTTGTAGTACTCCTGCTACAATGTCGAAGTATTCTGTGTCTCCATCTGGTGATCGTACTTTTACTTTAGTGTTTCTATAGAGAATCGTTATTGCCGCTACGGTTTCTTTAGGTATGCCGTACGCTAGTAGGATTTGTTCCATCTTTCCTCTATGAATGGAATCGAAAGCCTTGGTAAAGTCAACAAAAAATAATGTTGCTTGTAGGTTTTTTGCCCGTACACCTTCAAGGATCCTACGGATGGTTAATATTTGTGAGGTCGATTTGGTTTTTTCTAAGTTTGTTGTCGATTTTGGGTTCTATGTGGTTTCGTAGTAGGGCATTGTAGATTTTGGCTGCTATGGATGTAAGTGTTATGCCTCGGTAGGTTTTGGCTAATCCGAGGTCCCCCTTTTTAGGGAAGGGGAGTATGCATCCCTTCATCCATCTATCTATCGGATTTTGATTGTATACTGCGTTGCAGTGTCGGAGCAATATGTCGTCGAATTGTCTGGTCTTCCATAGTCCGGGGGAATTTCGTCCAGCCCTGCAGCTTTCCTATTTTTAATTTTTCTGAGAACCGAATCGAGTTCTTCTTGTGTGAACGGTCCTAGTTTAATGTCTAACTGTTTGCAAATTATTCTGGTGATTGGTTCCTGTGTTATTTTCGGTGGGTTTCCTTGTAAGTTTTCGAAGTGCTGTTTCCACAGTTTTATTCTTTCTTGTTGGTTTGCTGCTTTCAATTTTTCTTTGGCTGTGTTCTTTCTTCTACTCACTTCGTTTACTGTTTGCCAGGCTATCCTAGATTGTCTATCTTCCACCGAGTCTCTAATCTTATCTCTCTGATTTTGAATGTATTCTGTCTGTTCCTTTATATATACGCCTGCTAATTGATATTGTGCTGTTTTTAGTTTTAAGGCATTTGTGTTTGTTGGGTTTTTTGATAGTTTTGGAGGCTGTTTTAACTAGTGCACTTATTTCTCTCACCGCTAAAGTTTCCCATGGGACTCTATATTTAGTTTTGAGTTTTGTTGGAATGCATTTCGCTGTTTCCTCGAGGTGTGCATTGACGAAATTTTCATATTCGTCGTTTGGTGAACTTTTTTCTTGTAGAGTTTCTGATCTGTTTCTTAATTCTAATACGTATTTATCTCTTATATTACTGTTGTTCAATAGGGCCCAGTCATAGTGTTTGGTGGTCGCTGTTCGTTTGGCGTTTTTTCGTTGGCTTAACCGTATTTTCGCCGTGACTATTCGGTGATCGGTGGACACACCCTCAAAAGAGGAGTATGCCTCGCAATTCATTGCACTATTTTTCAATTTCTTGTTCATAAGGACGTAGTCTATCTGAGCTTTAGTATTGTTTGCGTACGTGTATGTCCATAGTTTTCCCTCCCTTTTTTGGTAGTTTTTATTGAGGCATGCTAATCTATTTTCTATCATGAAATCTGTTTGATGTTGCCCATTCCTATTTGACGTGTTGTGGAGGCTGTATTTGTTGTTTCTGTTTTTCCCGATTTGGGCATTCATGTCTCCGCCAATGATTAACATATTGTGTTTCGGGATGCTACGCACTAATGAGGATAACTCATCGTAGTAGGTGACTATTTCAGTTTCTTCACTCACATTGGTGATGCTGTAGCAGGAGATGATTGTTGCTCTGGGGTTGCCGTTAAAAGTAGCTGCAATTATTCTAGGTTGTATTTTCTCAACGCTATTTAGCGTTTTTAATGCTCTAGGTCCTATAAGTAATCCTACCCCTCCTACTGCGGCGTTGACAGAGTTTTTCCATGCGGGTACAGTGACGAGCGACCACCCATTCCCAGTTTCGTGATATTTGATATCTTCGGTGTGCGTGTATCTGTGTTCTTGTATGCATATTATGTCAATCTTATGTTCTTCGGCCGATGCGATTAGCTCTGGTAGTTGTCCTATTCTATTTAAGGTTGTTACGTTAAATGTGGCTATTTGTAGTGTTTGTTTGCATTTTAGTAGTTTTGATTGTTTGAGCTCTGTAGGGCTCCAACCTCAGCAGGACACGCCCCTTTTTTTACCCGCGCGAAGAGTGATGCAGTTTGTGTATGTGGTTTGAGTGTGGGTCATGGTTATCTTTCGATGGCTGTTTCATTCTCTTCTATAGAAGCCACTCTTATAGAGGAGAAGCAGTAGTTCCCCGATCGAACTAACGATCCTGAGCGTAAAGTCGTCAAACTCACGTCCAGGACCCGTATAGGTATTGAGTTTGGTCATCCATGGGTTTATTCAAATACCTTTACGTCCATCATGCTTCTTCCCATGTGTACGTATAATAAAAAAAAGGGGGGTCAATTTTGATTTAAGTTTTTTTTTTGTTTTTTTTTTAAGTTTTAACTTAGTTAAAGTCTAAGAACAAGGTACTTTCGTCAGACTTTCACTGGTACTGAATTTTTTTTTTCTATACTACCGTTGGGAACCTAGTAGGCTTCAGGAATTATAGAGCTTTCAAAATTTTTTTTTTTTTTTTGTGTTTTAGGCTTTTCCTTTTTCTTCTAAACTACTGTTAGGGCTATCTTTAAGAATTTTAAAATTATATTATGGAAGAGATTCAAAAACATTTTGCCGTGTTCGCTGACATTTGGACAGAGAGAGTCTTTAAAATCAATTTGGGTTTATAGTAGAGTAAGCGTGTCTTTACATTTAAAACGCATAGTTTAAGCATTATTTTACAAACAAAAATACAGCAAAACATTGTAAAATTCAGCATTTTAAATTAATAGGACTTAAAGACATACTGACAAATATTGATACATTTCTTCCTCTGTTGGCTCGTGTGTTCAAATGTTTCTTCTTCCTTTTAAGGATTTTTTACAACTGAATTTTAGGTAGTTTTGGAGACGGTCTACTGTACTATTCGGGCGGGGGGGGGGGATATTAATTTCATCATTTTTTTTTCTTCTTCCTTCCTTTTTTTTGGCGGGTGGGTGGGTTTGCTGTGGTAAATCCATGGAAAATATTCTGCAACCCTGAGTTTTTTTTGCCAAACAACAATCTCCTCGATGATTGTTGTTTTGCAAAAAACTTCATGAAACCAAGGGTTGCAGAATATTTTCGATGGATTATATATATATATATATATATATATATATATATATATATATATATATTGATATATATATTTATTGTTATTATACAATAGCTGCATCCTCAATTTTGAGTACTCTCCATATTATTTTGCACTTGGTTCGACACATACCCACAAAGTGATTTAGTGACAACCAAGACTCTTATATATATATATATATATATATATATATATATATATATATATATACATATATATATATGT
>OY757930.1:20996383-21013883 GCA_963585895.1 Sepioteuthis lessoniana | reverse complement strand
AAAAACTATTCATAACAACACCTTTTGACCTTCACCATCTTACTTCTTCATCATCCACCTTTTATTTCACACCAATTAGCGAGGACCTTACAAACTAAGCGAGGAAACAACACAACATAAACACACATACGTTACAACCATTCCTCGCTTACCAACAACGAAAACTCTGGCTACAAAAATGGTTTCCCCTCGCTAAACAATAATACTCACTTCAAACATCACTAAACACCTATCTATCTATCTATCTATCTATCTATCTATCTATCTATCTATCTCTTTCTTTCTTTCTTTCTTTCTTTCTTGCTCATTCTGTTTACATCTATCTATCTATCTATCTATCACAGTATGTTCCTATCTCTATATTTCAGTTAACTGCTTCGAAGTAAGCCCGTTCGATTTTCATTCCTGCTATTACGTTCACTCTCGGACTAATACTCTTAGAAAAGTTATGAATTCCCTTATTTCCACCGGCTATGGTTAAAATTGTATCACTGCTATTCTTCTAGAATGGTTACTTTGATATTAATATACTCAAGAAGGCTGATATGCCATCAAACAATGAAAAAATCTAACTTCTCCTAGTCTGTTCTTATCTATCTATCTATCTATCTATCTGTTAGCTTGTTTGTCTATTCAGCTATATATCTATATATCAATATAGTTTATCTTATATTAAATAATAATGAAAGTAATCAACCTGTCTCCTGTCTGTACATGTGAGTATTGCAAATATGCCGAAAGTTATCTGGGATTCCAAGCCAAAACATTGAGCAATTAGCGAGTTGTTACTGCCAACACATCTTTGAAATTGCTGGCCGCTTTTCAGCCTGTCTTAATCGTTGTTTAGCCGAATTATTTCCATTTAATAATTTTCATTGCAATTTCATGACCGACTCAGCTACGTGACTGGAATTTAGCGACAACTTCAATCAGATAACTTTCAGGTCGGACGATTTTATTATAGAAGTAATGGTAGACAAGCCTTTCTCATTCTTTCAACAATTTTATCTCTCTCTCTTTCTTTCTCTCTCTCTCTTTCTCCCCCCTCTCTCTCTCTCCTTCATTTTGTCACCATAATTCTGTCTAATATAAATTTGCTTACTTTCTATTCTCTCAGCAGTTTTGTGTTGAGCAACAGAGAACCGAGTTAATTAAGATTCCCTTGTCATGTTGAATGTCAAGTGACAAGAACATTAAATAAGTAGTCGTAATAAAGAAGAAATATTTGAGTAGAATTTAGATTTATGGATATCTATATTGCAATATTGATGGATCAAAGACCGAATCCATACTGTGAAGGATAACACTCCACGGATTTGTAGCTAATATTAGAGATGATGATTTTACTGGATGAATTTTGGGAAGTTTGTAAAATTTATCTGAGTCATCGCTCTCTTCCTTATAATTAAGATTTGAAGACACAAAAGATCACACAAACATAACGATAGACCCGACCCCTGTTAATGCGAAAGAAACATTAAGAAATGTTATAAATTTCCTGCTCAAAACTATGAATAAAAATCGAAGAAGTACAGATATATGTTTTAAATTTTCAACTAAGAATTCTGATAGTAAAAATGCCTAAATTACAGTGAAAATCCTTCAGAAAAAAATAGTAGAAGTAGTATCACAAATCTGGATGTTAGTCCTACTCATGAAACTTGACGTTGCAAAATTGTTATGTGGAATCTTGCTCAGTTAAAACTACAAAATTTAAAACTTAAACTGAAACTTAAACTTATATATATATATATATATATGTAAGCACAATCGGCTGGGGTGGTACAATGCGCTAACTGTATCTCTGAAGATGGGTAAGATCCCTCCCCCGATGAGTCTCCTGGATATGACACAAAAAAGAATCTAATGATGAGTCTCCAGTCCTGGAGCTTTTGGAAATGTGTCATACCTTTTGAGTTCCTTTTTTTCATGTTCACTCTGGCCCGGAGTGGTATCACATGAAAGTGTCCAATATATCGGTCCATATACATTTGGCATTTAAACTGTGTACAAATAAATTACTGATGTTTAAATGAAAAGGCAGGAATAGAATTCTGACCATTGACTTTGTGTACACAAATGACTGATATCTAAGTGAATTGTTAGGGGTAAATATCACTACTTAGGGCTTTTTAAATGAGTGCAATCAAATGAGTTATGATACTATTACCAACCCCTCCGCTCGGGCAGGATATGACACAAGGTCAATTTTTTAGCGGAGTTTAACAGGTTTGAATTCAGAGTTTTCCTTCTCCTAGACTAGTTGCATAACCAAGGCTAAAGAACCTAGTCTGTCCTACTATTTACCCATAGCTGGAGGGAGAATAATTGGATTCATACCTTTCCCAAGGGCATTAGTGCTATGCGAAAATGCAATCAGTATCGTCCAGGATTTGAACTCGTATCGCCGTGTTCATTTCCTACGGCACCTCCAAATGAGTAATGATGAATTGTATTATTAGTGCTAAATAGCAATATTTAAAATACAGTAACAGTGTGCCTAAAATGAATTATTGTTATTGTTATAACATTGCAATGTTATCTATTTGACTGGGTATGAATGGATTAATAGTGCTGATCAAAATAAGTGTTTAATAGCAATACTTGTAAACACTTTACCAGACAAATGATTAATGTAAAATAAAATTACTTGTGTTTGATAGCAACAGTTAAAGCCTAATAATTTTGTGTAAATGAATGATTAATAGTAAATATTTTATTCTTGTTAGATTGTAATACTGAAAACTATTTACCTGTATGCAAAAAATGAGCTCAGGATCAAAGGAAATGTTACGAACAAAATGTGTTTACAAATCATGTATATTTAACATATACAAGTATGTATATAGAGGAGTTAGCATTGAATAACCTACACTAGTTGATATGCCAAAAAATCGAAACAAACCAAAGCATCCCTACACACATACTCTCTTTCTCTCTCTCTCTCTTTCTCTCTCTCTCTCTCTCTCTCTCTCACACACACACACATACCCTCGCACGCACGCACGCACGCACGCATGCGGGTACGCACGCACGCACACACACACACACACACACACACGCGCGCACACGCATATATATATATATATATATCTTACTGTAGCGCCTTCTATCGAAAATACTCGGTCACTTATGTGACAGAAGCAAGGATAGAAACGTAACCCTCGTTTTGGTATAACATCAATATACTACCTATAATCAAGGACAAATCCAAAAATAAAATCGATGTGGAATTCAGATGACAGATCTGGGAGTCCTTAATTTGGGAGTGTATTAATTTTGTAAACGTTAGCTTTTCTTATTTCAGGTATGCAGACAAATACCACAGAAACAATGCATCCAAATTATACCACAGGAAAATAAAGAAAAATAATTCAATATCAATCTTTCACAAAGAAGGTATATGAAAGGACTTGTAGGAATTTAGGTAGAATCCGCTCGATTTCATAAACCAATCTAATAACTTGCCGATTTATCTTTGATAATTTCAAAAAAGACTGCTCTCCTGATTTTGAGATAGTAGAAATATGTGAAACGGTAAGTCGGAAAGAATGTGTGCAAGAAGACCAACTTGCACGAATTGAAACACAAAATACTGAAAACCAAATCACAACAAAACAAGTACTCTAACATCAATGTTAATACAACTAGAGAGAACATGTATTTTTTTTTAAATCAGGAGGGAAAAGACTAAATTATCACCCTTAAGTAATCAAAACTGAAAATAAAAATCATGGTGAATGAAATATAGTAATATAATTGCGGAGGGATTGTTTTTTCATATTATCATTTTTCGTTTTATATATCTTACCTTTCGGTTTAGTTAGACTGAGAAACTTTCGGCTAAGTGCATGGGTTAGTTAGGTGCACACATTGAGTGCAGGTGTTCACGCGCATGTTTGGCAGATGTGACAATCAGATATGTCACAATGAAAACCCCAGATAGAAATGTGACTGGGGACATGAATGACTTGATGCCCGGAAGCGGGGCTGAGGATTTTGAGATATGAAAAAAAAAACGTTAGTTGAGATTTAAACTCCGAACAAAAAAGGCGACTTTCGGAGCTCGCCGGGTCGAGACCAGTTTGGGTCTACAGGATGCCCGCGCGTTGGTTGAGTCAGAAAGTTGAGATTCGACGCTAGAGGGTAGTCGACTTTTTGACCCAGTGGGGTCAACGAAATGCACCGCACGTAGTGGGGTCAGATGGAAAAGTCAGCATAGAAAGAAATTGTGTGTCTCTCTCCTCATGTCGAAAATCCTTAAACTCAAAAAGGTAATACAAACTTTCGTACCTGAGCCAATTTCGAGCGTTTTCGGATTTTTATATGCGTATGAACATTATGAATATTCTATGAACATATGTACATGTCACGTGTTCGTATCTTGGTCGTATATTTTTGGACCCATATGGTAATATTCATCATCATCATCATATCGCGCTGGTAGCACGGATATCCCTGACCCTCTCTCGCCACTCCTCCCTATCGTTCATCGTCCTAGGTAGGTCTTCAGGACAACATCCTGTATCCTCACATAGCTGCTGAATGTATGGTCGTGCTGGTCGTCCTGCTTTTGCGCGGCTATGTGTGGGGATCCATAAGAGTACATCTCTTATGAGTTCGTCCCTGCTTCTCCAGCAGTGTCCTACATGTCTGGTTCTTCTAACTTGAATAGTTTTCGTGATAGGGGGCAGGTGGCCGTACAGTTGGTGTCTTGTGGGGTGTTGCTGCCAGGACTTGTTCAGGATTGCACGCAGCATTCTTGTGTAATTGCCATCTAACTTCTTCTCAAGCCTTTTTGTTAGCGTCCATGTAGTGCATCCATATAGCAGTATCGATGTGACCGCTGCCTGGAAGAAACTGCGTTTCATTTTATCGGTTAGGTCTGATTTCCATATAATTGATAGCCTATTGATAGCTGTCCATGCTTTCGTTAACCTAGTTTCGATGTCTTTTTCGGTTGATTCGACGCTGCTTCCTAGGTAAGTGAATTTGTGTACTAGTTTATGAGGGGTTCCTTCTAGAGTGGAGATGTCCCCTGTTTGGTTATAGCACATGTATTCCGTTTTGTGTGCATTAACATAGAGGCCTATGCTTACTGCTGCTCGTTCCAAACTATGCAGTAGTGTTTCGGCTTGGTCAGGTGTATTTGCCAGTATCGCTGTGTCATCGGCGTAGTCGGCGTCGGTAATTGTTGTTGCGGGGTACCTTTTGCTTCTTTTCTTCGTCAGTTCGAAGCCATTCTCTTTGATTTTGTCAATCGATGTTCTAAGTACGTAGTCTAGACAAATGATAAAGAGGTACGGAGCCAGCGTGTCCCCTTGTAGTACTCCTGCTACAATGTCAAAGTATTCTGTGTCTCCATCCGGTGATCGTACTTTTACTTTAGGGTTTCTATAGAGAATCGTTATTGTCGCTACGGTTTCTTTAGGTATGACGTACACTAGTAGGATTTGTTCCATCTTTCCTCTGTGAATGGAATCGAAAGCCTTGGTAAAGTCGACAAATATTAATGTCTCTTGTAGGTTTTTTGCCCATACACCTTCAAGGATTCTACGGATGGTTAATATTTGTGAGGTCGTGGATCTATTTCTTCGGAAGCCATTTTGGTTTTTTCTATGTATGTTGTCGATTTTGGGTTCTATGCGGTTTCGTAGTAGGGCATTGTAGATTTTGGCTGCTATGGATGTAAGTGTTATGCCTCGGTAGTTTTTGGCTAATCCGAGGTCCCCCTTTTTAGGGAAGGGGAGTATGCATCCCTTCATCCATCTATCTATCGGATTTTGATTGTATACTGCGTTGCAGTGTCGGAGCAGTATGTCGTCGAATTGTCTGGTCTTCCATAGTCCGGGGGAATTTCGTCCAGCCCTGCAGCTTTCCTATTTTTAATTTTTCTGAGAACCGAATCGAGTTCTTCTTGTGTGAACGGTCCTAGTTTAATGTCTAATTGTTTGCTAATTATTCTGGTGATTGGTTCCTGTGTTATTTTCGGTAGGTTTCCTAGTAGGTTTTCGAAGTGCTGTTTCCACAGTTTTATTCTTTCTTGTTGGTTTGCTGCTTTCAGTTTTTCTTTGGCTATGTTCTTTCTTCTGCTCACTTCGTTTATTGTTTGCCAGGCTATTCTAGATTGTCTATCTTCCACCAAGTCTCTCATCTTATCTATCTGATTTTGAATGTTTTCTGTCTGTTCCTTTATATATATGCCTGCTTATTGATATTGTGCCGTTTTTAGTTTTAAGGTATTTGTGTTTGTTGGGTTTTTTCGATAGTTTTTGGAGGCTGTTTTCACTAGTGCACGTTTTTCTCTCACCGCTAAAGTTTCCCAAGGGACTCTATATTTAGTTTTAAGTTTTGTTGGAATGTATTTTGCTGCTGCCTGGAGGTGTGCATTGACAAAATTTTCATATTCGTCGTTTGGTGTACTTTTTTCCGTCCTTTCTTGTAGTGTTTTTGATCTGTTTCTTAATTCTAATACGTATTTAACTCTTATATCCTTGTTGTTCATAGTGTTTGGTGGTCGCTGTTCGTTTTGCGTTTTTTCGTAGGCTTAACCGTATTTTCGCAGTGACTATTCGGTGATCGGTGGACACACCCTCAAAAGAGGAGTATGCCTCGCAATTCATTGCACTATTTTTCCATTTCTTGTTTATAAGTACATAGTCTATCTGAGCTTTAGTATTGTTTGCGTACGTGTATGTCCATAGTTTGCCCTTCCTTTTTTGGTAGTTTGTATTGAGGCATGCTAATCTATTTTCTATAATGAAATCTGTTAGATGTTGCCCATTCCTATTTGACGTGTTGTGGAGGCTGTATTTGTTCTTTCCGTTTTTCCCGATTTGTGCATTCATGTCTCCGCCAATGACTAACGTGTTGTGTTTCGGGATGCTACGCACTAATGAGGATAACTCATCGTAGAAGGTGACTATTTCAGTTTCTTCACTAACATTGGTGGTGCTGTAGCATGAGATGATTGTTGCTCTGGGGTTGCCGTTAAAAGTAGCTGCCATCATTCTAGGTTGTATTTTATCAACGCTATTAAGCGTTTTTAATGCTGTAGGTCCTATAAGTAATCCTACCCCTCCTACTGCGGCGTTGACAGAGTTTTTCCATGCGGGTACAGTGACGAGCTACCACCCATTGCCAGTTTCTTGATATTTGATATCTTCGGTGTGCGTGTATCTGTGTTCTTGTATGCATATTATGTCTATCTTATGTTCTTCGGCCGATGCAATTAGCTCTGGTAGGTGTCCTATTCTATTTAAGGTTCTTACGTTAAATGTGGCTATTTGTAGTGTTTGCTTGCATTTTAGTAGTTTCGATTGTTTGAGCTCTGTAGGTGATTTTTCGAACACTGAGGCCAGGGCTCCAACCTCAGCAGGACGCGCCCCTTTTTTACCCGCGCGAAGAGCGATGCGGTTTGTGTATGTGGTTTGAGTGTGGATCTTGGTTATCTTTCGATGGCTGTTTTATTCTCTTCTATAGAAGCCACTCTTATAGAGGAGCAGCAGTAGTTCCCCGATCGAACTAACGATCCTGAGCGTAAAGTCGTCAACCTCACGTCCAGGACCCGTTTAGGTATTGCGTTTGGTCGTCCATGGGTTTATTCAAATACCTTTGCGTACATCATGCTGCTTCCCATGTGTACGTAGAAAAAAAAAAGTGGGGGTGGTAATTTTGATTTGCGTTTTCTTAAGTTTTAACTTAAGTAAAGTCCAAGATTAAGGTACTTTCACTGGTACTGTATTTTTTTTTTTTATTTTTTTTTTTGCGGTATTGAGACTTTTCCTAGGCTTTTTAGTTTTTATTTGGGAACCTAGTAGGTTTTGGGGATTATAGAGCTTTAAAATTTTTTTTTTTTTTGTGTTTTAGGCTTTTAGTTTTTTTTTTTCGAAACTACTGTTAGGGCTTTCTTTATGAATTTTTAAATTATATTATAGAAGAGATTCAAAAACATTCTGCCTTGTTCGCTGACATTTGGAAGTGTCTTAACATCAATTTGGCTTTATAGTAGAGTAAGCGTGTCTTTACATTTAAAACGCATAGTTTAAGCATTATTTCACAAACAAAATACAGCATAACATTTTGTAAAATTCGTTGGAACTCAGGACGTCTCTATATTTTACGAAAAGTGTTAATCTACTTTGTTACTATTGTTGGACTACTTGTTGAAAATTGTTATCTCGGTAAGACTTTTTTTTTTGTGACTTTTGTTTGAACTTTAATTTTTTCAAGTCTTACCGAGAACTCTTTCTTTTGTCGACTGACTTGTTTTGTTTTCGTCACTTGTTATCCGACTTTTTTGTTTTCATTGTTGTCGGATTTTATTTGTTGCCTTATTATTTACTTTTTCATTTTCAGGGGTTCTACCTGTTTTTAATTTTGTGTGGTGTCATCTCACTTGTTTTATTTCTTTTATTTTCTTTTAGTTAAACAGTAGAACCCCCCCTCATTACTAAGCTACAGTTGGAGGTTTAATCATACCCTCCTGGCTGCTATTTTTTTTTTGCAGCCATGGAGGGGGCAACAACTCCACCAAATACGCCAAAAACGCAAAGCCTGATAGGGGCAAATTGGCCTTCGTTGCCGATCCCCCCCGAATCGCAAGAAACTAATGATAGCCAGGATAGCCCAATACAGCCGGCTCAAAAAAGCCCCACAGCCTGGAAAGGCCAGCAGAGGGGACCGGCAGACTATGAGAAGGACCGGATGGGCAAGTACGCCAAGTACTTTAATGGAAACGAGATACTGCCCATCCCGGAAATAGTTGAAAGAATTACGCCAAGAGTCCTCTCGCTGGTCGTTTCCGACATAAAGACCAAAAGGCTTGTGGGGCTAAATAAAGACATATTCGAGGAACTGTTGAGGAAGGCAGGCATCCCATGTCAATACTTCTGCAGGAAAAGTTTTGCGATATGGGATGTCCTGCTTCCTAGTGAAGAGCAAGCGGCGAAAACAGCGGGAAGCTATATTATAACTAAGAACTTCAGGCTGCAGCCGGAATACAAAGGCACCCGTAGGCTCCGTGTCACGGTCTGCAATGTCCCGGCCATTATCACTGGGGAGGTCCTGGCAGCATATTTAAGTGCCTTTGGCCAGGTTGTGGAGTGTAACCTCCTCAGATCCCCGGCCGGGACAGCCTACGGGGACTATGCCTTCCGGCTGGGCCTAACAAGAGATGGCTTCAAAGCCATCCCGGAGACGTTAACATGCGGGGATTGGCAGATGATTGTGTTGGTGGAGGGAAGACGCCCCAGGTGCTGGGGGTGTAAACAAATTGGCCACATCGCCAAGTTTTGCCCCCAACGCCCTGAAAACAGAGAAAAAACAACGTTAACAACAACAACAACAACAACAGGGGACGCAGTGGCCACCACCACCACAATCAACAAAGAAACGGAGGCCAAGGGCCCGGGTCCAGCCCAGCCCAAATCCAGTAATCAAGAGGGCTGGACGGAAGTGGCCAGAAAGAGAAAGGGGTCCCCTAAGCAGGGGGAGAAAAGCTCATCCCCTCCTCAAAAAAAGACCTCATCAGCAGCAACAGCAGAAGCAGCAGCAACAGCAGAAGCAGAAGCAACACCAGAACCACTAGCAACTCCAACACCGGCACCAGCAACACCGACTACAACAACTTCAGCAGCATCATCCTCCAAATCAACCCCAAAGACACCAGCAGTAGCAGCTCCAGCAACTTCCCCCAAGAAACATAAAAAGAAAGCAAAAGCAAACCAAATAGAGGAGATGGAAACAACCACCAACCTAAAGAGGAGAAGAGACAGTGGGGAAGGGGCCGCCAAAAAAATATGCCCCGAGCAACCCAAGGCGGGCCCCTCATCTCAGCAACAAAAACCACAACAACCTCCTCCACTTCCACCTCTACCCCCTCCACCTCTACCTCCACCACCCTTTCCCCCTCAAATCCTTCAAACACAGCCCCCTCATCAAATTACCACCCTTTCACCAGAACACGAACATTTATTTAGAAGATGTCACCGACCCTATCAAATCCCCCTCCCAAGGTCTGCTGACCGGTCCCAGCCCCTAAATCTAACCCGCACACCATCTCTACCATCATTAAGCCCGTCATCAGTATCAAGCCAGGAACTCTTTCCGGCAAAACAAAGACTAGACCCTCCTGCCAGCAAAAAAAGATCAAATCGGCAGGAGGGAGAAAACCAGTTAACCATAAAGCAGATCCAGCAGGCAGCGGCTTTGTGCTCAGTAGAGCTGAAAGCAGTCGGTGACTTCCAGCTGTGAAAGGCACTAAAGCCGCTGCTGAGCCTGGAAAAAATCTAGAACTTAAATGTTTCAAACCCGGTGAATTTTAGGAGTGCAGCCATGGTGACCACTTTTGTCCGGTCAGCTGGCGACCGTACCAAGGGCGTATGGAAGTTCTTGAGTACGGTCTGTCAGAATGATACGGGCATAAAGCTGGCGGAGTTGGAGCACTCCTCCCTAAAAAAATGTATTCCTTTTTGTTCGGGCAGGGTCCTTATTTTGGTTCACCCGTCCCTTTACAGGTCCCTAAAGCTGCGGTTCCCGATAGATGTCGGCGGAATCACCAGGGACAACCGGGTGACAACTGAACTCGGCACCGGTTCCCTGCGTCAGGCTATCGGCATCCTCACACCCAAGGATTTCCGGCCCGTAGTCGACACTGAGTAAGGTAAGTGAGATTGATGGCTTTAAACCTTGCCAGTCTGAATGTGAGGGGACTGAGGGATTCAAGCAAGTGTGCGCGCTTGCTTGGTGAACTCATGAACCTCGGAGTGGATGTTGCTGCAGTGCAGGAGACCCACTTCCCTTGCGATGCCGACTGTCGGGTGCTGGAAAGCGACTTTAACGTTTTCTCAGCATACGGCAGCCGCATCAGCGCTGGGGTCTCTTTGCTAGTCGGACGCAGCCTTGATGCTGATGTTGACGTTGTTTTTGCAGGTGACGGGGGCTGGTTGGTTGTGGCCGATGTTGCCGTGAAAAGTTTCAAGTTTCGTCTGGTTGCGGTTTATGCACCCAATATCGCTGCGGAGAGGGTTTCCTTTTTTCGTCGGTTGGCGCCGTTCCTGGACGATACGAAGCGGCTAGTCTTAATGGGTGATTGGAATGCGATCCTTGATCCCAAGATAGATAAGGTCGGGCGGGGAGCTAGGCGTGCGGGAAGGTGTGATAGCAGCCTTGTCGGCTTCGTGACTCGTCACGGTCTCGTCGACAGGTTTCGTCTTGATCACCCAGGTCGGGAGATGTGGACGTGGCTAGATAGCTCGCCCTCTGCCAAGGTAGGTTCCTACTTGGACAGAGTGTTAGTTAGACGAGCTGACATTGATTTCGTTAGTTGTCCCACGTTCCACCTGATAGCGTGGACTGACCATAAACTTGTTAGGGTCAGTCTGCGGTTAGCCGATAGGCCTAGTCTAGCCGGCTACTGGAAGTTCAATACCTCCTTACTGGAGATACGGGACTTCCGGGACCGGCTGGAATCCCTAATTCAGCGGGCGTTAGTGGAGGCGGTTACCGGGAATAGGTGGTGGGTTTCTCTGAAATATAGGATTAGAGACTTCGCCACCAAATACGGTCAACAGCTCATCCTAGATAAGCCCAAGGAGGCGAAGTCTATAGAAGATAGACTTTCCCGGGCGGTGGCTGGTGGGGGACTCCCTAGATGTAGAGCTAGCTAGGAGGGACCTTGAGCGTGAGAGTAGCGAGCGCTACAAGGGATTCGTAGTTAGATCTAGGCTAAATAGAGTTCTCAACGAAGCTGTGAAATCGAACGCGACTGCGCGTGAAGAAGAAGTGCGAAGGTTCCCCGATCGGTACATCGCGTCTGTAGCGTTACCAAGGGCGTGATCACATTGCTGAAGAAAGGTTGCAGGCATGTTTGGGAGGGGCTAGACGACTACAGGCCCATAACTCTGCTTAACACAGAGTTAAAGATTTTTGCCCGGGTCTTAGCTAATCGTTTACAGCTTGTCATCAGTGATCTGATCGGCCCTGAACAGACCTTTGCTGTGAAGGGAAGATCGATCCAGGACAACCTGCACTTGATTCGCGAGGTCCTAGAGGGGATAGAAGACGATACAGAAGCCGCGCTGATCAGTTTAGATCAGTCCAAGGCCTTCGATAGGGTCGACCATCGGTTCTTGGCGTCTGTTTTGGAGACTGCCGGATTCAAACCGGAGTTCCGCAGATGGATTAGTATGATGTACCATAACCCTCAGGCAGTGGTGCAGGTGAACGGAAGGCGTTCGGAGGTATTCGCGGTCAAGCGTTCGGTCCGGCAGGGCTGCCCCCTGTCTCCTCTTCTCTATGTCCTTGCGTTGGAGCCCCTCCTGCGCAGGCTTAGGGATGAGAGGACGAGTCCGTGCCTGCGCGGTATACCTTTTGTTCGCAGCCTTGCTGCAAGGGTTTCCCCGATCGCTGATGATATCACAGTCTTTGTGTCCCGCATTCTGGATATAAAGGCTGTGAAAGAGGCTGTTGTCGAGTACGAGCGGATCGCAGGAGCCAAGGTCAATTTTGACAAAAGCGAAGGTTTGCGGCTTGGTGCTTGGAGGGGTAGCAATACCCTTCCAGGGAACTTCCGCTGGAGTGACGGACCCGTCCGCATCCTCGGGGTGTGGTTCGGGCCCGACCTCCAACTGGAGCGAAATTGGTTGGAAGTACAAACCAAGGTGAATGCTCAGGTGGGAATCTGGCTTTCAAGGAGGTTGTCCTTAAAGGGCAGGGCGGAGGCGTGCGCCGCGTACGTCTTCCCTCTGATCCTTTACCGATTGGCTGTACTTCCTCTGCCTAAGGCACGTCGGTTGGCACTGCAACAATCCCTCTCCAGATTGCTCTGGGTAGGTGCAAGGCCGAAGGTCCGTAGGCAGGTCTGTATCCAACGTACACGCAACGGGGGTCTGGGTATGCCTGATCTGGAGAGCCACTGGCTTGCTGAAAGACTTGCATATCTGGGCCGGTCCTTGACGGGGGACGCAGTGTGGAGACGAAAGGCGAGTCGGACTTTTCCTCGCCTCCAGTCAGACCCAAAGGCTGAAGGTCGACGTAGGCCTTTGGGCGAATCACTGTTTGTCCGCGAGTGCCGAAAGGCCCTTCGTAACCTTCTTGGGTCCAGTGACCTTTCACGGCCTCGGAAAGAGCTATATCGGGAATTAGTGGTGGGTTCCGCTTCTGATCCTCTTAGCGAGCGGCGAGGCTGGACGGCGGAGGAGATCCGCTCTCACTGGAATTGGGCGCCAGGATCGAGCTCCTTGAACAACTCCGAGTTCTCGCTCACCTGGCGACTTGCACGGAATGCGTTACCCCTTCTCGGCTTGAATTACAAAGCGGGCCTGGCAGACATGCCTGATTGCCCATGCTGCAGCAGTGGCTTAGAAGAAACGGCTGAGCACGCCTTCTACTACTGCGAGCGAGTTCGCCCGTTTTGGGATCACGTCGGGGAGTGGACGGCTCGCATCGAACCCAAGCAGCTCGTGCTGCTCGACGTTGGTTACGTCGTGGACAACGTTCTTCCTCCGTTTCAGGGTGAGAAGCGTGTGGTGTTTCTTGCGATCCTGGCTGTAGCTCGAATGGTGATTTGGACTACGCGAAAGAAGGGATTGTATGACGATGCAAACTTTTCTCATCGTGATCTGGTTTTGTACTTTAGGCATTCGCTTAGGGTCAAAATCATAACATTCAGCAGAAGGTGGGTGAATGCAGCGAGCCTGGTCGTAAGAATGGGGGCAATGTTGGAGTCATCCTTCCCTCCTCTGCCGGCTCATGGCGTCTACGGTACGGGTCCTTCGGGACCCCACCCCCGGTAAGTAGGCAAAGCCTTTTTTCCCTTGTAACCTAGTTAGCAGTATGTTGTCAGTCATTGTCCTCGTCACCTAGTCATTAGTTCTCAAGATCTTCCCCATCCCCATTATTTTTGTACCTTAACCCGTATCCCAGCCCGCTTTTACTGAAGATCATGAACATTCATATATATAAAAATCATATTACCTGTTTGAATCAACCCATACCGCGCCCGACCCCTTATTTTCCTTTTTCCCCTGTAGATTAGGATTCCTGCCCCACCTAGGGTAGGTCCGGCTTGTTTTCGGTCCTGTTCGCCCCGGAAAACAGTCGGCCTCCAATTTTATAGACGGGGGGATAGGAGGGCAACCAAACGGGGGATTTTTCCTTTGTTTCTGTATATATTTCGGGTTTTTTTCCTCCCATCCCCATCATATGAATTCATTTGTAAAAATCTCAATTTGTAAATAAAATCATGTATCACTCTCGGGTTTTTAAGTAGGCCTTTTTTCATCGAGCAAATGTGGTATTTTGGTGGCAGTAGCGCGCATGGTGACGGATGAATGACTATATATTGTATTGTTGAATGGGTCAGTGAATGAGGCTAGCTAGGTCCCACTAGTTAAAACATAGTTATTGCAAGACCGCACCCTTCCCCTTCCCCACAAAACTTAAGGCCTTGTGCCTTCCTGTAATTTGCAGGAAATAAAAGGAGCCAACAGGAAGAAATATATCAATATTGGTCAGTATGTCTTTAAGCCCTATCAATTTAAAATGCTGAATTTTACAAAATGTTATGCTGTATTTTGTTTGTGAAATAATGCTTAAACTATGCGTTTTAAATGTAAAGACACGCTTACTCTACTATAAAGCCAAATTGATGTTAAGTCTCTTTCCAAATGTCAGCGAACAAGGCAGAATGTTTTTGAATCTCTTCTATAATATAATTTAAAAATTCATTAAGAAAGCCCTAAGAGTAGTTTCGAAGTAAAAGCCTAAAATATGGTAATATTACAATATCAAAACATGTTAAAACGGACATCACCGAAATCAACGAGATAATTTATGCAGGAGCTAATTTAGCCAGAAATAAAATAAATACAGCCCAAAAAGAACGAACTGAAATTCAAAAGCTGGAGGGGATATGAGCATAGAAGAACAAATAAAGAAACTGCGACAATCGAAACCACAAAAGATGGTAAAACAAACAATGAAACAAGAAAGACAATCGCAGAAAAGTCTGACAACGCAACTAAAGTATAGTTGGCGACCTTAGTCATGGGTGACCCCCAAGGCTTCCTTTTAATACCTACTGCACCGAGATATAGGGGAGGGCACTACTCCATTCTCTGGATGGCTCTAATTTACCCTTGATCCTTACCCTATAACGCTGAGTGTTAAGCTAGGTGGAATCAAGTACCATTTTTTTAGTCTTTTGGTATGATTAGACCTGGGATTGAAGCCGGTTTCCTGAACCATTGAACTAAAAGAAATAAGTCAAATGATATTGACAAAAGAAAGGGGAATGAAAAAAAAATTCTGGGACAGTATCAAGTAATAAAAACAAAACAGGACCTTCCAAAATAACAAAGAAAATTCTACCAAATTCAAGTGAAGCAAAAAATTTGCAGTAAAATTTGAGAACAGAAAGGGACGTAACAGAAATGCTGAATGGATACAAACACGAAAAATGAATTAATAGGACATGAAAAATGAATTAATAGGACATGAAAAATGAATTAATAGGACATGAAAAAGGGCCTAAGGTGAAGATACTCCGTTACTTATGAATAACAAGACATGAAATAACACATTGAAAAACGTGAAATAATATCATTTAGTTTTTTGTGTTTACAAAATTTTTTGCAGATTCCTGAAGGATGATAATTTAACCTTTTCATTTATGATTTTTTTAATCCAACATTTATTCTCTCAAGTTGTGTTAAAACTGATGTTAGAATGTATATAGTGAGTTTTGCTAAATCCCAGAAAAAATCATTTTAGAAAGATGGGTCAAGAGTGTCTCCAATCTATATACTGACGTAATGCTTTTGCAATCGTATTTTCGTGGCACGATCGTCGTTCTGTTGACAGACACCAAGAGCTGTTAACCTACGTTGTCCCAACTTAGATCTATGTCTCTCTCAGTCTCTCTCCCTATTTCTCTCAATATATACTATATACACACGCAGGAACACATACTTATATATATATATATATATATAGAGAGAGAGAGAGAGACTGTTTCGTTGAATCACAACTCGACAGTGTGTCTAGACAAACAAGACGCTTCAAACTAGAATCGAAACCCACCCAACACACACACACACACACACACACACACACACACACACAGAGATATATATATACATATATATATATATATATATATATATATATATATATATATATATCCCTAGTTTTTAAGCGACTCCATTAGTATCTATTTTTACAAAATGTTTTTGTTGAAATTTTACATGGAATCTTATGGAGAGAGAGACAGAGAGACAGAGACAGAGAGAAAGGGGGGAAAGAGAGAGAGGATGAATGAGAAGGGAAAGTAATTCATACGGGGTGAAAAATTGATAGCGTCAAATTCTGCTGAATAAAGGAGTGGACTAATTGCTGAAATAATTGTTCAAAATATGTTATAATAATCAAATTAATGTAAATACCCATAAATTTATCAAAATAAATTAGCCCAAATTACCAAATCAATGTTCTCCATTCCATACCAATATATGATTCTGATTTTGTTTCAAAGTTGTAATTTTGAGGATTTTAAAATTCGACCGATAAGGAGAAACACCCTCGTACATTTCACCGTTTTTTTTTTGGTTTTTTTTTACGGAGGTTTGTAATTTTCAAGATTTTAACGGTACATTTCTGGATTCATCCAGTGAGGACTAAACTCATTTGTTCCACAGAAAATGGGTTTTCTAACTACTACCATGCCAACTTATGTTTTTGTCAAGGACATGCACCGTCGAATTGCTTAGATAATTATGCTGCTGATGATGATAATGATGAAGTACTTCTTAATATTAAGTATTATTCCTGATAATCCTTTCATGCAAATAAATTTTATATTGGAATAATCCCGAAACTAAGTTTTTTTTATCGAATCTAATTGCGACATAACATTCAAAAAACGTTTTCCATTTTTACTGCCAAGATCTGAATACCCTTATATCCCCTTTCTATTCTTTAGCGGTACAATAATCAAAGAAGACATACCTTGAATACGCCAAACTCTGAGACAAAAATATCAGTCCACAATTTCACAACGATAATTAAGTTTAATTCCTCAAAGGACTGATATGCGAAAAGCATTTAAAAAAGAATTCTAAAACATTTAGGTCCACTTTCCCATACAAAAATTGATAAGCACACAAAATATATTTAGTAAAGTATTGCTTATAGTCGAAAATAATACATACAAAGTTAATTTTTGTTTCAACTTAAACTTCTGGTATTTATTTTGCTCTTTGTTTATTTTCTTTTTATCTATTTCATTTTAACATATTTACCCAACCCCTCCGCTCGGGCAGGATATGACAGAAGGTCAATTTCTAAGCGGTGTTTAACAGGTTTGAATTCAGAGTTTCCCTTCTACTAGACTAGTTGCCTCACCAAGGCTAAAGAACCTAGTCTGTCCTACTATTTACCCATAGCTGGAGGGAGAATAATTGGATTCATACCTTTCCCAAGGGTATTAGTGCTATGTGAA
>OY757930.1:20972916-20996183 GCA_963585895.1 Sepioteuthis lessoniana | reverse complement strand
AATAATTGGATTCATACCTTTCCCAAGGGTATTAGTGCTATGTGAAATGCAATTAGCTTGGTTCAGGATTTGAACTCGTGTCGCCGTGTCCATTTCCTACGACGATAAGTATTACACCACGGGCACCTCCTATTTCATTTCATCAATAATCTTTTTATTCAAAAGACTCCACTGCAACCATTACGTTTAAAAATCTCTTCACGCTGATTTGTTAAATCTAGACTTCTCTAATAATAATATGTAACATAATTATAAGATTGACAAACTGATTGATGGATTTTAAAGGCCTGTCAATTAATCTGGACGTATTTTCAGACACGCAGGACACTGCTGGAGAAGCAAGGACGAGCTCATAAGCGATGTACTCCTGTGGACCCCCACACATGGATGTGCAAGAGTGGGACGACCAGCACGAACTTACATACAGCAACTATGTGAGGACACAGGATGTAACCCTGAAGACCTGCCGGAGGCGATGAATGATAGGGAGAAATGGCGAGAGAGGGTCAGGGATATCCGCGCTGGCGGCGCGACATGATGATGATGATGATTTGCAAAATGTATGAAGTCATTTCTTGAAAGCTTTTTTGCACACATACTTATCGAATACTAAGATGTATACTGATCTATTTGACCCATTAATAGGACCCGTTCCAGAGTAGATCTGGGAGTAATGGCAGCAAAAGTGTACATCACACTTACCAGAAATTCAGAACTTACAACCAGATGAAATTTAGAACCATAGTTTGATTATTTAGATTTGAAATTGGTATGGCAAGGTAACACAGAATTTCTATTTAAATAACAGGAATTCTCAAGCATGAGACGAAGAAGGTGAATGTTGTGAAGAACCTTCAGGGCCTCTGGTCACAAAAGGAAATATTTAAATTCAAAAGTTTCCACGAGTTTGTAGTGAAATCCCTCATGAGTTACATTACTGTAATCTACAATTGATTAAAATCTCTCTCTCTCTCTCTCTCTCTCTGTCTTGTTCTGATTGAGATAAAAATGTTTGAAGTTAGAGCCTTTAACATCTAACGGTATTTAGAAGTGGACCGCCAGCTAAAGTTGTATCATACGTAGTATTAACAAATATGTCCCGTTTCGCAAAAAATCGGTTAATCCTAATCATTTATAGTTTCTTTGTTATCCTTCTCTGGGAATTAGAACTTAAAAAAAAAAACTGCACCTAGCATATTCATTGTTGTTTCAAAATCTATATGCAAATCGAATTCGATTAAAAAATCTATTGTATAGTTCCCCAAAATACCTTCATAGATTTTTTTCTTTGAGGGGTGCCCGTGGTGTAATGGCTATCGTCGTAGGAAATGAACACGGCGACACGAGTTCAAATCCTCGAAAAGACTAATTGCATTTCACATAGCACTAATTCCCTTGGGAAAGGTATGAATCCAATTATTCTCCCTCCAGCTATGGGTAAATATTAGGGCAGACTGGGTTTTTCAGCCTTGGTGTGGCAACTAGTCTAGGAGAAGGGAAAATCTGAATTCAAACCTGTTAAACTCCGCTTAGAAATTGACCTTGTGTCATATCCTGCCCGAGCGGAGGGATTGGTAAATTTGATAGATTTTTTTCTTAACTACCATTATATGTGAAATCATCCAATAAAATCAATTTTACGTTTCTGTTTTTTTAGAGTAATTAGACTATTTATCCCAAAAGTATATTTCTTTATTAGAAATCAATCCTACTGAAAAGTAGACTTAGTTATTGAAATCGATTGCCTGTTGTTTCCCAGTTCGATGAGAAATATGAAAAAAAAAATTCATATCTAGAAATTCCATTTTTTAAAAATTTTCTTTTCGATCACTTCACATACTTCTTTAAGTCAAAATAGTTAATCCTTCATTTCTCTAATCCCTCACAATAACTGTAATATTTTACTCTTTTTATTATTTTTGTTACATTTTTTTGATTTGGTTTAGTTTGGTTTGTTGGGCTTTATGGCATATCAACCTTTGTAGGTTATTAAACGCCAAATCCATTTTTATGTAAATAATCAGTTCTATTTAAAAAAAATTAATTCAGCATCGACACACAGTTTAATTGACAAAAGCATTTCTATTTCAAATTATTCAAGCAGTTATATATAACAAAAACCGGGACATTGGCCCAGCGGTTAGAGTGTTCGCCAATGGCCCGGGAGACCTGGGTTCAATCCCAGGTCGAGTCATACCAAAGACTTTAAAAATGGAACTTGATACCACCTTGCTTAACACTCAGCATTATAAGGTACGGTTCAAGGGTAAAGTGGAGCAATCCAGGGAATGGAGTAGCGCCCTCCCCTACACCTTGGTGTAGTAGCTATCGAAAAGGGAGCCTTCGGGTCACCCTCGACTATGGTCGCTAACTTTTTTTTATATATAACAAATCAGTTTAGTGTAAGTACAGTTTCAATGTCAAAAACAGTTAAATTTCAAATAATTCAGTTTAGCATAAGCACGCAGTTTCAATGCAAGTACAGTTCAATTGTGAAAACATTTATATTTCTAGCTATTCAGTTTAGTGAAGCAGTTCTAATTCAGCCAATTCAGTTTAGTATAAGTACAAATTTGTTTACACACAGTTACATATCAAAACAGTTATATGTTAAACAATTCAGTTTAGTGTAAATACAGTTTCAAAGTCAAAAACAATTCTATTTGAAATAAGCAAGCAGTTTAAATGTCAGTACGGTTTAATTGTCAAAAACACTTCTATTTCAAGCTATTCAGTTAAATAAAACAATTCAGTTTAGCATAAATATGCTGTTAGTTCTATTTAACCCATAGATAGGACCCTATCAGGTGCTACCACGCCGGGCCAGAATTATTTCATTTGTATTAATAAATTGTTAGATAGCCAACAAACTGAATGGAAGTGTAAGTCGCAAAGTTCATATGTGTGTACGGTTCCGGCTATGAAGTTGTCAGGTTGTTTTGTAAATAACCTGGGACGGCATGTTAGAGATCTGTGTTAAAATAATCAAAGCCAAACGTCATTTCCTTTTTTAAATCTACTTTCTGCTTGATTACACATAATTTGGTCTCATGGGTAGAGTGTTCATCAATGGCTGGCTAGACTGGGGTTCAATCCCAGGTCGACTCATCCCAAAGACTGGTACTTGATGCCTCTTTGCTTAACCATATTTACCATCCCCTCCGCTCGGGTAGGATATGACACAAGGTCAAATTTTAAGCGGAGTTTAACAGGTATAATTCAGAGTTTCCCTTCTACTAGACTAGTTGCCTCACCAAGGCTAAAGAGCCTAGTCTGATCTACTATTTACCCATAGCTGGAGGGAGAATAATTGGATTCGTACCTTTCCCAAGCGTATTAGTGTCTATGTGAAATACAATCAGTCTCGTCCAGGATTTGAACTCGTGTCGCCGTGTGCATTGCCTACGACGATAACCATTACACCACGGACACCTCTTTACTTAACAGTCAGCATTATAAGTTATAGATCAAAGATAAATTGAAGCAATCCTGGAAAAGGAGTGGAACCCTCCCATAACTTTTCTAAGTAGTATCTATTGAAAAAGGCGTCTTCGGGTTGATATCGACAACGGTCCCTTACTTGGCATTACTTTACAACTGATCACTAGACATTAGGTTCGGAGTTGTCAATCAGATAGTTAAGAAGGTCTCTGATTATTTTGTCAAAGGTAAATGTAATATAATTAAGGATGAAAATTAATAATATTAGTGAATTATTTTGTTTGTGGTAATAAATATTTAGCTAAAATATTTTAATGAAGTGTAAATCGCATGCTAAGATTTAAAAAAATACAACTGTTGTGCAATTTTGTCTTTTGTTCCTTGTTTTCTGGTTAAATATCAAAGTCGTTAAACCAAACTACTCATGGCCAGTGATTCATCAAGTGCTTTCCGACCAGGAAACACATATTTCATTACAAATCCGCAAAATACAACCGAGAGGGTGGAAGAAAGAACAAACGAAAAAACACGGGCTTGCATCAACTGCAAACGCAAGAAAGGGGAATCTGGGTCACGCTTTTGTACAGCTTTCCGTAAACTATCGTGGGTGGGTATTTTGCACGAAACCTCTACAAACGCCACTAACAATGCTGATATCTTCTTGCGTTGGTTAACCCGGCCTCTGTAAGTCAACAGATCTTAGCAGTAACCTTTCTGACTTCTGTTGACTCTCTTCTCTTCTCTGCCCTGCCCCCATCTTCTCCTGCCTCCTTCTCCTGACTGTCTCATTCTCTGGACACCTATCTCACGCCGACTGTCCTCCTCTGTCCACCGTTGTCAACCGGCTCCATTTGTCTCCTCTGGGACCTTCTTTCCCTCCCCCACTTCCGATCTCATAGGAGATCTCGCCCTCAGTCTTTTGTGTGGGATTTTCGCCAAAACAGACAAAGAAATCGCCTGAGCGGCGCCAACACAAACGGAAACGAATTGCTACGCATCGTGTCACATTAAGTAACACATTTAGATTTATCCGGTGAAAATATAAAGCCAACTTATGGTCCTCCCTTTCTAAGTTGAACAAATACTAATACATTATTAATTTCGGTATAATTTAAAAGAAAAGGATATTTGCGATTAAATCATATCATTAAAAGTTCTTAGAATATCTTTTTCAGTTTAATATTCACATTTGGGGTACTTCTCCCAACAGCTCTGAAATTTTATCTCGATTGCATTCCGACTTTTGTTTATGAATATATCTAAAAATATATACCATATCATATACCACTACTGATTGACTAGCGCCACATATGAAGAAGAGTAAAGTTTAGTGAACTGAAAAAAGCCACAGGTTTTTTTTTAATGGGGTAATTAATGGATTATGAAATTCATTATTTAATAAACGATGACTGATATTTCATTTAAGTCGGATAATTGCCTGATTTTTAATAACTTTATTTTTCAGACAGGGGTTGAAATTTGTTTCAGTACGAAAGGTTCATGGTGGACATGTTAGTATCTGATATATTTATATTTTCATCAGGGCCTTTGGTTCTTTTTCATTTTTGTGAATGCCTTGGTGGCATCGATGTACATAAGGTGTTTCATCTTTTCTTGTGATTTTGTAAACTCATAGCCCCCTGTGTATTCCCTACATATATAATTGAGTGACATCATTTCTAGAACGAATTGCTATGGTGAGAGTGAGTCTTCTTGGAATAGGCTTCTTTGGATTTTCACTTTTGCCAAGCTTTTTCAGCCGGCTGTTGATTCTACGTTCTATTTTTTTCTGGCTTTCGCGACCAAGTTTATGGCGTTTTCAGATATTTCCTAAATTTTCAGACACTCAATAATCAAAAGTTTTCAGGACTATATCATTGGCCGATTTGTGATCAGTCCATACCATAACTACATTTTTCCTCTAGTTTTGGCTTCCCTGAGGATGTGCTATCAATATATAGAAGGTCATATGTTCCTCTTGTTCTCTGCGGTATTTTTTCTGTTCTTCTGGAAATAGTCAGCGGCATTCAGCTGAGTAATATTTGTTCTTTTATCTATGCGATGAAGATAATTTGCATCATAGGTAAACATGTTATAGGTCTATAGTAAGTGGAGATAGTTCTTTCTAACTGTCTTTTGGATCAGAGTATTTTTCAAATTCGTCATCCCTTCAAATTTGCTTTTCTCTGTTATATAGCCATAGCCATAATGATATCAATAACAACGGTACTACACATTCATATTTAAATACAGCCAAATACAAATACAGGCGGACTCTGTTGTTCTGGTACGAACGGTTTTATTAACTACTTGTCTTTGGTTCTTCGACACGAGAAGCGATACAATTCTTACTATGCTGACCATACTATGCTGACCCCAGCCTCAATGTTCGGTACATCTCGTGGTGTTTACGATCTCAATTAATCTCCGCCGGTTGGGACCCGAAAAACTTAACCGCTGCCAAAACAGTAGAGAACTTAATTCTTTGTCCCAATGGCAGAGAACTCAACTATCTACCTCCATGGTTCAATGACAACTTTCAAATCACACTTTTTCAAAATCCTCAAATTATCAGGACCATCTCTTCCGGGCATGACCTCATTCACTCCTAGTCCCATTTTTCTGTCTGGGGTTTAATAGGATAACGGTTATTGTCATATCCTTTGCGCGCGTGCGTAAAACTGCTCTCAATGACTATGCCCTGAACTAAGAGACTCGACTTGTTAGAGGCCCAACCAAACTGAATGAAAAAATATAATTAAATCTCATACCTTTCTCTCTCTCTCTCTCTCTCTCTCTCACACACACATACACACACACACACACACAAACACACACGCAGACATATATATATATATATATATATATATATATATATATATATGCAAATTTCGTTGAATATAATACACATTTTCTGTCTACATATTTTCTTATTGATCATTTCATATTTCCGTATGGATTTTATAATATTCGGTGGGAATTGATTGATATATTTTTCATAATTGTCTATTTCCCAAGTACTTTCTTCCCGATTATGGGCCATCATCAAGGGAGGATGTATAACAAAAATGATGTAACTTTTGCATGTACTTTATTACTTTGTAAGAAGAAGAGCATCTAGGCCATTACAGTGTGTAGCGTTTACTTTTAAAATTGTTCTATAGATAGTCTCAGTTGCTAAAGACATTTAAGTATTTTAGCACTGGTTTGAAAATTAATTCTCTTACGTTTGGGTTGCATGTTTCTAATATGTAGTGCTTCGAGGATCTGTTACTTTTGTTTATTCTTTTGATGTTATGTTTTCGGTGAGAATTTTCCGTAATTCTGTTGTTGGGCATGAATGTTTTTTAAATGCTGTGCTATGGAATTTGTATCAGAAAGGTGCATTGTAAGTCTCCTCGACAGGGTAGTTGAGGTAGAAAATATATCAATCAATTCCCGCCGAACACAATAAAATCAATACGGCAATATGAAAGGATCAACAAGAAAATATGTAGACTGAAAATGTCAATTATATTCAACGAAATTTGTGTTAATGAAGAAATGCTGCATATATATATATATATATATATAGCCATCCACAGACATACTGTTTCGTTGTATTACAACTCTTTCGTGTGGCAAGACACAAGCTCGGATCGAAACCCCCATTACTTTACGCTAGACATGGCATCTAACCGCTCAGACATTTAAACGACATAGTCAGCTCAGGAATTATAACGCATATGTAGTAGCTTTTGTTTGTTTACATCTTTTTGCTATCGGATACCGGAGTGCCCAATTCGTTTGATGAGTTTTATATATATATATATATATATATATATATATATATATATATATATATATATATATATATATGTGTGTGTGTGTGTGATTCTGAATTTAATAAATGCCCCATGTCGTTGATGGCTTTCCGTCTGTAATAGATTAGTGGAGTTTAATGCATTTAAAATTCTGATTTGCGATATTTCCTTATCTCTATATATCGATAATGCATCATATACTCTGGAAGATTCTTAAGTTAATCAAGACCAGAAATGACAAGTGATTCATCATTTAGATGTATCTTAATATACGAGAGTTCTTGCGCATGCGCACGATCGTGTGTGATTGTGTGTGGTTGTAGGTGTGTAATAAGAAACTATATCTCACAAAATGACGGATGGTTTATCACTTTAAGAATTCATATATCTTCAAAGATTTTTCCCATTTACGTCTTTGCAAGTTTAACTTAAGTTAAAACAGTCTTGAAAGACAAGTGTTTTAGTTGATGTCGTAATTTTCAAAATTTATTCCGGGTGATTATATTCAATTGGTGATGATAAAAGTTAACTTTTGGGCATTTCTTTCGGAATATGACTTTTTATATAATTATAATATAACTCTTGCTATTTAAAACCACAATACATTTCTGGTTCTATATCTTGACTTATGATACTTCATGAAGAGGCAAACAAGCTTCGTATATATATATATATATATATATATAAACACCCACACACACGTATATATATATATATACACATACACACACACAAATATATATATATATATATATATATATATATATATGTTACGCTATCAGCACGGATATTTCTGACCCTCTCTTGCCACCAATTCCTATCGTCTATTGCTTTTGGCAGGTCCTCAGGTCTACATCCAATATCGGTACAGAGCTGCTGCATGTTGGTTCGAGCTGGATGTCCGGCCTGTGCACGTCGATGTGAAGGGGTCCTCAGGATTACATCACTTACTAGCTACTCCCTACTACTTCAGCAGTGTTCCACATGTCTAGTTCCTCATATATATATATATATATATGTGTGTGTGAGTAAAATTAAAATTAAAAAATGATACAAATCGTCGGATCATAACAAACCATCATTTACATCCGGCAGATTAATGTATATAAATGCAGATATTCTTCTTTAATTGTTAATGTCATCTGGAGGAAGAGTCAGAATTTGAAACTCGTTAGCATTGAAATTGGCTTGATAAGCGAAAATTTTGTTCTCGGTAACGTTTTCTCCAAAATGATAAGGAATGGGTATGCATATTAATTTTTCTAACTAAAAAGGGTAACATGAGAAAAAAGAAGAAAGAAAAAAGAACAGACAAAACTTATTAATGTCAATTTTTATGCAATTTATTTTAGATTTAGAGATTAAATATGATCATTACGTTAATGAAATGCGTGAAATATTACATGTAATTAAAGCAATTCTTAAAGTCTAAGAGAAATGATTGAAAACAAATAAAAGCGAATTAGAGGGAAATTGATGAAACATAAAGGAAAAAAGATAAGACGAAAGTTGAGCAGAATCTATGTCAATCTGCAAGAAGAAGAAGAAGAAGAAGAAGAAGAAGAAGAAATTATGGAAAAAAAAAGGAATGTTAAAGAGGATAAGGAAAATATTAGAAGTAAATAATTTTGAGAAAAAAACGGATCATTTAATCTAGGCCAGATGACCAGACCTATAGATAGTTAACAAAAAATAAAGAGAATTTACAGAACAGTGGAATTTGCACTCCGGGCAGACCACAGAGTGAAAATAAAAGAAAGGGAAAAGAGGGGTAAGTATTTAGATCTTGCAAGAGAACTTAAAAAATGGAACATGAAGATTTTGGTGACACTAGTAATGGTTGGTGTACTCAGAAAAATACCAACAGACTGGTAAAGGGATTGGAAGCTGTGGAAATAAGAGGGCAATTGGAGACTATCCAAACAACTGCGTTATTAAGATCGGCCAGAATACTTAGAAGAGTACAGACGACTTGAGAAAATTTTCTGTCACTCAAACTGCAATGAGAAACCATCAACTAACGTTCGTGTGTCAAATTCTCCAAAAAGTAAATAATAATAATACTCGACCTTGCTAGAAAATTGAAAAAGCTGTGGGACACGAAAGTAACGATTGTGCCAATTGTGATTGGTGTTTTTGGCACAATAACCAAAGGATTATTAAAAGGCCTAGAGGAATTGGAAGTTGGCGGACGGGTAGAGACAATCCTAATGACAGAACTGTTGAGAACGGCTAGAATCCTGAGATGAGTCCCTGGAGACTTGAAGAGACTTGCTGTCACTTCAGTGAAAAACCATCAGCTAACGCTGATGTGAACAACTCTAATGAGTAAAAATATACCTGTTAAATTAAAATCTTTCGTTTCTTGTAAAGTAATTAAGAGTAGTGAGGGAGGTGGAGAAGGAAAAAAAATCCAACCACGAAGGAAAAGAGATAAATGCTCACACAACATTCTTAAAAGCCTTGTGAAAAGTCAAAGAAATTGAAAGCTATTTAATATAATGCGGTAATTCCAAAGTGACGACACGGACAGCTAACTAATGTATCGTTGAAATCTTGGTATTAATAATCATGTTTTCCGTCGTTGTTAATAACATAATTTCTCTCAATTTTATCATTATTATCGTTTACTCCTTGAGAGTTTTTAACATCAGTTTAAGCTGATTGTTTATCACTGGAGTTAGAGTGACAGCAGGTCTCCTCAAGTTTCCAGGACTCTTCTTAGTATTCTGTCAGCTCTCAAAAATGCTGTAGTTTGGATGGTTTCATCTCGTCCTCTTATTTCCAAGTCCTCTAATCCCTTTAATAATCCTTTTGTGGCTGTACAAAAAGAAAAAAAATCACCATTGTTATAACTGTCACCTTCATTTTCTAAACTTTTTTTCAATTCCCAAGCAAGGTCCTGGTGCTTATTCTTCTTTTCACATTCTTTCAGTTTTATTCTATGGTCAGCCGGAACAACAAAATCCTCAGTTTGCAAATTGTTTTTTTTTTTTGTTGATTATTACAAGGTCTAGTTTTCTGGTCGAGATTAAGTTATATCTTTGTATGTCAAACTCCAGTATGGGTTTATATGTGTCATTCTATCGGACAAATGCTGGGTTGTGCATATACCATTTGTTCGTAGGCTCAAAATTATATTTCTTACACATCTCTCAGTGGGTCACCTTGCCCACCTAGTCATGTCTAGTTTTATACTCCTTCTGTGGTAATTTGCTGCATTAACTTAGTATTTGATTAATGGTTTCGTCTCTATCATCACATGACCTACATTTGCCATTCTCGCTTTCATAATAAATCACAGGAATAGCGGAGCAGTTAATCTCGGCCAGAAGGCCATACGTTGAGTTGATTAACAAAAAGAAGAGAAAAAAATCCCATTTTGTAGATTTTGCAGTGTGAAAATAAATTAAAATAAAATTGAGAAGTAGTTGAACATTGCTAAGAAATTGAAAGACTGGGAAACAAGTTTCAGCGTAAGTGGTGCCTTAAATAAGTTTCCAGACTTGTTTTTATGAATGGGCATTTAAAATTATCGTAGACTCTTGAAAATTCAGTTTATTATTGCTATACATCTTATAAGATGACTGACTAATTTTTATGATTTCAGATTAAAATGAACAGCTACAGCAGTAATTGGAATACACCCTACTAAAGCCTGATTGTCACTGCTGGTGAACTTCAAAAATACAATCTGACATTTTAGAAGAACTATGCAATAAAATTATGTTTTAAACTTGGAAAGAATGCCACAGAAACGCATGGAATGCTTCAGACTGCTTTTCGACCATCTTGCATTAATCCAGCATCAGTTTTCTTAGTGGCATAAGAGATTCAAGGAAGGCAGGGAGTCTCTGAGGGAGGATGAGAGGTGTGGGGGGAGTAAGGAAGTCAATACAGCAGAGCTGATTGGCGAAAGGGTTAGGGTTAGGGTTAGTACGTTGAGCTTTTAAGGGAGTTCAGGGGGAGATTCCGTCGGAAGAGGCCAGATTTCTTCAAATCGGGTCAGTGGTATTTTCACCAGGAAAATGCAGCAGTCTACAACTCCATCTTTGTCACAGACTATTTGACCAAGATGGGCATCAAGACAGTTCCTCAGCCTCCCTATAGTCAGGACCTTGCTCACTGTGGCTTTTGCTTATTCCCTAAGCTCACAGGCTGACAATATGAGACAATTTAGGAGATGAAAGAGGCTGTGACGAAGGTCATTGACACGCTCTCACAAGAGCATTTCCATGGGGCCTTCCAGAATTTGTTGGAACGGTACAACAAGTGCATTGCAGTTGGAGGAGATCACTTTGAAGGGTACTTGAGTTTCATGTGTGTACTATCAATAAAAGTGCCTATACGAAAAAAGTCTGGAAACTGATTTAATGATCCCCATATGACCATCTGTAGTTGGTCTGCTCGGAAAAAAAATGAAAGAAATTGAAAAACAACAAATACCTACATCTTGTTTGAGAGCTAGAAACGTTATGTCACATGAAATGACAGCGGTAAAAATCGAAGATGGAACCTTCAGAACAATCTCAATAACTTTAAAAAAAATATTTTCTGTATAATGATATTGTAAATTGAATTTCCATGACTGGAAAATCCGACAAACACTTGCACATGACATACGGAAACACTAAACAGCTGTTTCGACTGTATTAGCTCTCATGGATCACGGTATTTACTGATGATGAGACCTAATAAGATCGAAACAGCTGTCCAGTGTTTCCGTATGTCACGTGCAAGTGTTTGCCGGATATTTCGGCCATGGTAATTCAATTTACAATAACAATTACCTCTGAAAGAGACTGAATGATCAGAGGAAGAATCAAACAATCAAAACCACTGCACTAGAAAATTCATGTAGAACATATCGAAGAGTCCTGAAGATCTGAAGAGACTTGATGTCACTGAGACTGCAATGAAAAACAAACAGTTGACGCACTTGTAAAACACTTTGACAGATAAATAGTTTAGAGAGAGGTAAAACTTTCAAATAATAATTACCTGGCTTTAAAAGAATTCAGGAATCAGTATAGATGGCTGGGGAAGCAGTAAAAGTTTGATCATACTGACAAATGGTATATGCATAAATCAGAATCTGTTCTTGAAAATAAGACACATGGAATTATGTAAGATTTAGAAATGAAAATGTATCTCCGAATCTTAACCAGAATATCATACCAAGTATTAATTAACAAGAAAAAAATAATTTGTCCTTTAGTGGTTTGCTGTTTCAATGAACCATTGAGGGAAAATAATAATCATCATCATCATCATCACCATGTCGGGCCGCTAGCACGGATATCCCTGACCCTCTCTCGCCACTTTTCCCTATTGTTCATCGCCTCTGGTAGATCTTCAAGGCTGCATCCCGTATGTTCACAGAGCTGCTGCATGTATGTTCGAGCTGGTCGTCCTGATTTTGCTCGGCCATATGTGGGGGTCTATAGGAGTACATCACTTATGAGCCTGTCCCTGCTTCTCCAGCAGTATCCTGCATGTCTAACTTGGATAGTTTTCGTGATGGGAGGCAGGTGGCCGTATAGTTGGTGCCTTGTGGGGTGTTGCCACCAGGACTTGTTCAATATTCATATTTAACTACCTCTCCGCTCGGACAGGATATGACACAAGGTCAATTTTAAGCGGAGTTTAACAGGTTTGAATTCAGAGTTTTCCTTCTCCTCAACTAGTTGCCTCCCCAAGGCTGAAGAACCTAGTCTGCCCTACTATTTGCCCATAGCTGGAGGGAGAATAATTGGATTCATAGCTTTCCCAAGGATATTAGTGCGATGGGAAATGCGATCAGTCTCGTCCAGGATTTGTACTCGTGTCGCCCAGTCTATTTCCTACGACGATAACCATTACACCACGGGCACCTCCTCCAGGACTTGTTCAATATTGCTCGCAACATTCTTCTGTAATTGCCGTCCAGCTTCTTCTCAAGACATTTAGTTAATGTCCTCGTAGTGCATCCATACAGCAGTATGGATACGACCGCTGCTGGGAAAATAAAAGATAGCGAAATATAACGAAATTCATCCTTTATATATAATTTATCTGATACATTTTATATGAAATGCTTCCCATTCCACATATTAGTTTTATAATTATATATATATATATATATATATAATTTAGTGCAGTCAGGTTTCTGAATATGTGTTCTTTGCATATTAAAAATTCTCAGAAAATGCCAAAAAGCTCACCCAATTGGTACACAAGCAACTGAACTGTCCAATATGAATGAAGAAATGTATATGTATACTCTACAAAACCACCAGACATTTTATGTCCTCACTTCCTACTTGGGAAGAAATTAGAACCTATATATATATATATATATAGAGAGAGAGAGAGAGAGAGATGGGGAAATAAAGAGAAAGCATTATTCATAGTAATTAAATAGTTATTCAATTTCAATTCTAATTTCATCATCATCATCATCATGTGTGCAGAAAATATGTCTTCACCTCCATCTCTCTTGCCACCCATCTCTCTCAGTCAACGATAATGGTAAATCCTCTAGATAATACCCTGTACCAACTCAGAGATATTTAGTATTTGCTAATTCTGTCAGCCAATAATGATGTATCCATGTGTCCCTTCACATAGGAGATATCCTTACTGCTGCTGCAGTGACCAGCATGTCTTGCTTGGGTCGTTTCTGAGATGATGTAAGCGGTTGTACAGCTATTGTTTTATAGTGATAACAAAGTAATCTAAGCAGAAGGAGAGATTTATAGAGTTGCAAAGTCGACGCTATAGCATTTCAGTTCTAATGAACCATCATCAGGACAGTGAATGGTGATATTAGTCATGTTAAATCAACGATGAATGTTTAAAAAATTATTTAAAAAAACCTAAGAAAAAACCTATATATCAGGAATAATTGGTCGTTTAAACAATACACCAGCATTTGTTTTTGAAATTGTCTTTGGATTTTTGGAGAATATTATGTAGAAATTATATGTTACCTTGGTACATCGAGAAAAATTTCGAATAAAAAGGAGGAAGAAAAAGAGAGGTAAGAGAAAAATGAGGCAAAAAAAAAGAAAGAGAAAGAAAGAAGAAGGAAAGAAAAGAGTAGAGGAAAACGGAAAGAATAGGAGAAAAGAGGATCGAAGAAAGAAGGGAAAGGAGAGGATAAAATCAAGCGATCCTCTCAAGACCTGATAATGCTTCAATAGAATCAAAACGTTATAGTGTCGATTTGCTTCTCAATAAATCCCTCCTTCTGCTTGGATTACTTTGTTATCAATTTTTTCTCAATAATATCGTATTTTACTCCATTACTAACTTCGAATATATAAACATACATATATTAGAAAAATAGAAAACAAAGTAATCCATAAGAATGCATTTATTATAATGTAAAGCCAAAATTAAAACGTTTAGATAAAGTTTATCAGAACATTAGACGTTGAAAACGTTTGCTTGTACAGCGATTGATATTTTATAAAAATAATAGGAAAAAAGAGAAAGAATAAATACAAAGAATGATCTCATAATAGTTAATTCAGCGTTCTTTTTTGAAAAAAAATTACATGATTTGCACAGGCATTGATATTAGAAATATGGCGAATTTCTAGAATTTTTCAACGGATTAAAAGATAATAAAAGCAAAAAGTGCCAATTTCTTATGAAAAGAAGAGAAAAAAGAAAAGAAAACAAAAGAAAACAAAAGAAAAAAATAGAACAAGCATTAACGTAGTTTGTTTCCCATTAGATGTTCAATATATTCAGTCTTCAATATTTTCTCTATTTCTTTCCATTCTTCTTTTTCCCTTTTCTTTTCTTTTGCTCAAATAGTATAGAGACTGTTCATCAAACAGTATCAGGACTATTACTCAAAAAGTGCCGGGTCTGCTGATCAAATAGTATAGAGATTGTTCCTCAAACAGTATCAGGACGATTACTAAAAAGTACCAGGTCTGTTGATCAAATCGTATAAAGACTGTTCATCAAACAGTATCAGGAATATTACTCAAAATTACAGGGTCTGTTGATGAAATAGTATTGAAACTGATAATCAAATAACACTAAGAGTATTAATCCAACAGTACCTGGTCCGGTGATCAAATAGTATAAAAACGGTTGATCAAAGAGTTTCGGGACAGTTGGTTAATTATAGCGAGAATATTGATAAAAATCTCAAGAGAGTTGATTCAAAGGAATGATGACTTTTGAAAAGATTTTTTTGTTGTCATTTACGTTTTTTTTTTACTTTTGTTGTGTCTAATGTCTTTTTTAATTCCATCTTTGTTTGTAATTTGTTCGAGATTCTTTCATATTTGTGTGAATAGTTCTGGATTCGTTTTCTCATATATTGAGAGGGATGCTTAGAGCTGTTTGTTTCCATATTTTAGGAGGCTTGTAGTTCTTCTTATGGATTTTTTTTTGGCAGATTCAAATCCTTTATGAGTTAATATTACCTGTTATCACCTCTTGTGGAGGGTTACGCGTACTTTTTCTTGGTGGACTGGGTGAATGGTTTTTGTTTGTGACTATGAGCCGTTCGAGTGAGAAAATGATTTGCAGACTTGACTAGCAAACCTTAATTAGTGATTTTGAAACTAATTGGATGCGCCATTAAATTCCTATCTTGTGCCACATAAAACTAAAAAAAGCTTAGTTAGTTATTTTTGTACAGATCCTGCGTTTTATGAGGTAAGGGATGGATTTATGAGGCTTTTAGAGAGATGACTTTTAAGATGGAGGTATTGTTGGGTGACTGTGGGATTGTGGCAAATACCTGTAATAGTTTGGCTATTTTGATTTCATGAGCATGGCTAAAAATGGTGGTTCTTTAAAAGTGTGTTTAATGGTGAATTTCATTTTAGGGTGCAGGTTTTGTAGTAATTTATACAAATCGTTACTGTTGCTCCATTAGCATTGCTAAAATATGTAATAGTCATCCAAATATCTTTTCTATGAGCTAATAAATTATGTTTTTATACTGTTGTAATATTTCTACCTGTGATTTCATATACGTTTCCACAGAGTATGCGACCGTTAGTGTGGAGTACGTTAGTGCCACGTTATTTCTCATAAGTGTTCGTAGGTTTGAGAAGTATTTTTTGTTATTGAATTGGAAAGACTAATTAAGATAGGTTCCCTACTATCAACAGTTTATTTTTCTAAATCTTAAGTGTTATGTTTCTGGGTACTTTTCAATTCAAAAAGGCGTATTTTCCTATTTGGTGAGGGATATTTCTATATAGTGTCAAATGATAACATGAGTGCATTGAAATCCTTTGCTTTTTGTGGGGTATTTCTATATAGCGTCAAACGATAACATGAGTAGATTGGAATCCTTTTTTTGTGGGATATTTCTATATAGCGTCAAATGTTAACATGAGTGGATTGGAATCCAAGATTGGCCTGCGACTAAAAGTCTAAATTTGAGGTCACTGGATTTAGGGATTTCTGTATATTGAAACTTATATTTTATACTATTTTAATTTTTCTTTGAATGTGTGGATTTTTGGTAATCTCTAAAAATGCTAGTTTTTGGAATGCAGATACTTTGGAAGTATTTTTCTTTTTTAGTTATTTATTGTATAGCAGAGAGAAAAAACAACACTAATTAATAGAAATATTATCTGGTTCTTTTCTTTTCCCTTTATAATCCAAAATATATGTATAGATAGAATAAGAGTGGGAGAGGGCCTAGATGCTTACATGCAGGGACGGCGGAGTGGTTTTTCTCTGAAACCTTTCTGCCTTTCTCGTTTGTTCTACCTGGATCAAAATCTTCCCCGTTTTATATAATTTTCTGAACGCACACACGCATTCCTCGTGGTCACACATCCCACCTTCACGTTGCTCGTAGACATACATTCTTTTAGCGTGCCAAACTCAAAATTTCTGCAACATTTCCACCGGTCTCCACCACCTGTCTCCACTTTAATTTTGGAAACATGTGTACGACTATGTTTTTTTCAGTTTCAAGCGTCTGACCCTTCTAGTATGCCACCCACGCAATTTACGCGGCATTTCAGCTGGGGCATCTACGTCCTACTTACTTTAGAAAACATGTGCGTATCCTGTTGCACCATCTACGCAATATTTATGGCAAGTTAAAGTGATCTTCCTGTGAATATCCCACAATTGTTTTATTGAATATTGTATAGAATTTTAAAGATTTTTCATTAGATATCATTGTCAATATGGGTATAAACTAATTTATACTTAGTCTCACCCTTTATTATTTCCTGTATTTTTTAAATGACTACGGCACTATTTTAGTCTGCTTCTTTTATAATTATGTCATGGTTTTCCTGTATAGTATTAATGCTTGTTTTTTTGGGTTAGAGGTTGTTATGTGTATTTTTTCCTTTTAAATTAACCCTTGGGTATTTTTCAAAGAATTTTTTAATTTACTGTTATTATTTACCTATGTCTGAAAAAAATTATATTTATTCTTACTGGAGAGCCATTTGTATTTTGTTTGTCATAACATTTTCTTTCAAGTTCTTTAAGGTCACGTTTTAATTCTTCTAGACAATTTTTTGGAGGTGGGGAAAAATTTTAGTTTTAGTTTTAATAAACCAATCCAATTTCTATGTTAGTAAAATGGTTATTTTACATTTTATTCTTTTGGTTTTGTGTGATATATCTACAAGATTGTTTTGTTATGTATTTGAAGGAACAATGATGGAATTAATAACAATAAATAACAAAATTCAATAAAATTAAATGGCAACCAAAAAACAAAAAAAAAACACACTAACCTACTCTAAATTTGGAGAACACACAAGGCCTTGGGTCTCAGAATATAAAAATAAAAATATGGGGTGTGTAATACAACCATCGAAAGGAAAATTGTATACCTTCAAAAACCCCAAAATAACATTCATAATAAATTGATGTTTTAGCTGCAATAAAAACAAATGTAGTCCACATAATAAGATCTGCAAACTACAACAGAATCCATCTGTAAAATACACAAACGCTGTGCAAGAGAGTCTGTTTTCATGAAAGCAACATTGTATTACAAGAAAATACAAAACTTTATGTATCTAAACGCCTTTAAGAATGTATCAAAGGAAAATTTGAAATGATTACCATATACCAGTCTGATGACTAATCATTACTCTAAATAAAAGAAACAAATCATTAATATATTTAAATGAAAATTGATAAAACCTCACCTCACTCACACACACACATATGTGGGTATATTAAGCTAGTTATGTGTGAATGAGTTGAGCTTCTATCAATTTTCAATTGAATATATATATATATATATATATATATATATGCACTAAATAACTTGCTTTAAATACATCTGTGTATGGGGTAAAATACATTTTCACAATGCTCTTAAAAGATACATTTTTATAAGTACACTTGAGTATCTACTCAGAAAGAATTAAAATCATAAAATCGTAAGCAAATAAACGAAACTATTCAACTGTATGCAAAAAAGTGATTATTAACAGCAAAATTTTCTTGAAACCAGGTAATTGCTTGAAAAAACTGACATTAGCATTAAATAATTGATGAATGGTTGACGTAGCAGAAAATCAATCAGTCAAACGATTCTTTTGCCCAAATCAAATCTTAGTAATTAACATTGAAAATTGTATGGCTGATATAGATTGCTATATACATTTTATCGGCTCTAGATATTGGTGTTTTATTGTTTGGTTGGTTGATAGATATTAACGGCATTTCAACACGCCCAGGGTGGTTATTTTTGCATAGAGGTCAGAGAATATTGGTGTTTGAGTTGATTTAAAAAGCAAAAAAAAACAACAAAAAAAAAAAACAACTAATAGTTCATTATTGTCCACGTAGGGTAAGTTCCCCTTCATGGCATCTCAACCCAATTTCGTCCAAGTATCACTTGGATTTTTATTTGGAGCTGAATGGTAGCAATAATATGACACAACCCCGCACCAGAACTATCGAGCCCAGTCGGCTGGGGTTGTAGATTACACAGACTGCATCATTTCATAGGTTTAAGACTCCCTCCGCGAGTGTCCAATGAATCCGGGTGTCTTCTGAACTGGACAGCTAGCACCAAAAAAGGGTCGTATCTATGGGTCAAATAGAACTTTTTGACATTCAAACTGAGTGCAAACAAATGATTTATGCTCAATTGAATTGATATAAACAAAACTCCTTGTTCATTTAACTGAGTGCAAACAAAAGAATGATACCTAATTTTAATGTGAGTGATACATGTCAATACTTGGAACTAATTAACCTTGTTGACTTATGCTAAATAAAATGTTTAGAAATAGAACACTTTGTTTATTTAACTGTATATACTTACAAAATGTGTTTACAAATTATGTATTTAGTATATATGTAAAATGAGGATTTTGCATTTAATAACCAACAATGGGTGATATAGCATAAAACCAAAGCAAACCAGTCACAAACAGGAGTATTGAACCGACAAGAAAAGGCAAGCAAACTCAAGCTGACTCTGGTTAGTCGGAGACTTGTGACATGGCTTTTACTAGTGCCAAATGAATGGAAACCGTCCCAGATGGTACAGAACTAGTGTTATGATGTAAGCAACCTTCCAACTCATGATAAAGCATGTGAAAACCTTCCATTCACCGGGCACCCGCTGACCATTGGGATTAACAGACAAGAAAGGTTTAACTGCGATAACTCTCGCGGTAAGTGATCGAAACGGTCACACGAAGGTTCGGTATTTTGAAAGGGTTCAAATTAAAGACTGATAGAGGGTGATCCACAATTTAAGCAAGGATAGGATCATTTTTACCCCGACTCAAAAAGGTCCTACATTATGACGATCTGCTTTTGACGTTTCCTGAGGAGATTGATTGACATTAATAAAGAATGTGTTTTTTTCAGTCACACGTGTCTACTTTGTCTTTGCCAGCTATGGACAAGCTGTCATCCCTTTATCTCATTTTGTTGTATAGCCATAGCAATCACAAACGTTACACATATGCAAAAACACAGGCGGACGCACTGTTGTTCAGGTACGAACGTTTATTAACCTCTTGATTTCTGAGTTCGGGTCTTCGACCCGAGGAGAGAGAGACACAATTCTTAAAAGTCTTTCGTAATCATTCTATACTAACAAAACTACCAAATGCCTGTTTGGACCCGACGTAGTGTTTAAAATCTCTGTCGGTATAGATCTGCAGAGTTCCATGGTCAGACTTCAACTTCTCAACAGCATGGTCTTAACTCAACTTCAACTCTTGACATGGCCCAAGTCAACTCCCAACACGATCGGTCCCGATTCGACAACCCACAGGACTAGTCCCTAGTAAACTACCTACTCGATTGGCCCACAGCCGAGACCCAACTGACGCGTTTTTTAAAATACCCAAATTCTCAGCCCATCGCTTCCGGGCACGGCGTCATTCACACTCCAGCACCATTTCCTATCTGGAGTTTATTATGACAATTGTGATTGTCATATCCTCTGCGCGCGATCGTAAACTGTACCCAAAGTCTGTGCACCGAACTAAGTGTCGAATAGTTAAAAGCCCAACCAAACTGAATTATAAAATATAATTAACGAAAAATGATTAATATA
This sequence comes from Sepioteuthis lessoniana, assembly GCA_963585895.1. Lineage (NCBI taxonomy): Eukaryota > Metazoa > Mollusca > Cephalopoda > Myopsida > Loliginidae > Sepioteuthis > Sepioteuthis lessoniana. Next base: position 20,975,408 of record OY757930.1, on the reverse strand, counting down.
AATAATCATTCCGTAATTATATAACAATTTTTGTCTCCAGCAACTTGAGCCAAGACTTAGCAATGTGACATAAAGTTCATCTGGTCTATTCACTGTGCTCCTAACTTTCAGATTATTGACACTTTCTTTGCTGCATATACAGATTTTAAAGCTTGGTTTGGTTTGGTTTTATGTCATATCAACCATTGTAGGTTTTTTTAATTTTAAATCCTTTTTATACATATATATTAAGTATATATGATTTGGTTGGGTTGGGTTTAATGGCATATCAACCATTGTAGGTTTTTTAATGTCAAATCCATTTTTATACATATATATCAAATTTATGTTTTCTAAACGCGTTTTGTTTATAAATCAATATTTTCCCACAAAGTTAAATGCCAGAACAGTTCATTTTCAAACAATTCAATTTGGTATAAGTACTTTTTTTTTCTCATGGTTAAATGTAAAAACAGTTCTATGTTAAAATATTCAGTTTAGCATAAGTACACAGTTTAAATGTCCGAACACTTATATTTGACCCATAGATAGAACTCTTTCAAGACAGATTGGACCTGGGAGCAATGGCGGTGAAGTGGTACACCACATTCCACGAAGCTTCAACATTACTAGAGCATCATCATCAGATAGTTTAGAGTCATGACTAGTACACTGGTTGTGGGAGCTTTACTCCACTTCAGAGATGCAGTCTGTGTATTATGCCGCCCCTGCCGACTGGGCCACCGATTTTAAAGTCTGTTCCACATCTTTACTTTGAGCAATTTTCACTTTGGGTGATTGCTCTCCATATTTCTTCAAATGTGTAGTTTTCTCATACTAAGTTTAACATTAGTAAACATCACAATTAAACTAATAAGATTATTTTTTTCCGAATTCAGAAAAAAGTTTTCTCTTCAATCCTCGTTAGCTGTATTTTAATATTATAATTATTTTATAATGTTTATAATATTTTTAAAAGATTTTTATATTTTATTATTATTATTATTATTATTATTAATAATATTATTATTATTATTGTTGTTGTTGTTGTTGTTATTGTAATATTCTTTAATAAAATTATTGTAATATTTAATTCAAATATTAACTGGCCGTGAATGTTAGGGAAACAGCTGTCAATAAATATCAACAGAATTCTTTAAAACATTAAATAAAAGAAGGTAATGATATGTTTGTTTGCCCTGCAGCGATACACGTACTCCGGAACAAATAGAATAAATTGATCTCGCTAGAAAGAAAAAAAAAACATAGAAAAATGATATTGTGAGAGAGCAAAAGAAAAAAAAAATCAAATTATCATATTAGTGTGACTCTCCAAGAGTCTAAAGATGTTGTGCCCAAAAACCATCGCTGGTAAAAAAAAAAAAAATACACAAATGAAATTCTCCCTTTTAGTCACAATTATCTCCCTTGAACATACTCAGTGCCTTATCTCCAAATTCAGATTTACCCTCTCTGCATGGGCGCTTTCTAATCAAGACAATTTTCCTTTATTTCCCTTTAATAATAATAATGATAATAATAGTGAAGAAGAAGAAGAAGAAGAAGAAGAAGAAGATGAAAATGATTTTAAAAAAAAAATGGAATAAAAAATGGCGGAGAAGAATAAAATGAAAAAGAAAATGACTAGAAAGAAGAAAAAGGATTCGAAAATGAAAATGAAAATGATGAAGAAGGGAATTAAACTAAAAATAATGAAGACGAAGAATTGCTTGAAAATGAAGTATAAAATGGAAAATAAATATAGAAGAAGAGCCAATTTAAAATCAATAATAAAAGAAGCAAAAATAGAAGTAAATACGAGGGGAGATGATTTAGAAACTGAATGTGTAAACGGACGAACAATGATAAAAAATAATAAATAAATTAGAATAATAGAAAATTAATGAACAACAACAATAAAAAAGATATATATCAATAAAACACTCATCCATTCACATCCAATCAAAAAAGTTACGTCCTAAAACGGTACGAAGCAAAGATAGATAGATTGACAGAGAGAGAGAGAGAGAGAGAGAGAGAGAAAGAGATAGATAGATAGATAGATAGAGAGATCAATTGAGAGGGGAGAAATGGGAGTGAGTCAGGAAATCCTTCTACTTTGATTGATCAACTCTTTCAGAGTTGCCTCTGTCCTATTCTCATTTCTGAATGGTCCTTCATACGAATCGCCGAATTATTCAGCTCGTCAAAGATTTCATCAGAAATCGCCTCCAGCTATCTCGTTGGGAGATTTTTCCCATCGAGCCGTTGTCAGTTCATCAAGTTTAGCCAAGGAGAAACCGAGGAACATTTTATCAGGAAAAGTCATCATAATTAGAAACTGAACCTATCCGACGCTTGATCTCTGGGGCCCAAAACGAAAGAGATGTGATTTTGTGACTTGTGCCAATGTTAATAATAAGAGACACTTTATTTCCGGTATTTTTCGAATTGGTTTCCTGGTGTTCTTTAGCTTCAAATGCAACACTTTCATTGGTCGAATCTTCAGTTTT
>OY757930.1:20862916-20967916 GCA_963585895.1 Sepioteuthis lessoniana | reverse complement strand
GAGCCCTTATGAGGAATCGAATTGTTCGAAATAGAACTGTTTTACATTTAACTGTGTGTAAATAAAAACAGTACCCATGCTAAACAGAATTGTTTGAAATAGAACTGTTTTAGCATTTAAACTACGTAGTAATTTTAAGATGAATTGTTTAAAATAGAACTGTTTTGACATTTGAACTGCATACTTGTGCTAAACAGAATTGTTTGAAATAGAACTGTTTATATGTATAAAAATGAACTTGGCATTAAATAAACTACTATGGTTGATATACCATAAAACCAAACTAAACCAACTTGTAGCACAAATTCATCTGATAATATTTTTTCAATCAGAATAAAAAATTCAATGAGAAAAAGTGATGATGCACAAAGCCGTATACCCGAGAGTTGACATAAACTAATTATATGTTGAAAAAGAGAAATCGACAGCATTGAGGATTGCGTAACTGCAACTATTCAAGGACTAAAGGAGCACACCCAAAATAGCAAAAAGTGACTAATTGCTGCAGCAAATGAGAGAAATGTCAGCATAACAGCACAAATTGAAAAGCGGGGGAAGAAAAACAACTATTTGGATCCTTCAAGCCATAAAATGATGAGATTGAACACAAGATGATCTGAAAATATCTAAGAAGTGACAAATCTCAAACGAGAAATCCAATCTGTTTTACAACAAAATGATGCCATAATGACCAATCATATGAAGAAAAAAATTGATAATATGTAACTTGTGTTCTGGTTAGTGAACACAAGTAGTAGTAATAATAAGACAAACCACGATATGTGAGGAAAATTAGTTATATTTACAGGAAAGAGTATTTACAAGAGAGAGACTGTTAGTAATAAGAACATAGGATTAGTGATAGAGTAATGATATACTTCAACAATAGGAAAGGCCCTTATGGTCTGACTCGTAGTCTTATTCCCAGATTGATCTCTGCTACTGCCATATGTGAAAAGGTAGGTGATACCCAACAGTAACAGAATCGCAAGTGTAGATTTTGTAGAGGCAGAGATGAAATGGGTAATCATATAGAAAGCAAATGCAGCAGACTGCCACAAAAGGAGAAGAAGATTAGGCATGACTGGTTAGGAAAGGTGATCCTTTGGGAATTGTGCAAGAGGGTGAAATTTCACCATATTAACAAACGGTATATGAACAGGCCAGTATCCATCCGTGAAAATGAGAATAAAATTCCTCTTGAACTTTGAGATACAAACAGATTAACCCATCCCTGCAAAACATTTAATTCATAAGAAGATAAGAATTTGTTATCTTGTGGATATTACCGTTTCAGTGAGCCTGAGAGTAAAACTGAAAAGAAATGAAGAAATTAACAATACCAGAATCCTACCAGAGAGCGGAAAAAGAAGTGAAACAAGATATTAATTGTAGTTATTGCGCTGGGACATCAAACAGAATGAAATAGAGTATCAGAGGGAGAATACAAAAAAATTCAAGTCTCATAACATTTAAAATCAAGTAAAATACTTAAAAGAATCATAAAAATCACTCAGACTTTAGTTAAAAACCACCAGTTAAGAATGGTGGGAAAAAAACTTACTTAGAACGACTCTAACAATAAAAGTTTTAAGGAAAGGAACACGCACAAGAACAAAATAGGAAAGAAAAAAAACGAGAATAGACAGCAGCAGCAGAAGCACAGAAATTATACAATTCAACTGAAAAAAGAAAACATAGTCAAAAAAAAAAAAAAAAGAAGAGACTCAGAAAATACCGGATTCGATGATATAAGTAAAACGGGACATTCAAATACAACAAAATTAATATTACCTATTGGTCAATGGAAAAAGGATAAATAACTTTGGAACAACCAAGCGCAAATTAAACAAAACAACTCTAGAACAAATAAGTCAAAAACTAATAACTCTCTTTTTAAAAAATGGGTACGTGACATGAAAAATTAATTATAATGGATAGCACCTGGGCATGATGGGATATATGGATTCGGGTTTAAGAAGTTCACATCTATCTCTGACAGATCAGCTCAATAACTACGAAAGAAAATAATACCTGATTTGATGACTGAAAGACCGACTCTGATGCAGAAAGACACCGAGCATAAACCATCCCAAGTAACCACAGCCAAATAAGTTGGAACAAGAGGCACACATACCTATCTTATACAGACCTGCACATTCTAAGGGAAGTAAAAAAAAAAAAACAACAAGAATGTGACATAGCCACGGCACGAATTGACTTCAAAAGTTATAGGATGTGATACCACGAACATGGAAAATAGAAATTTTGATATCCTTCAAAATCTCAAAAAAAAAAAATGCCTACTACTTAGTAGAAGAGAAAAATAAGGGAATCAATATACTAACACTCTGTTACAACTTTGGACAAAACATTGGATCACGTTTTTGCATCAAATCGTGACACATATTCAAACGGTTATTTCATGGGACTTTTGCGTCCGATCAATGTTGAATTTAACAAAAATTAGTTCCAATTTTAGATCTTTCATCAACGTTAATTAGCATGGATTTCAAGATAAATTAGAAGCCTAGGGAGCCTATTTTGCGATATCAAGCAAGCAGCTCACAAACTACTTTTCTATGGCACACAACATAACAATTTTTGTGATTAAATTTTTTTTCTTAAGCTTGGGAATTCTCCCCACCCCTGCTAATTTTTCTCCCCTGAGAAGGGTTCACTGCATTTTCATTTTTCAGTCGCTTTCACTTCGATATTAAAAGCTGAAAAATATAAACAGTCCAATTTTATGTACATTAAGAAACAATCGGAGAAAGAACGTTAGGGAAATCTACATCGGCTTATTCCAAAAGCATATTTTTGCGGAGGAGTGTCTAATAATATAGAAAATTAACTCACGAAAAAGAGCATAATAAAGATGTTGTTTCAAAACGTCAGACGGTAAAATCTCACAACTCATACTTGCGTGAATTGAGCTTTTACTTGAGATGACAAACAAATAACACACAAAACAGAAACTGAGGGAAATTTTTTTGTTTCATAAGAAGAAATAGATACGTTTACTCATATTGATCTAAGGATTGTGTTCCTGATAGATACACTAACTCATATTGATCTAAGGATTGTATTCCTTACTTGATAGACAACACATTAATAGAAAATCATATACAATATTTAATTGCAAATTGTTCAATAAACCGGATTTATGTCTGCTACTTTTTGAATGTGAAAAAAAATTAGAACTTTACTTTTTAATAATATTTTTCGAAGAAAGACATTGATTACAATTCAATATCTTTTTAAAAATCATATTTATTTTATAGAGTAATAATAATATTTACGGAATCTTTAAATAATATTTATTGTAATTTTTTTTATAATACCGGGCCATTGCCCTAATGAGTAGAGTTTTCACCAATGGTCCGGAACCCCAATTTCACTGTGACTTTTCCTCAAGACGAAATTGTTCACTTTTCTTGGGTTTAAGATTTTTGGCCTTATGTGTCCTACTATTTACTCATAGGTATTGGGGAGGGAGAGAAAACTGTGATTCATTACTTTCCAAAAAACATTAAAGTAAAACTCAAACAGCCCAACTCAGGGTTTGATCTTTGATTGCTGTGTCTATTTGCTTTGACCATACATACATGTTTTAGGAAATATATTCACGACATTTGAATAAATAAATAGGTACATTTCAATAGAGCTTCATCGAACAAATATCAAATCCTACTGTCCCCAAAACAGATATGAATAATGAGAAAACGATGTTTTTTTTTTCTATTTATCTATCCTTTATTGCCAGAAATTTCAGAGGCTTTTATGCTCAAAAAGAAAAGAATAAAATCTTTATTGACTGCCTTGCAACCTATTCAAGATTATCATAATTTCGGCTTCTCCAAGTGTCTTCCTAATATTTGAACTGATCGTGATATCGGGGTAGTTGAACTTTATCTGCAGCATCTTCCGAAATTGCTTCTCAAAATAATCATTTTGAGCAGATTTTTTTCTCTACGGAAAAAGGTAATTTCGGTATTGTCAGTTAGATTGATCCTTACTAATATATACGAAGAATATTTTCCTCAACTACCCTTCTGTGTTTAGTTTTTTGAAGACCCTCCGATATACAGGTAACTTGGTAGATTAGTAAAAATATTTTCTATGGTTTTAGACGGCCAAGGTATCCCTGGACAATATAAAATACAAACCAAAAGAAATAATTGTCAATATAGAATCCTACCATATGGTAGACAGGGAAAATATAATCACTACCGAGTGGGCGAATGTACATCTGCACCAAGTTTGCATGGCAGTTTCCCTGATTTTATTTTTTAGTTTTATTTTTTGAGTGGGAAGGACATTACATAGGGGTAACAGGATTCTATCTAATGTTAGCAGTGATAAAAGGGAATTTAAAAGATTAATACGATTTCACACGAGGAAAAGTAAACACGGGGTTAAAGAAAAAATATCAAAAAATAAAAACAAGAGAAAGATAAGCCGTATAAATACATGTCAGAAAATCAAAGATCATTATGACATTTTCATAATGATCTTTGATTTTTTGACATGTATTTATACAGCTTATCTTTCTCTTGTTTTTATTTTCAAACGCCCACTTTGAAAGGAAGTAAGGAACATTTTTGACATTTGGACGCTCACTAAACGTTTGGAGAAGAAGCTAGACGGCAATTATACAAAAATGTTAAGAGCAATATTGAACAAGTCCTGGCAGCAACACCCCACAAGGCACCAACTATACGGTCACCTACCACCTATCACAAAAACTATCTAAGCTAGACGAACCAGACATGCCTGACACTGTTGGAGAAGCAAGGACGAGCTCGTAAGTGATGTACTCCTATGGAGCGCCGCATATGGCCAAGCAAAAGCAGGACGACCCGGTCGAACATACGTACATCAGCTATGTGATGATACGGGATGTAACCTTGACGACATGCCAGAGGCGATGAATGATAGGGAGAAGTGACGAGAGATGCTCAGGGATATCCGTGCTGGCCGCACGACATGATGATGATGATCTTTCTCTTGTTTTTATTTTCATACGCCAACTTTCAAAGGAAGTAAGGAACATTTTTGACATTTGGACGCTCACTAAACGGCTGGAGAAGAAGCTAGACGGCAATTACACAAGAATGTTGCGAGCAATATTGAACAAGTCCTGGCAGCAACGCCCCACAAGGAAACAACTATACGGTCACCTATCACGAAAACTATCCAAGCTAGACGAACCAGACATGCCGGACACTGCTGGAGAAGCAAGGACGAGATCGTAAGTGATGTACTCCTATGGACTCCCGCATATGACCAAGCAAAAGCAGGACGACCAGCTTGAACATACAGTCACGTGGTGTCCCACTGAGAAGATAGAAATATGATTACTACTATTCCCCGTGTTTGAATTGGCAAGCCATCAGAGAATGACCGTTAAGACATGAAAGAATGTGGGCCAATCCCAAAGTTACAAATCCAAGTCAGAATGGAAAAACAGATGTTTGTACTTGGTGACCTGATGGAAAAAGAATGGGATACGGGGTGACATATAGTAGCCCTAACGGATCGCCTGGCCAAAGGGGAAGAAGAGAGAAGCCAAATGATTGGCTAGGGACCCTAAAACGGAAGTAGGAAATTAGTTGTTGGAAATTAGTTGTTGGACAGGGTTCCTGGCGGACGGAAATAAAGCCAAGAACTCCGGGTTAAAGAAGAGCCCGTAAAAGAAGAAAAATTCTCCACAGGAATCCATCTCAATAAGATAAGTAACTTTGGGACTATTTCTCCTTATACCCAATTTTATATACCCTCTCTCTCTCTCTCTCTCTCTCTCTTTCTCAAGTTGAAGAAAGACTGAAAACGAAAGAAAGGAAAAGAAGAAAGACCTTTATGCTCATGTACTATCCATTTATGATATATTTGATACGTTGAAAGTGTATATCTGTGTGTAGTAAAAAAGGCTGATATATTTTAATGTTCCCACATGGTCGAAGTTGTTATTTGTAGTGCCTGCTACGATTTGTTATGTCATGTTTCTTTTTCAGCTTCTATTCGCCTTATAATATGCTCGTTTAAAATTGTCCTATTAATTCCTATAAACTATCACACGGGAAACGGGAATTGCCGACTACTTTAACTAATATTATAACGTCTAAACCTAGAGGGTCCATATTTTCCATTGTTCTAGGGGAGGAAGACTAGTGGCCTTGGTGGATGTGTGTATAGAGTGGAATTTGGAAACCCTTGCCAGCGGCGGTCAGTCTAGCCATAAATTAATCCCACACATAATATGCCAGTTCTTATATGCCCGAGAAAAAAAAAATCTGAACGAAGACTTATTCTACAAGGGATCAAGTGCCATCCTGCCCCGTCTTCACACGTGCGAAAATAAAGTCTGGGATAAAAGTAAATTTTTCGCGTCAAAATACATACACAGCTATGTGAGGATACGTGATACTATTTACCAACCCCTCCGCTCGGGCAGGATATGACACAAGGTGAGTTTTTAAGCGGAGTTTAACAGGTTTGAATTCAGAGTTTTCCTTCTCCTAGACTAGTTGCCTAACCAAGGCTGAAGAACCTAGTCTGTCCAACTATTTACCCATAGCTGGAGGGAGAATAATTGGATTCATACCTTTCCCAAGGGTATTAGTGCTATGTGAAATGCAATCAGTCTCGTCCAGGATTTGAACTCGTGTCGCCGTGTCCAATTCCTACGACGATAACGACTACACCACGGGCACCTCCCTAAAGTGAGGATACGTGATGTAGCCCTAAAGACCTGCCAGAGGCGATGAAATATTGGGAGAAGTGGCGAGAGAGGGTCAGGGATATCCGTGCTAGCGGCACGACATGATGATGATGATGATGATGATGATGATTTATATTGAATGATTGAACCACCTTTTACAGCCCTAAACAGTTTTAAGACGAAATTTTTAAAACTGAAAAAGATCACTGAGCAATGTCATCCTAAAGTTAAGCACCTAAGCCATTTGCAAAATATATATTTTAAATAGGAACAGTAATATAATCATTTTAATCATTTATTAATGTCTTCAACTTTATGATTGTATTCACAAAGTAAAAGTAAAGCGAAAAGAACATTAAAAAGCATTATGTCGAGATGAAATCAAAAAGTCGGGTATGGCTGTCCTTATATGGAAAAAAAGGGGAAACCATCTGCCCTTATGGAATGAAGTAAAAATAATATATTGGGAAGAACATTAGAGAACAAGACGTCTTAAAAAAGCAGCGCTTATGTTGGGTTACAGTGACCTGTTAAGCAGACCTAGTAAAGAGATGAATACGATATGGAAACCAATAATTAAAGACCAAGATAAAAGAAAAATATTGCTATATGAGCAGAGGTAAAATCGTACACTATAGTAATATGTAGTATCTCATAAGATGATTAAAACATTAGGTTTATAAGTCCCCAAAATTTACTCTGAATTAAATAGCTGAGCACATGGAGCAACTAATAAAAGCGTTCGGTTAAAGTGCTTCTAATAGAAGGTTGCATGTTCAATTCCCACAACAGGTCAATAGCGAGGAATACCTACAATAACTTTACTCCTGTCCGTTGTTATAGTTAACGGAATAAAAATAATCTATCACCGTGAATGAAGTAAATAGTTCGGATTACTTTCCGTGCAGGTTCCCGAGTTCGACATAAAACACCTGAAGAAGACCAAATGGTGCATTGACCGAAACGTTGTGAATATAAGAAAAAGGATGAAGACATTGGTCTGAATACTCTAAATGATGAAAAAAGTAAAGTTTTGTTTCAGAAATTTAGATAAAAGGAATAATATTCCTTAGAAGAGACAGAGTTTCATTTCCAATCTGTTTTTTTTTTTTCAGTTATCGAGAAATAAAACAAAATGTGCTAGCAAATACCAAAATACAAACCAGAAGAAATAATTGTCAATAAAGAATCCTTCCAGATGGTAGACAGGGAAAATATAATCACCACCGAGTGGGCAAATGTACATCTACACCAAGTTTCCCTGTTTTTATTTATTTATTTATCTTTTTAATAGGAAGGACATTACATATGCGTTACAAGATTCTGTTTAATGTTAGCAGGGATAAAAGGGAATTTAATAGATTAATACGATTTCACATGAGGAAAAGCAAATAGTCAAACACGGGGTTCGAGAAAAAATATCAATCAATGTATTATCGGTGTGGCAATAACCCGTTGAACCAGTCTCAAAAACAGTGGAAAGTGTATTCTCGAGGAAAGTTCACTTGGTTAACAAATAGTATCCCACTTCAGACTGGGAGTGTAGTTTGTCGATACTTGTCAATCTTTCACTTACGAACATATTGACCCTTTCAAAAAACCCACAACTCTCACGTGTAACCGCTTCTCGAACCTACAAAGTGATAAAACATAATGAAAACTGAACAGTCGGATTAAAATAAAATGAATACTATGGAAATAAAAGCAGCAACGATTAAACATCAGGGAAAATGAATTACAAGAAATTGAAAATTGCTCAGAGGCTGAAATACATCAGCATTTACAAGAAGAAAGACTTTAGAAAATAGCACATTGTAACACATCAGGACAAGATGGGATACAAGAATCAGATCTATCAAAGAGAGATTAGTTCAACCACCACTTAAATACTTACTAAAAGTAATTATTAAATGGATAACAAAAGTAAAACTAATCCAAACAAGAAAGACCTAAAAATAACTGTCCTTAGCAACTACAAACCAATAACGTATTTGAAAACAATATAGAAAATCCTAAGTGCTTCAAAGCCCTCGGCTATTTCATGAAGAACAGCAAGGATGTGACAAAGTAATTAGATGTGCATGGACCTATTATGTATAGTTTAAATTATTTTAACAGAGGAAAAACAATAAGAAAAACAAGTTGCCATGTCATGAATAGACTACAAAAAACACATGATCCCACAAACATTGAAAATACAACATTTTTGAAAAACTTTAAACTTATTCACAAGAGATATGGAAAACTTGAAGGTAGAACAATGGGACTACGGGGGATTTTGTTGGGTTATTCGTCTAGTTTGGGTTTTGATTTTTGATATTAGAATCCATTGGTTTATACTTACCCCAACTTAATTCACTGGTGTCTTCTCGTCAGATGAAGGCTTCAAAAGAATTCCTGAAAGAAAAAAAGGAAGAAAGAAAGAAAGAAAGGAGACGATACCTTTTAATTTTCAAATTTATTTCTAGGTTCAAAAACCATTCTGTGGGTGAGGAAATTCAAACTGTCGAAGTTACCAGAAAAAATAAAATGTATCTAGTGTAATTGGATGATTTTGAAATTTTTTTTGAAGGATAAAAGGAAAATGGAAACATTATTACAATCTATTGGAATCTACAGCCAATACGTAGGAAGGGTAATTGACATTAAAATTGACGCAATGCTTATATAAACAAAAAGGTAAAATATGAACAACTGAAGGAATAGAATTACCCAATCCGGAAATCATTAGAACTTTGTTTTTCTTTAGATAAGACGATTAAGATCCACTCTTTTTTTAACAATTTTCTTTTAGTCTAGAATGAAGAAACATTAATCTAAGAGTATGAAGAATTTGAATATTTTCCATATTGACTTTCCAAACATTTACCATTTCCTTTATTTTCTTTTGTTTGTTTCTAATCATTTTTTACCAAATCACATCTCGTATATTTGCATATTCATATTTCATTCTTTATCTTATCTTTCCAGAATATTATAGTTGACATTTAACTAAAGATTTTATTTATGTTAATCTACGTTTATCGTGACACATTTCTTTTGTTAAAAAGTGATTTTTTCTCACCAACATATATATATATCCTAGTATCATCGTATCTTTACAAATCGCTGTCTCCCTCTGTCTCTCACTTTGTCCTTTGATCTCTCTCACTATATATATATATATATATGTATCCTTATTCACTTTCCTTCATCTGAAAGCAGAATTTAATCGCCATTTTTCAGTTTACATTCTTTCTTGAACTACCATTCATTAAACATGGCTTTGTCTTTTATATGTTTCTCAACTTATATTTTCTTAAACATATTTTCCTTTCGCTTTCCTTTTGTGCAGTTAATTTTTTGTCTTATTTCAAAGATAACAAAACAAGATGGTTACCAGTTTCCATAAAAGTAACAACCATGGTGAATTCTGGAATATTTAAAATGGTGTCATTGATTTAGGTTGCTTGGTTATTTGGGTTTTATGACATATCAACCTTTGTAGGTTATTTAACGCTAAATATATATTAATGCAAATAGTCAATTTTATTTCAAACATTTAAGTTTAGTATAAGTAAAAAGTTTAATCGTCTATTTCTATTTCAAGCTATTCAGTTTATTCAAACAGAGCTAATTCAGTTTAGTATAAGTACAGACTTTTTTTTACGTACACTTAAATTTCAAAAGAGTTCTCTATTATACATTTCAGTTTAGTGTAAGTACACTTTAAATGTCAAAAACAGTTCCAATTCAATTGATTCAGTTTAGCATAAGCACGCAGTTTAAATGTAAGCACAGTTTAATTGTCAAAATCTTCTATTAAAGTTTCACCTTATCGGATCATCAGGTAGCCTAAATCAAACTAATGCTAAAGGAGAAAGCGCCGTCTTATATTCACCAAAAAACCACCAAGCATTTTTCTCCTTTAGCATTAGCATCAATGGCATAATAAACAAGAGTAATATAGCTAAATTAAGTAAGGAGAAAAATAAGGTGATTGCTAAATGTAACTGTAGGGATAAGGTTAGATGTCCGCTGGAAGGCAAATGTAAGCAAGAAAGCGTAGTGTATAAAGTGGAAGTATATAGTGATCCGAATAATAAGAGAAACAGAAAGATATACTTTCGGTCGACGCAAGGGGATTTTAAGACTAGGTACTATAACCATAAAACGAGTTTCTCACACGAGAAGTATAGGCATAGTACTACGTTATCTAGTTATGTGTGTGAGCTCAAGGATAACAAAGGGATAGATCCTATAATGAAATGGGAAGTAATAAAGAAATGCCGTAAATATAGGACAGGAGATAGGACTTGTCTGCTTTGCATGGAGGAAAAACTAACAATAGCATCTTGTAAAAGTAGGGATATGTTAAACCAAACATCGGAGGTGTTAAATAGTTGTAGACACAAAAGGGCGTGGTTGCTCTTTAATTAGGGATAGGTTTCAGAGATTTTTTTTTAAAATAAAAGTAAAGTTTTTTATTTATTTATTTATTTTATTTTTATTTATTTTTATTTATTTATTTATTTATTTTTTTCTATTTTTTTTTATTTTTGTTATGTAAATTCTAAGCTATGTGGGTTTTTGGTGAATATAAGACGGCGCTTTCTCCTTTAGCATTAGTTGGAGTTTGGCTTCCTGATCATCCGATAAGGTGAAACTTTAGTAGAAGATTTCCGACTCGCGATTCAAGTTAATTTTATAATTGGCTCCACTTGTGTTGAGCACTTTTGTAATTGCAGCATTGCATGATTCGCAGAAGGTTTTTAGTTTTCTTTTGAACAACTGACTGCGAATCCCTTGATTTTTTTCAAGGGGTCGAACGAGGTTGGCCTTTTCTTTCTTTTTGACCTATATTTTTTTCTTTTTTCCCCGGGCGGTGAATCGAGATACTTTTATCTCTGGCTCCTGGCCGAGTTTTTTGGGTTTTTTTCTGGTACCGTGAATGCTGGTAGATATTAGATTAGTAATATATATATATATATATATATATATATATATATATATATATATATATTATGAAGGAGTTTGCAGTACAGTTAAAGTTAGATGCCACATCGGCTGAAACAAGCAATAAAAAATGTCATTTTACATTTTAATTGTAGAATATCTAGAGTATTCAAAGCGACATGTAACGTTTTAAATAACCTTTTTAGGGGTTTCAATATAAACTTTAGAATACATGTAGTTCTTTCATACTTTCTTTGAGGAACGGTTGAAAACTTACTTTGTTAGTGATCGTGAATTATTCACATAGATAAACGTAACATTGTAATAGTTTATTTATTTTGTCACCTGGGAACACATTACGAATCTACCAGTAACATTATTTATGCACAGTGACGTATGACTTAGGTTCTTTTGTACACATTATTTTTCATCACATGTCAGAATATTATGAAATGAATCAACGATTTAGGCTTGATAAAATGTTACTAAGGAAAACTTGATAACGGTGAGATTTTGTTTTTTGTTTATTCAATGTGGAACTCACTTGTCGAAGGTTTTGTTTTTGATCATGTTTTCCAAATGTTTACGATCTCCTTGTGTTTGAAATTAATACCTTCTGCATTCTCAAATGATTTGTCAAGTAAAATGTCATATTTAACCCTCCTCATCTTGCAGGACATAGTCTCCATTACGAAACAGTTGGAATTCCTCATAAGTTGTAGGTTAGTTTATTTCTTCTCTAACCTCTCAATGAGTTCTCGTAATGAGTGTCATCCTTGTACCTCATAATCTTGAAGGTCATATTCTCCATTAAGAAACTGGTAGAATTCATGTTAAGTTGTAGTTTCGTTTATTTCTTCTGCAACCTCTCTATAAGATCTCATGAAGAGTGCCATCCTTGAACTTCCTCATCTTGAAGGCCATTGTCTCCATTACGAAACTGGTAGAATTCATAAGTTGTAGTTTCGTTTATTTCTTCTGCAACCTATCTATGAGTTCTCATGAAGATTGCCATCTTTGAACCACCTCATGTTGAAGGCCAGAGTCTCCATTACGAAACTGGTAGAATTCATAAGTTGCTGTTTCGTTTATTTCTTCTGCAACCTCTCTATGAGTTCTCATGAAGAGTGCCATCCTTGTAACTCATCATCTTGAAGGCTATCGTCTCCGTTTCGGAACATTTTGAACTCGTACTGATCTTTAGGTACGTCGTCTCTTTCGCGACCAAAAAATTTTTTTTTTGTTTTTTACGCAGTATCCACTGCATTATATCCATTTTAAAAATTCATTTGGCATAATTGCTTAGATTTGCTTTTTCCACCTTTAATTTGAAAGTTAAAAAAAGATAATAAAGAGTGAAAATAAAACCTTTCATAAAACTATTATCACATTTCGATAGGAAACGGATAATTTAGTATATAAGAGAACTGACATTACAATTATCGCTATAAAACTTCATATTACATGAACATTGCAGCATAATAGTGTATTCCAAAGAGAACATCAAATTAAAAAAAAAGACACACGCCACAATTATTTCGTATTTTTCAGAAATGTGAAATTAATTTTAGTCAATTTTATATGTTTTTCGAACATTTATTTCAAACTAGCTTATAGAAAGAATTTTTAGCAGACAGCACTTAAGAAAAAAAAATACCTACTCTTTCTATAACGAGTGAACAGTGATTTATTAATAGCCTGTAGAAGCCAACATAGGAAAATAAAGGCAGGCAAAAGTATTTTAAAATTTAAAAAAGAAAAAAAAAAACGACTAAAAACAAAAAATAACTGACAAAAACACGAGGGAGTCGATGCGTGTTGCCATACGAAAAGAAAAAAAAATAGAACTGAGTTAAGTAAGGTCATTTGACATTACAATGGAAAAGAGTTCACTGATAGGATGTCCAAGGGGGGAAAACAAAATAACACTAAGCACATATACGTGAATAATCTTGAATTTTATATATATATATATATATATATATATATATAATGATGCTAAATAATCTGTATTTTTTAAACATTACTTGTGTACCGTTTCGTGTAGAATGTCCCACTTTTGGTACGTCAATTCAAAAGGCAACATGAATCCTATTCTATATCTACTTGTGCTAATAGAAAGAACACTGTTTGCTTTTTTATTTTCTTCGCATTGTTCTGAAGATTCTATCATCAAAATTCTTTCTCTCACATACAACACACTCCTGAATATCGTGCTAAAGAGCTGCAGCGTTTGCCTATTCATTGCCTCTAATATTAAACCTCTTGCATAACGAACAAAAATGTTCTAGGCGTTCAATTGTCTGTAGTCAACGCTTAAACACTTCAGCCACAAATTATCCCAAGACTAAGTAACCAATACAAGATAGATATAGTCAGCAAACCGTGTATGGTTTGGTTTGGATAGGTTTGATTTCATAGCACATCAACAATTTTAGGTTTGTAATGCCAAATCCGGTTTATTCCTATATATTAGATATATATGACTTGTAAACCTAATTCAATAAATTTAAATGGCTTCAAACATTGCTATGTATCATTAACAGTTCAATTAAACACCAGTCATTTGGTTGCACACTGTTAAATGATCAAACAGTTCTATTTATATCAATTCAGTTTAGCATCAGTAAACAAAATTAAATATGGTTCCAAGTATTGCTATGTATTGCTACCAATTTAATTAACCACAAGTCGTTTATTCACACAGCTAAATGATCAAACAGTTCCATTTCATTATTTACACAAAGAGTGTGTGTTTAATACCCGGTGAAGGCAGTGGAGACTTTCAGAGGAGAAATTAACAGGAGATAACTGATAACTGACATACATTAAACATGGCTCGTGGAACTAGAACAGTCTACCCCGGTATGCAAAATAAAGGATTAAGTTCGACATTCCAACCACCTGAAAAGGCCGGAGGGGACAACGGCTGAAACATTGTGAAAAACATGGCGAAAAGGATGAAGACAATAGTCCGAAAAATGTAATTAATGTACATAATACCTCATCTCACAAATATAGACAGTTCCATTTAAAACAATTCACTTTAACATAAGTCATTTGTTTTCACTCAGTTTAATTGTCAAACTGTTCTATTTGACCCATATATAAGACACTGTGAGGTGTGACCAATCCGGGTCTGAGTGGACTTGCGAGTGATGGCAAAGAAGGAGTGTTCTATATTTCCCAAAGCTCCCGCATTACTGGTGCCTCACCAACAGAATGTTTAGTGTCATCTCCAGAACAATTGTTGGGGAGGTCACACCACTCTGCATAGATGCAGTCGGTGTATTCTACAGCCCCAGGTCACTGGGCTTCTGGCTACGGGATATCACAGTGTAGTGAGAAGAAACGACTTGGAAAACGCACGATTTTTACGATGTTATGCTTTTTAACAGGATGACTGCTGCTGCCGCTGTGTTATATAGCCATGACAAACACATATAGATATAGAATCATAACAACGATACAATAAAGACGAGCGACACAGTTCTTTAGAAAAATATACCACTCACTTTATTTGAAAGAGTTGTGTGTGAGAGGGAGTTGGAGACCGAACAGAACTGCAACATAATGACCCCCACTCTATTGGCCATAACTGCGTTTCTTTCCCGTTCTGCTGGGCTGCTCAACCGGAGGCCTGGGGGCCCAGCCTCTCTGGGTGCTGGTTTTCTCTACCGTATCTTATCTCCAACTTATCTGATCTCCAACTGCTCAATCGGGGGTCCCGAGGGCCTCTTCGGCTGGGTGCTGTTTTCTCTACAGCATCATTTCTCCAACTCTAATTGAACATCCTTTGCACTGAATTATATAATAGTTCGCCGCCCACTCAATCTCTTCCCATAAATGGCCAACGGAAAATGCAACTCCCGCCGTCTTTGGAATGGCATATTTTGATCATAATCGAGGGAAAATAACTGTCATGCAGTTCACTGGTCACTCTCGTCCGATGCAACAGTTTGTGACTGTACCGTGGGAATTTAACCCTGTCCCATACTTTCAGCCAAGCACGCCTACGCCAACGGAATATGCAACTTCTGCCGTCTTTGGAATAGCATCTTTGGCTTGGTTGGAGGTCAATATACAACAGCTGTGCTTAAATTCTTACCTTCGTTGAAGGTTTAACCTCGAAGAAACTAAAGAGGTGACTCGAATTCAAGTACTCAGAAGCGGGAACTGTTAAATGAATAGCAAACAACCTCAGTCAGGTTTTAAATTCGGGTCACAGATTCCATTCCCTTCTATTGAAATACAACTCCAGTTTTGTTATATATTCTGTGCTTTCTGATAAATTTTGGAGTAAAATAATATATACTAATAGCGAGAGTGGGAGGATATTAATGGTTTAGATTTCCTTGTATTAACGTCTAAATATGCTCAACCTGACCGACAAAATGAAACGCAGTTTCTTCCAACCAACGGTCGTGTCGATACTGCTATATGGATGCACTACATGAACGCTAACTAAACGTATGGAAAAAAAGCTTGATGGTAACTACATAAAAATGCTGCGAGCAATATTGAACAAGTTCTGGGGGTAGTACCCCGCAAGGCAACAGCTGTACGGCCCCCTACCACCTATCACGAAAACTATCAAGATTAGACGAACCAGTCATGCAGGACATTGCTGGAGAAGTAGGGACAATCTCAAAAGTGATGTTCTCCTGTGGATCCCTTTAAATGGACGTGCAAAGGCAGTACGACCAGCGGGAACCGATATACAGCAGCTGTGTGCCGATACGCGATGTAAACCGGAAGACCTGCCGGAAGCAATGTGCGATAGGGAGGGATGGTAAGAGAGAGTCAGAAATATCCGTGCTAATAGCGCAACATGATGATGATGATAATGTATTTCTATTTGTACGAGGTGCATACGATAAGTTTCCAGACTTTTTTCGTATGGGCATTTAAAATTGTCGTAGACCCTTGAAAATTCAGTATGTTATTTCTATACACCTTATAAGAAGACTGACCAATTTGTCTGATTTCAGGTTCAAATCAACAGCTGCAGCAGCAATTGGAATACACCCTACTAAAGCCTGATTGTCACAGCTGGTGAATTTCAAAAATCAAATCTGGACATGAGGACACTTTAGAAGAACGATATTTAATAAAATTCTATTTTAAACTTGGAAAAATGTCACAGAAACGCATGGAATGCTCCAGACTGCTCTTCGACCATCTTGCATTAATCCAGCATCAGTTTTTTAGTGGCATAAGAGATTCATGGAAGACAGGGAGTCGGTGAGGGATGATGAGAGGTTTGGGAGGAGAGTGGAAGTCTATACACCAGAGTTGATTGGCCAAAGGGTTAGGGCTAGAGTTACTATGTTGAGGTTTTAAGGGAGTTCAAGAAGATATTTCGTCAGAAGAGGCTTTAAATCGGGTGAGTGACATTTCCACCAGCCCAAAACTCTATCCTTGTCACCGACTATTTAACCAAGATGGACATCAAGACAGTTCCGCACCCTCCCTGTAGTCCAGACCTTGATCGTTGTGACTTTTGCTTATTCTCTAAGGTCAGAGGCTGTCGTTATGAGACAATTGAGGAAATGAAAGAGGCTGTGACGAAGGTCAATGACAAGCCCACACAAGAGGTCTTTCATGGGGCCTTCCAAAAGTTGTTGGAACTGTACAACAAGTGCATTGCAGCCGGAGGAGATTACTTCGAAGGGGACTAGAGTTTCATATGTGTAATCTCAATAAAAATTCCCGTACGAAAAAAGTCTGGAAACTTATCGTATGCACCTCGTATGTGGGTCGTTGATCTGCTGCTCATATAGGTTTTTACGGTGCAAAATATTATAGGCATTTAATAAGTGAGCGAATCCTAGTGACATAGAGTCAAACCTACAGGAGTGCCTCGTCGCGGTAAATGAGTTCGAACTCCCGTCGCGGTATTACGTTCACTATATAACTAATAATCTTTGGAAAAGGATGAACCCTCTTATTACTTCTGCTATATCTAAAGTGTGGAACACTTTTCAAGTCATTTGTTTTAAAGATTTCCTTTCAGATCTTTTGCAATATAAACCCAGTTCGGTTTATAGGTTGTGTTTTCTATGTACCTACTTCACGTCACTCTTGTTAGAGTATGGAATTCTCTTCGGTATGGAATTCTGACTAATCCTATTTACCCAACCCCTCCGCTCGGGCAGGCTATGACACAAGGTCAGTTTTTAAGCGGTGTTTAACAGGTTTGATCTCAGAGTATTCCTTCTCCTAAACTAGTTGCCTCACCAAGGCAGAAGAATTCAGTCTGTCCTACTATAGCTGGAGGGAGAATATTTGGATTCATACCTTTCCCAAGGGTATTAGTGCTATGCGAAATGCAATCATTCTCGTCCATGATTTGAACTCGAGTCGCCGTGTCCATATCCTACGATGATAACCATTACACCACAGGCACTTTCTGACTCATGATTTAGTGCTTGTTGTCATAACGTCTGAATATGTCTTATTCTAAATGTAGATCAAGCTTTCTCGTTTTGGGGACCTTGGAATTTGTAATTACATGTATATTCGTGTTTGTGTGTGTATGTATCTGTATGCATATGTGTGTTAGCATATGCTTGTGTGTGTGTGTGTGTGTGTGTGTGCCATTGAAAATATATCAATTTTTATGCATGTAAGTATTATCGAATAACAGTATAGTGTGCGAATTAAGAAAAGAGGAATTGTTTGAAAATAATATACAATTTTAATATTTTTTCTGAAGAAACGTGACGGATATCAAAAAGAAGGGCATAATCGGTAACCCATACTTAATTTAGAGTTGAACCTCATAAGTCGGTATATTCTAAGTTCAAAGATATTATTTAATTAAGATGGCAGATGAGAAATTCTT
The DNA here is from genome assembly GCA_963585895.1 of Sepioteuthis lessoniana. NCBI lineage: Eukaryota > Metazoa > Mollusca > Cephalopoda > Myopsida > Loliginidae > Sepioteuthis > Sepioteuthis lessoniana. The sequence continues at coordinate 20,949,410 of OY757930.1, read as the reverse complement.
TAAAATTCATCCACGACTTTCTACATTTTTTTCCAATCCATCCATTAATCTCCCCATCCTTCTGGGGATATTCTTATTCTTTTTAATATTTGTTTCTGTCTTCCTCTAAATTACACATACTATTGTAAATTATATTAAGTTTGTATATGTGAATAAAATCAAACATCCATCCACATATATCGACACACATCCAATCATTCTTTTTCATTTCCATAACTCTTTTTTCAATCATATAGCAAGTGTTATATCAAATCTATCGACCTGTTTCTACCTAGCAGTATATATATATATATATATATATATATATATATATATATATATATATATATATATATATATATATATATATATATATATATATATATATATATATATATATATATATATATATATATATATATATATATATATATATATATATATATATATATATATATATATATATATGGGGGAGGCTGAAAACCTCATAGGCTGACAAAGTTACTCTCATGGAATAAAACCTTATTAGAGATGTTTTTTCACATACTCTTCTTTCTGGATAACCCGGTTCTTTTTTATGTTGCGGTGCTGATATCCCATTGGTAAAAAATGTCATCAACTACAGTTATAAAGTCATTATATCAACTTTTCACCCTACCCTAATATATATATATATATATATATATATATGTATACGTGTGTGTATATTTATTTGGGTGTTTGTGTGTGTATGTGTATGCATATGTGTAAATACAGGGTTGATGTAGACAAAGAGTCAACAGTGCATGGTGACTGTGAGTTTCTGGCAGATCATCACACTAAATGATGCGAAATAATCTATATAGCTGTAAATGGTCTCACTATTTTCTTTCGTTTGGATTTTCCATTCTTCTTTAAATTTTGAGATATTTCTGCTCCTGATTTCTGAAAGTTATCATTTATTGGCATCTCTCATACCTTTATCATTTAATTTCTTTGAGTTGGAGGTCGAGACATTGAAGCTTGGTTTATTTTTGTATTGGCAATAACTTGTTTTTACACCCAACATTGTATATTTCTAACGGAAACATGTTCTTTCATTTCTTTGAACTTGATCACTTATATGTTTTAAATAAAACATTTTGCCAGGCTGTGGAAGGTCTGTTTTACTCTTTTTTTATTTTGAAAAAAACGTGTTTTTGTTTGATTTAATTATCTTTGCATATAATTTTTTTAAATTTTTGTACACGACCCAGCTATTCAATTAGTTTACTGTCATTCAAAATTTCCTGGAAATTGTATGAAGGAGCAATTATAACAAAAAAAAAAAAGAACAAGTGTTAGAAACTTTTCCTAAGAACTCGCGCATTCCCTTAAGTAATATTGCTTATTTGAGAAATATTGTTATTTTGTTCATTCCACTTCATCCGCGGATGGTTAATTGTTCTAAACATTTTGAAAATCCCTTTAGGACTGGTTGTTCAACAGGCTACTATAATAATTGGTACATTTGTTACTGATATATTTCACCCTTTTTTTTTCTTTAGAAATGTTCGAATAGTTTAAATTTTTAATACCCTTACAGTTAAATAATGTGGCCATCTTGAACGGTGATATATACTGGTATAAAGATTATTTTTGTTTCAGATATATAGATCTAAACATCAGTGCAGGAACGGGAGATACAACTGAATTTCAATTTTACACAAAAACCCCGATCCATTTACACTATTTGGCTAATGTTAGCAATAAATCCTCTTTGAAAAATATTGCTACAGCTAATAATAATAATAATAATAATAATAATAATAATAATAATAATAACCGTTTTATTAAACATTTTGCCAAAAATTAAAAGTAATTGATAATCCGAATATTGGCAGTGAGAATATACACTCACGGTAAAAGTATAGAATTCGGCATACAAAAATACGCCATGCTATTATTGTGTTGTGGTAGCCTTACCCATCTTACCATAATGGACTCTTCTCACCGTTAATAGTACTGAGATTTCGCTGCCAGAGAGGCAGATCATTATTGGTGATGGAGGTGCCCGTGATGTAATGATTATCGTCATAGGAAATGGACACGGTGATACGAGTTCAAATCCTGGACGAGACCGAATGCATTTCACATCGCACTAATACCCTTGGGAAAGGTATGAATCCAATTATTCTCCCTCCAGCTATGGGTAAATAGTAGGGCAGACTGGGTTCTTCAGCCTTGGTGAGGCAACTAGTCTAGGAGAAGGAATACTCTGAATTCAAACCTGTTAAACTCCGCTTAAAAATTGACCTTGTGTCATATCCTGCCCGAGCGGAGGAGTTGGTAAATATGATTATTGGTGTTATCCGAACAGTATGAGACTTCTTACTTTTTCTATGTAACACTATATTTCTTGTGTAAATTGATCTATTATCTAATATCCGTGTTTGCGTTTTCATTAGTGACCCTTTCTGGGGCCACAACTTAATGAGAAGAAGAAAACGACACTTGAGGGAAATAATAGAACTACTAAGTCAAGAGCAGCTCAGAATGCTAGGAGAAAAGGAAAATTAGGAGTATTACGAAATACTTGAAGCAGACACCATCGAACAAGTGGATATCAAAGAAACATTTTTTTTAAGTTTCTCAAGTAAACGAGAAAACTACTTGGAACCAAACTATTTTGCTGAAATCTCATCAAAGGACGCCTGGGCTGTCCTCTTGTGAGATACTCAGGAACATTTTTTTAATGAGTGCAAGCAGAGGAACTTAAAAAATGGACCAGAGAACAAGAAAACTCATAACGATGCAAAATGCTATGTATCCCAGAGATGAAGCAGGGAGACTGCGTGTGTCAAGAAAAGGAGGACGGAGAGGACTCGCTAGCATTGAAAATAGTGTTTATGAATCGATACAATTAATCGAAGACTACCTTAAAAACGCAAAGGATGACTGATTACAGTGACCAGAAACAATACAGACGACACAAGCATCAACAGTAGAAAAGTAACCAGAAAACAAAAATGAGAAGAAGAAAAAAATATGGCCATTTCAAGCGACAAACAAGTGACATCTCATAAGAAAAGGTATGAGCATAACTAAGAGAAGGAAACCTTAAGAGGGAAACTGAATTTCTTCTTAAAGTGGCACAGAACAACGCCATAAGGACTATATCGAAGCAAAAATATAACAGACGCAACAAAATAACAGACATAAGTTATATGGTGATGGATATGAAACAATCAATCACATGATAAGCGAATGCATCAAGTTATAGCAAAAAGAGTATACGAGAAACAGGACTGGGTGGGAAAGTCGATCCATGGAGAATTGTGCAAGAAGTTTAAATTTGACCATACGAACAAATCATATAAGCACAACCCAGAATCCAGCTTTGAAAATGTAACTCTCAAATTTGTCAGGGATTGTGAGATACAAACGGGACAACTAATCTCGGCCAGATGACTATACGTAGTGATAGTCAATAACAAAAAAAGGAGAAAAAGAGGGGAAAAGAACCAGGTGAATAGCGGATTTTGCCGTTTTTGTAGACTATAGAGAAAAATAAAAGAAAGCGAAAAAAGAGATTAGTTGCTTGACCTTGCCTGAGAACTAAAAGAAAAAACACGGAAAGTGGCGGTGATACTACTTGTACTTGGTGAGCACAGAACAATCCCGAAAAATTTCTAAAGAGGCTGAAGGACTTAGAAATTAGAGGACAAATGATGACCCTGCAAACGACTGAATTATTAAGATTGGCCAGAATACTGAGAAGTGTTCTGGAGGTTGAGGAGACAAGCTCTCATTTAAAATCCAGTGAAAGACTTACGCAGATGTGAAAAACTCTCAAAATACTAAAACAGTAACAACAAAAACAAGATTAACAACAACAACAACAATAAAAACAACAACCTAATGTCGTTAAACCTGGTAAATGATGCAATATGACGATTTTCTGCTTGATGTTATATCAAAACTTACACTCTTAAATAAAATAATATATATGACCATTACAATAATAAGCCCTATAATTATAACATTAAAAATAGCTAAAATCAATGGCTTGGTTTGATTTGCTTTTATGGATATCAACCATTGTATATGATTGAATGTAAAATCCTTTTTATATATATATATTAAATAAATGATTTCTAATCAAATTTTCATGATAACATTAAAAAAAAATAGCTCTTTTTTTGGTTTCTCAAATTTATATCTAATATGAATAAGACTATTTACAATTAATCATTTGTTTGCACACACTTACGTGTTCTCAAGTATTGCTTTTTAACACTATCAATTAAATAAAATGGATAGACCTAAACGGTGTACTTATGCTAAACTGATTTCTTTGAATTTGAACTGTGACTAAACTGAATCGCTTGAAATAAAAAATTTTTGACAATTAAAGTGTATGCTTATGTTAAACAATCTGCTTGAAATAGAACTGTTTCGATATCGAAACTTTGTTCTTATGCTGAACTGATTTGTTTGAATTAGAACTGTTTGAATAAGTTGAATTGCTTTAACTAGGAAAGCTTCTGACAATGAAACTGTGTAATAATGCTAAACTGAATTGTTTGAAATGGAACTGACTACGTACATAAAAATGGATTTGGCGTTAAATAGCCTAAAAAGTTTGATATACCATAAAACCCAACCAACCATGCAATCAGATAGGGTCATATCTATGGATCATATTAAACTGTTTGAAGTTTGAACTGTGTCCAAACAAATGATGTATGCTTAACTGAATTGTTGAAATTTGAACTTTTTGATCATTTAACTGTTTGTAAACAAATGATGGATGCTTGATTGAATTGTTAGTGATACATAGCAATACTTCGGACCATTTAACTGTGTGCAAATAATATCGTAAAATCTTTGTACAATAAGATTTTAAAAGAAAATAATTTTCGATCCGGTTTTATAGTAAAAAAAATTGCCAATTCATTTTTATAATAAAACCATTACATACTGCTTTTTTATAAATAAATCATTGTCCAATTTTATAATACAATCATTGACCAGACCATTGTAATTGTAAAATCTTTCCCCAAGAATTTTCATCGTCAAATACTTGTCTGTCATTTGTTTATACACCGTTAAATGTAAAACAGTTCTATTCCAAACAATTTATTTTAACATGTCAACAATGGTATATGGTTCCAAGTATTGTACTGTTTCATTAAAGATTCAATTAATAATCATTCTTTTGTTTACACTCAGGGGTGTCCTCGTGGTGTAATGGTTAAAGTGATGGACTGTGGAATCGTAGTACGCGAGTTCGTACTCCAGTTGCACTATAATGTTTACTTTCGAGCAAATACCCTTGGGAAAGGTATGAACCCTCTTATCCTTCCAGCTATGGGTTAAATAGTACCACTACTGTTCTTTTAGTAGAATGGCTTTGGCATTAAATAACCTAAAAAGTGTTGAAATGCCATTAAAAAACAACCAAACTAAACAACCAATTAGTTTACATTCAGTTAAATGTTTAAACAGTTCTGTTTCAAGCCATTCAGTTTAACATCAGTCATTTATTTGTACTCAGTTTAAGTGTTAAAGTAAATGCTTAAATGTCAACAGTTCCATTTTACCTATAGATAGGACCAAATCATGAGCAACCACTCCGGGTCAGAGTGGATCCGGAAGCGATAGTAATTAAGTGGTAATACACATTCCCTATAGCTCAAGTATTTCAAGAGTCTCTCTATCAGATGGTTTAGTGCCATATCCAGGACACGCGTTGGTAGAGCCTTGCCCCTGTAAAGATGCAGTTGGTGTATTGAAATTAAAGATAAAATAGGAAATATAGACCATTTGGTTGGTTGGTTGGTTGATTGGGTTTTATGGCATATCAAGCATTGTAGGTTATTTAACGCCGAAGCCATTTTTATATAAACAGTCAGTTCTATGTCAAACAATTCATTTTAGCACGAGTACACAGTTTAATTGTCAAAAACATTTCTATTTCAATCTATTCAGTTTAGTGAAACAGTTCTAATTCAAAAAGTTCAGTTTAGCATAAGTACACAGTTTAGTTCTATCTAAAACATAGATAGGACCATATCAGGTGCTACCACTCCGCGCCAGAGTGGACCTGGGAGCAATGGCAATGAGGGGGTTCTCCGCATTCCCCAAAGCTCTAGCATTCCTGGAGCTTCACCATCAGATTGTTTAGTGTCATATCCTATACACTCGTTGTGGGGATCTTACCCTTCTGCAGAGATGCAGTCGGTGTATTCTACAGCCCTAGCCGACTGGGCAAATAATTAAATGTGTGCAAACAATAACTCTTATATAGAAAAAGTAAAGATACCTAGAAATTATACACTTGTAAATCATATCTGTATATCTATTCAACTCCTTGCCAGCACATAGTTGATATCATATAAATCGATTCAACTATTTAGCTGTGAGCAAGCAAATTACTGATGTTGAATAGAATTGCTAACATTAGATGTCAATTATTGAAACTATATAACAAACGATATTTGCCTCATTTAAAAGTGTTACTAAGAAACTGCTTGATTACAAATCATATAGTAAATGTATTTATGAACGGTATTTTTCATTAGATAACCTAAAGGGTTTAATGAGACATAAAACTCAAACAACCAAACAACCAACCAGCCGACTGGGCACAAGAATACAAAGGAGAAATATCATACAGGAAGAAATGAAGAAGGGTTTCAAAATGAGGCTAGGAAAACTAGAAAAAATTAAAGAAAATATGAGATCAGTTAATAAGTTTCCGATAATAAATGAAAAATTGAAGCAAAAATATAAGTTATGTATCTGAAGATGAAAAATCGAACAAAGTTATTTAGACATAACAAAATATTTTAAGACGACTGAAATGTATTCTAACGAGACAATAAATCTACAGAAAATCTACACGCGTAAAAACGTTTGGACATAATATTTTGAACCTGATTCTGAAAAACGAGGACACATACAAAAATTATGCACCACAACATGACGGAATTGCATTCTATTGAGAAATTGGACGAGACAATAAATGTGCGGAAAATCTACACACGTAAAAATATTTGGAAATAATATCTGGAGCTAGATTCTGAAAGTGGAAGACACAAATGAAAATAAGGCACCACAAAACTTTTAAGATACAGCAATAAAAGAGATAACAGATACACTTAATTTCATTAATAAATGGAAATCTCTCAGAATGGATAAAATAAGAAATATATGGCTTCATCACCAATCCTTCACCCATCAGATAATGAAGAAATTTATTTCAGAAATTATTGTATAACTTTAAAAATTCCTAATTAGCTGACAGAAAAATTAACATACCAACTAACAAAAACAAAAGGAACAACAACCACTAAAAGAGAAAAAAACAGCAAAAAAGAAAAAAAAATTATCCCATCACATGTCTTCTCACAACATATGCAATAGTTTCAACGAATGTAAGGATATGTTCCATTTAGACCAAACAAGATGCAAAAAAGTAATTCTATGGCTGCGAAGATCGGCCCTTCATTAGCGAGACGATTATGGAGAACAGTTTATCCAAAGAGAAAAGTATGGATTGAATTAAATACAAAAAAGCTTTTCATACAGTGTTCTACGAATAGACTTTAAAAGTTTTAAACATTTTAAAGATATCCCTACTAATGATAACATTGCTAAAATAAAATATCGAAAGGTGGCATACTTGGTTCAGATCAAAGAATGAACTAGCATGTTCAGAACGATTTATCTGAACATTAAAAATGGAATCTTACTAGGAGATACAGTTTCACCTCTTCTGTTTTGTATAACTTTGTATGGAACCTTAACTACAATGGATATAAATCTAAACTACTGAAAAATAAAACAACTATTCTATCAGGAAGAAGTAAAGTTATATAGAAAAAATTATCAAGCACCACGGAAATATTTACTGATTACATAGAGGTGTTATTTGGACTGAACTAATTTGCAAAGGTTACTCTTAGGAATGGTTCTCGAGTTAAGTTTAACAGCATCACGCTAGGTGTACACAAAAAAAATACAAAGTTAGAACACAGTCAAGCATGACAAATATAGGAAATAAAGACCATAAATAAATGAACAAATAAAACTGATCATTTTCTGGATCCCATCACCTCTTAGGGACCGGGTCGCGGAGTGTAAGAGAAAGCATATCATATTATCACAACGCGGTGGAATAAAGACTGGGCTCTCTCAACACACATCCCGTAATTCATTCGCTTATAATTCTATTAGGAAAATGCGCCATATCTATTACAATGCCGTTGAGAAATGTAAACATTTTATAACAAGGAAGTAAAACACATCTTGAAGTGAACGAACAATAGTCTTTTTTGATCAGTGACTTCCTCTTTGAAGGTTGTGCACTGTGACAACAATACAACCATGGAGTTAATAGTTCTAGAAATGCGCTGATAATCAACTGGATTTTAAAAGCAAGGGTTGATACATACGCTTATATCACATTAATGGGTCTTAGTGAAAATTGTTCAGGTCAATATATATGTATTTATCCAGCCCTTTCATCACGAATAGGAAATGACACATCGATAGTTTAAAGCTGATTACTGCTGGTTTAAATTCAGACTTTTCCTTGTACACCGGCTGATTTAACTATGCTAAAGAACATAGTCTACCGTATAATTTACCAACAGCTGGTAGAACTTAACCTTTTCTATGGGTATTTGCGGGAAGTAAAAACCCAATTGTTACATACTGACCCTTGACCGAGTCGTAAAACAGCGATTCTCTGCATAGGACGAACCTGTTAAAATAAGCGGAAGTAGCCACGTGGTTGAACGGAAATGTGTGGGTGTTATGAAATAATATATGCAGATGTCCACGTAAAATAGTGGATGGGCTGACGGTTGAGTCGTGGCTGTCGCTAATACCCAGGCCTGCTCGATGAAATGTGACGTCAGGTCAGTGGATCCATGAATCTCTCGCTTAATGACAACGCTGAATTATTATCACAAAGTCGTTTTTTTAATAAATATTTTAAAACATTTTAAGATGTAACAAGAAAGAAAAGAAAGAGACATATTTTGATTAATACTGGTTGTTATTATTTTGATTAAAATTAAGAAAACCAATAATTAATAAGAAAATATAAACAAAAACAATGGTGACTGTCGGTCGTGTTTGTAAATAAAAACGGTTTTAAAGGAAAAAAAATTCGTTTATTCGCCTGAATTTTAAAACAATTTAACAAACGCTGCTTAAATTTTCATTTTTTGAACTTAACTATGAAAAATCACAATCACTTTTGTTTTAATTGCAAGAATTTTAAAATCAGAATCACTCAAACAGAGCAATCAAGCAACCAAGAATACTATCATTAAAATTTAGGAACAAACAAGAAGCAACAATAGATAAGCAAACATTATTAATCCAGAAAATATTTTAAAATGCAACAAATTAAATTCAATCAAATTAATTCAAGCTAAATAAGTTCAAGTTACTGTTTTTAAAAATTAAACATATAAAAGTTTTTTGTCTCAAAATTCAGTTGAATGTGTTAAATCTTCTTTTTTTACTTAACTTCTTACAATAATATTATCATAGTCCTTGCTACTAATATATATATATATATATATATATATATATATATATATATATATATATATATATGTGTATATATAAATGTATAAATGTATATGTGTATGTATATATGTATATATATATATACACATTTATTTATATATACATATACATATATATATATATATACAAATATATATATATAAATATATATATATACATACATATATATATGTATATACATACACATATATACATATATCATCATCATCATCATGTCGTGCTGGTAGCATGGATATCCCTGACCCTCTCTCGCCACTTTTCCCTATCGTTAATCGCCTCAGGCAGGTCTTCAGGACAACATCCTGTATCCTCACATAGTTTCTGAATGTATGTTCGTGCTGGTCGTCCTGCTTTTGCACGGCCATGTGTGGGGGTCCATAAGAGTACATCACTTATGAGTTCGTCCCTGCTTCGCCAGCAGTGTCCTGCATGTCTGGTTTGGCTAACTTATATAGTTTTCGTGATAGGAGGCAGGTTGCCGTACAGTTGGTGTCTTGTGGGGTGTTGCCGCCAGGACTTGTTCAAGATTGCTCGCAGCATTCTTGTGTAATTGCCGTCTAGCGTCTTCTCTAGCCGTTTTGTTAGAGTCCATGTAGTGCAACCATATAGCAGTATCGATGTGACCGCTGCCTGGAAGAAACTGCGTTTCATTTCATCGGTTAAGTCTGATTTCCATATAATCGATAGCCTATTGATAGTTGTCCATGCCTTCTTTAACCTCGTTTCGATGTCTTTTTCGGTTGATGCGACGCTGCTTCCTAGGTAAGTGAATTTGTCTACTAGTTTAAGAGGGGTTCCGTCTAGAGTGGAGATGTTCCCCGTTTGATTATAGCACATATATCCCGTTTCGTGTGCATTGACATAGAGGCCTATGCCTGCGGCTGCTCGTTCCAATCTATGCAGAAGTGTTTCGGCTAGGTTGGGTGTATTTGCCAGTATTGCTATGTCATCGGCGTAGTCGGCGTCGGTAATTGTTTTTGCGGGGTACCTTCTGTTCTTTTCTTTGTCAGCTCGAAGCCGTTCTCTCTGATTTTGTCAATCGATGTTCTAAGTACGTAGCTTAGAGAGATGATAAAGAGGTATGGAGCTAGCGTGTCCCCTTGTAGTACTCCTGCTACAATGTCGAAGTATTCTGTGTCTCCATCTGGTGATCGTACTTTTATTTTGGTGTTTCTATAGAGAATCGGTATTGCCGCTACGGTTTCTTTAGGTATGCCGTACGCTAGTAGGATTTGTTCCATCTTTCCTCTGTGAATGGAATCGAATGCCTCGGTAAAGTCGACAAATATTAATGTCGCTTGTAGGATTTTGCCCGTACACCTTCAAGGATTCTACGGATGATTAATATTTGTGAGGTCGTAGATCTATTTCTTCTTTATGGGTTTTTCCTAAGTATGTTGTCGATTTTGGGTTCTCTGCGGTTTCGTTGTAGGGCATCGTAGATTTTGGCTGCTATGGATGTAAATGTTATGCCTCGGTAGTTTTTGGCTAATCCGAGGTCACCCTTTTTAGGGAAGGGGAGGATGCATCCTTTCATCCATCTATCTATCGGATTTTGATTATATACTGCGTTGCAGTATGTTGTCGAATTGTCTGGTCTTCCATACTTCTGGGGGAATCTCGTCCAGCCCAGCAGCTTTCCAATTTTTAATTTTTCTGAGAACCGAGTCGAGTTCTTCTTGTGTGAACGGTCTTAGTTTAATGTCTAATTGTTTACTAATTATTCTTGTGATTGCTTCATGTGTTATTTTTGGTGGGTTTCCTAGTAGGATTTCGAAGTGCTGTTTACACGGTTTTATTCTTTCCTGTTGGTTTGCAGCTTTCAGTTTTTCTTTGGCCGTGTTCTTTCTTCTACTTACTTCGTTTATTGTTTGCCAGGCTATCCTAGATTGTCTATCTTCCACCGAGTCTCTAATCTTATCTCTCTGATTTTGAATGTATTCTGTCTGTTCCTTTATATATATATGCCTGCTAATTTATATTGTGCTGTTTTTAATTTTCGGGCATTTGTGTTTGTTGGTTTTTTTCGATAGTTTTTGGAGGCTGTTTTCACTAGTGCACGTTTTTCTCTCACCGCTAAAGTTTCCCATGGGACTCTATATTTAGTTTTGAGTTTTGTTGGAATACATTTCGCTGCTGCCTCGAGGTGTGCATTGACGAAATTTTCATATTGGTCATTTGGTGTACTTTTTTCCGTCTCCTCTTGTTATGTTTCGAATCTGTTTCTTAATTCTAATACGTATTTATCTCTAATATCTCTGTTGTTCAAAAGGGCCCACTCATAGTGTTTGGTGGTCGCTGTTCGTTTGGCGTTTTTTCGTAGGCTTAGTCGTATTTTCGCCGTGACTATTCGATGATCGGAGGATACACCCTCGATAGAGGAGTATGCCTCGCAATTCATTGCACTATTTTTCCATTTCTTGTTTATAAGGACGTTGTCTATCTGTGCTTTACTATTTTTCGCGTACGTATATGTCCATAGTTTGCCCTCCCTTTTTTGGTAGTTAGTATTAAGGCATGCTAATCTATTTTCTATCATAAAAACTGTTAGATGTTGCCCATTCCTCTCTGACGTGTTGTGGTGGCTGTATTTGTTGCTTCTTTTTTTCCCGATTTGGGCATTCATGTCTCCGCCGATGACTAACATATTGTGTTTCGGGATGCTACGCACTAATGAGGATAACTATCGTAGAAGGTGGCTGGTTCATTTTCTTCACTAACATTGGTAGGGCTGTAGCAGGAGATGATTGTTGCTCTGGGGTTGCCGTTAAAAGTAGCTGCCATCATCCTAGGTTGTATTTTCTCGATGCTATTTAGCGTTTTTAATGCTCTTGGTCCTATAAGCAATCCTACCCCTCCTACTACGGCGTATACACACACACACACACATATATATATGCATATATATATACACACTCATATCTATCTATATATATATATATATACACACACACACAAACACACAAACAAATATATCTATATACATATATATATATATACACAAACATATATATATACACACATATGTATAAACACATATACATATTAATATATATATATATATATATATATATATACACACACACACATATATACACACACACACACACATATATATAAACACACACATATATACACGCACGGCACACACACACACACACACACGCACATATATATATATATATATATATATATATATATATTTTCACGTGTTATGCCCCTGAGAGGGGAGAAGTAAGATTTAATTTCCCTTCCCTTTCTGGGTTTGACTAACAAGCACAACGGCTGACCGCTAAGGGCAGCCAGGATAAGTTTAAACTACCTGCACTCAATAACCCGGTGTATGGAGAAGGAATATAGGTCATTGAGAAGCATGACTGAATGAGGTGGAAGAGGAGGAAGGAGCCAAGTGATTGGCCGAAGCCTTAGCGCCGGAGGTAGTACCCCTTTCGTCAGAGAAAATAGGGAAAAAGAATTCAGTTTCGAGACAGAAATCGAAAGATAAAGAGGTCGTTTTCCAGCTCGTTCCGGAAAGAGTGGAAAAGAATCCTTGGACAAGAAGATAACAGGTGCCTTCCGACCAGGTTCTACAGAACACCCCTCGCCCGTAAAAGAGAGGAATATGCGAAATAAACCCATTAAAAGCTAAGTACATCTTAAACAGTTTTTTCCTCGTAACCATCCTAAATATCGGAACTTATATGTATTAAGAAAAGGAAAGAAATAGACTGAAGAAATTGGTTTCATGACCTGTTAACGAACGAGTGGATTTAACTACCTTTTCAAGTTTTAAAAGTTAAGAAAGAAAGAAGAAAGAAAGAAAAGAAAAAGGATTGAGAGACATTTGTTTTTAAGACTTTCTGTTGCCGATATAGCCGGTACCTTAAATATTTGTTTGGTCCTCACCTATCAAAACGTTGTTGTAGATTAAATGTTCCCTTATATTGAAATCTATTCGTTATGTTTCTGTCGAGTTGCCTTCTTTAGCACACATATTTTTTTCAGATTCATTCGCTTCAATTTATTCTCGCGACATGTCTTATTCGCCTTTAGAAACATTACATGGGAAATTGGAATTGCCGACTACAGTGAATAATATTTTATCTTATCCTAGATGTCCATGTTTTCCGTTATTCGAGCGGGTAGGAAGACGAAAGGATTTGGTGACGTATGTAAAGTGAATTTTGAAGCCCCGAATTAACCCCAATATTATTTGCCAGTTCCCATATGCCCGAGAAAGGAATCTTAACGAGGACTTATTTTGCGAGTGGTCAAGTGGGAGACTTCCCCGACGTGCCATGTGCGTAAAATAAACTCTCGTTATGAGATAAATATTTTATGCACCGTCACAATATCTATATCTATATATATGTGTATGTGTGTGTGTGTGTGTGTGTATTGAAATATTTTGAATCCATTGTTAATCCTCCTGGATGAAATAAGATATTTTTATATTTCACAAAGAGATACACTTAAAATATCCTAGGATATTTGGTAATTCAATTGCATTTAACAATATTTTAACATCAAAAAATGAAAAAAAAAGTAAAAATTAACGTTTCTATTTAATCTATGAAGTTAAACTGTTTATAAATAATCATTTTTTTTGCAAAACATTTTTTGGTTTAATATTTACAGACTAATTAATATTTTAAGGATTGAAAACCCGAAACTAACCATTGAAAAATTATTCATCATCTAATTTAATCTAATCTAATTTTTTTCATTTCCAATTTTTGCTACGGATTAAATCGATGATAAACTTTCAAATTATCAAAAAAGGAAAAAATGTTTGGAAAATATTTTTGAGTGTGTTAGCGTGTTCATTTTGTGCTAAATATTTTCTAAAAATTAAATAGTTTTAAAATTACGTTTTAAAATTCAAGTGTGGTGGTGTGATTTACGCCTTTATGTTTCAAATAAATTCAAAACTTATTCAGAAATAATAGGTTTAAACAAAGTTTAAGTCATCATTTTCAAATTTAAATTTTAGGCAATAGCGACTTGACTTTTGGTACAAATAATTTCACAGAGTTTTCAAATAAAAAAAAAAGAAAACCTTAAAAATAAAACAAATTCTTTTAAAATTGACTAAAGAATAAATTTTGTAGTTTTTGGTCATTCAAGAATGAAAAAAAAAATAATTCAGAAATATCTTTTCATATTTAAAAATGATTCATTAAGTTTCAAGTATAGAAATGTTAATAGTTTTTACGATCGTTTTCTAAAAACTTTTAAAAATATTTCATTGAAAAGAAAACACAATTTTCTTAAATAAAATATCAATGAAAAAATTAATTGAAATATTTTTTAGAAAATATTATGTTTAACATGTTTTTTAGGCTTCAGTTTAAATTTTAAAACTCCTTTCTTGTGCTACAGCAAACTAATTTTTTAACTAATTTCTATTTTAGCGCCAGTTGAAATAAATGGTGATTAAAATTTTAACTACTCACTTTGCTAAATGGACTTGGGGTAAAATTCTCCCTTTTAATGGCATGTTTCCATTTATCAAATAAATGTTTACTTTTTGGAAACGAAAAACAATGAACTCTCGGGCAATTCGTATAATTCCCTTTGCACTTTGGTACTACACAAGGGGAAGGCATGTTTTGTTCTGAAACTGATTCAACGCTGAAAGACGCCGTGTAGTAAATAAAACAGATATCCACTGATAGTGACGTCAGCAAGTTAAGTTTAATCATATAACAGGCCTTGGTAATATATATATCGCGGAGGCCACGGTTGAGTTCCCCTAGTTAAGAAGCAGAAGAAGTTCCAAGTGGAGCCTCGAAGATAACACAGTGTGGTATGGGCAACAGATAATATAATAGTCCTTATAATAGTCTGTATTCGTTTCCCTCCTTCCATGTTTCTCTCACACCACAGAAACTTTGACTCCAAGATAAAGAGAATTATGTTTTTATCGCGAAGTTAAATGTTATTCTTCCGCAATGTATATTCACTCTTTCTGGGTAGCCAACATAATTTTTTATGATTTGCTGCGCAGTGACCAGCCTTGTTCTACTTTTTTAAAGGGACATGGGATGATTTCGAACCTTAGGTTAAACCTGGGAAATCAAGGAAGCAGCTGGTGAAAAAGTTAATAATAAAGAAAAATGAGGGAGAACGAATGGAAAACGGACAGCTTAGGAATGAAAAAATAAAGAAAAAATGGACATGGAGGAAACGAAAATGAAAGAGAAAAAGAAAAAGATCCAAACTGCAATAAACTTGGAGAAAAAAAGAAAATGGAGTCGATGAACAGGGAAAAAATTTGGGTTGCTTAGGAAAAGAACCCCAAGGAAAATTCATCTTACCGTTGGAAGTGAGCAAGGAATTAGAGTGGAGTTGTTATGTTTGGAATAGAAAAAATGGAAGATACTTGTTGAAAAAAAATGGAAAAGTGTGGCTGTGAACCAATATTAGCTTAGGTTATTCGTCAGAAAAGAGCAAAGAAAATGAGCCATTATGCAGAAAAAAAAAATATATATATGCGTGTGTGAGTAGGAAAATTATTGCAGTGAAAAGAAAACAGTATAGGAAACAGATAAAGAAAAAAAGATACAAGGAAACTCAGCATTGAACAAAAGTTAGACGTTTTGGAATTGAAACATAAAAAAGGAAAGAAAAAGGAAAAGGAAACGAGAAAGAGACAGTTTATACACATGCAGACCTTGCACTTTGCATGAGAAAGAGAACAGAGCAAAGAGGCATTTCCAAATAATAGAACGGTCATGAAAATGAACATTCTTTCTGAAATATTTTTGAAATATTTTTAGCTGCGTACATTTTTTTAAGTTGGACATTTAGTTTTGAGTATTGCATTTTGACTTTTTATGTAGTTTTGTAAATCTTTTTTAGTTTCCTCCAGGAATTGCTGAGGAAGGCCTTATGGAATTTTTAAATGGTACATGTTATTGTGTCGTAATTTTGATGCATGCATGTAGGATAGACAACCAGCTCAAGAAAGAATAAGTAAATAATTTAGATAAAAACTAGAACAGGTTAATAGTCACATGATTAAAAGATAACCTTTTAGGATGTGTAATGATTGTTTATTTTGGCTGTTGTTGTCCTTGAACATTGTTTTTAAGAAATGGGCGTTGAGAAAGGAGAGGGACGTGATTAAAATATCCACAGGTTGACTTTTTTAAAAATAAGGTTTCGAGGAGTATTGCATATTGACCCTTGACTGAGCCGTCACTTAGAGATTCTCAGCTAAGGACGAACCTGTGAAATGATATTTGCAGATGTTTGAGTGAGTTTCAGCTTATGACCAGAGGAGATTCGGTCAGTCATAGGGAGGATCCACTGGGGGCAGCAGTCCACAGTGGGGCGCTCTCCGTTCAGTACCTCTTGGCCGAGAAAAAGAAATGCCAAGAAGGGCCTTGAAGAAAACACGGCGTGGTATGATCAAGAGAGGTTATGGGTCATAATGACAGACTAAATTCATTTCCCTCTGTCCATCTGTCTTTCTCATACCTCAGCCGCTTTAACTCCTTTCGAGAAAAAAAAAGCGTGAGAGTTGTATTTTTATAAGTGTTGTGGTTTCTTCTTCATTATGAGTATTTAGCACAATGGCCTCATCTACGATTTGAACTCTGGTCAAAAATACAATATATAACATATGCTCCCCACTTGGAGGGACTGAGCACGTTGGTGAAGGAATTAAGGGTTGCCACTCGCGTAATGCAAAGGTCTTTTAACGAATTGACCATTTCGTTATCCAATAGCATAAAAATGTATACAAACGAATGTCAATACATATATAGATTAAATTCCTGTGCTGACGTGGAGTGGCAAGTTTATCTTAGGGGTATGTCATAAACCTGACGTAAAGCTAGGTGGGTTTCGATCCCGGCTGGGAGCGTCACGAATGTCTAACTATACTGAAGAGTTGTTATACGATGAAACACTCTGTCTGTTGATGACAATATATATACGAGGATAGTTAAATAAGTTTCCAGACTTTTTTCGTATGGGCACTTTTATTGATAGACCCACATGAAACTCTAGTCACCTTCGAAGTAATCTCCTCCGGCCGTAATGCACTTGTTGTGCCGTTACAACAAATTCTGGAAGGCCCCATGGAAGTCCTCTTGTATGAGCATGTCAATGACCTTCGTCATAGCCTCTTTCATCTCTTCAATTGTCTCATAACGACAGCCTGTGAGCTTAGGGAATAAGCAAAAGCTACAACGAACAAGGACGATAGGGAGGGTGTGGAACTGTCTTGATGCCCATCTTGGTCAAATAGTCTGTTACGACGATGGAGTTGTGGACTGGTGCACTGTCTTGGTGGAAATGCCAATGAGCTGATTTGAAGAGTGCTAGCCTCTACCGACCGAATCTTTTCCTGAACTCCCTTAAAACCTCAACAGAGTAACCCTTATCCTAACCCTAACACTTTGGCCAATCAACCCTGGTGTATTGACTTCCTTACTCCTCCCACACCTCTTATCATCCCTCACAGACTCCCTGCCTTCATTGAATCTCTTATGCAACTCAAAAAACTGATGCTCGATTCATGCAATGGTGATCGAAAAGCAGTCTGAAGCATTCCATACGTTTATGTGGCATTTTTTACAAGTTTAAAACAGAATTTTATTGCATATCGTTTTTCTAAAGTGTGCTCACGTCCAGATTAGATTTTTGAAATTCACCAGCTGTGACAATCAGGCTTTAGTAGGGTGTACTCCAATTGCTGCTGTAGCTGTTTATTTGAATCTGAAATCATAAAAATTGGCCTGTCATTTCATAAAATGTATAGCAATAACATAATGAAGTCTCATGAGTCTACGACAATTTTAAATGCCTGTAAAAAAAAAAGTCTTGAAACTGATTGAAATCATCACGTATGTAAGCAATTTTCATTCAAAAGATGAGGTAATTTTTCCAAAGGAGTTAACAATAGGAAACGCTGTTTATAGTAGCACCTTATTCAATGAAATAAAATTGTAATGTTTTTTTTTTCATGTTTGGGAAAACCGGCGAAAAAAAAAAACTGGTTTATTACTCACTGTGTCTGAAATTTTGTCTTTACCGGAGAGACAGAGCGTTTCCGTTCTTCTGAATTTCCCATTCAAACTACTTGTGAGAAAGTCATGTTTATCCTATTTGTGAACATATTTTTGAATAAAATATGGTCCTACATACTCATCCCAAATACATCTGTAAATAGAAATTTAAAGACAGACGTTTGCAATACTCTGTGTGATTTTCGACCATTTTGAATTGCCCTAAACCAATTACAAACAACATAGACTTTACATTTATGGAATTTAAAAAAAATCCACCTTATTTCTAGAATGATTCTTACTTATATATATATATATATATATATATGTGTGTGTGTGTGTGTGTGTGTGTGTGTGTGTGTGTGTGTGTGTGCGTTTGTCTAGATGTGTGTGTGTGTGTGTGTGTGTGTGTTAGTCTAGATGTGTGTATAGTAACGTATGTATGTATCTGTGAGTACATGTGTGCATTCTTCATCTGACGTCTGAATTTTTGATACATAAAAATTTTACTTACAAAGACAACATAAGGGAGTGAGATAACAGTTTCATTTAGGTTTTTATCCTTATCTACTACCCAGAATTTGAGTAAATATTTGATTTAAGAAAATTCATAAAAAAAACTTGTTTATTTACACACTCAGACACACACACAAACACACACACACACACTATATATATATATATATATATATATATATATATATATATATATAT
Organism: Sepioteuthis lessoniana; assembly: GCA_963585895.1. Lineage (NCBI taxonomy): Eukaryota > Metazoa > Mollusca > Cephalopoda > Myopsida > Loliginidae > Sepioteuthis > Sepioteuthis lessoniana. The sequence goes on along the minus strand of OY757930.1, from coordinate 20,930,127 downwards.
ATATATATATATATATCAACATTTATTCGTGGGGAATACAATTATAAAATCTCTCTGTCTCTCTCTCTCTCACACACACACACACACATACACACACACACACATATATATATATATATATATATATATATATATATATATATATATATATATCTTTGAGGAATTTCTTCCCGTTGTAGATGCAGAAAATGTTAAAAGGTGACAGACGAAAAAGTATAAAATTATTGATAAATAAATAAATGAGTAGATAAACATATATATATATATATATATATATATATATATATATATATATATATATATATATATATGAGTGTGTCTGTGTTGCTGCTCATATGAATACTGATCAGTTTTTGTGCGTATGATTGTGTGCGACTTTCTTCGTGTGTTCATCTCTGTAAAGAATAAAAAAGAATAAATATATTTAAAGTAAATTATGAAAAATAAATTCTTCTTAGAAATAAAAAAAAAAGCTTTTGTCTTAATATTTCAAGTTATTTCTCTGAATCTTTTTTCACAAAATAATGTTCACTTTTCACTTTATGAAGATAGTCAGTTGCAAAAACAATAAAATCATAGGAATATTTTCAACACGAAGAGAAAGCAATAAAAAATAGATAAATAAATAAATTTCAGATTCGAATCTCTTTCTCCGAGAAATTGGCAGATGATTTGAATAAATATACATAAAACGCAACTAAATCTCCCCTGTTGTTGTAGATGCGAGAATCGTAGAGAACAATGAATACGAAACTAAAGTATATCCGGCCTAAAAATTGTCAAAATTAGTTTTAATATTCTTTTCGAAAAAATATTTAAAGTAGACACAGCACCACATTTCCTCAAAAAACAAAAATGCAGAAAACCGCATTTTTTTGTAGAAAAGCAAAACTTGCTATATTTAACATTTGTTATGTTATAACGTACCGTAAATTTTACTTATAAATTGCTTGTAGCTTTTTGCGAGGATAATACAGGGAGAGTACATTTTTATTTACAACATTAACCTAACTCACAAAAGCCCCAGAAATTAGGTCGTATTATTAAAATCAATAATATCAAACTATCATGAACTGTAGGATGATATCGCTGTGGTTTTAGTCGACCGGTCGTAGTAAAGAAAATAATATTAGCATATCATAAATGGTTGGGTGAAATTCTTTTGGTTGTAGTTGACGAATCACTGACGAAAAAGAGAAGAGTTTTTACCTTAAGAAATTTCAAGGGAACATATAGATAGCTAGGTGATTGTCAGCTGTCACTGAAAATAATAGTATTTCTGGGTTTTAATTTATTTGATTTAAAGCTGAAACACAGATCCTTGAATCAATTAAAAAAAAAAGTTTTACTGAGAGACGGACGCAGGAAAACTGAAAGATACTTGGTGATTTCAATAAGTTTCCAAACATTTTTGTACAGGCATTTAAAATTATCGTAGAATCTTGTATGTTAGACTGTTCAGTATGTTATCGCTATGCATCTTATGAGATGACTGACCAATTTTTATGATTTCAGGAGATTACTTCGAAGGGAACTAGAGTTTCATGTGTGTACTATCAATAAAAGTGCCCATACGAAAAAAGTCTGGAAACTTATTTAATGATCCCCGTACAAAGCTCAAAGATATCCCACCTACTTGTTTGCGAAAGTCATGGGTGACTTTTAAGAAATAAGCTCTGTTGACGAGAAAAAAAAATCAGTAAAATAGATGATGCCTCAATAGCCCAAACCATAAGTATTAGATCGTCGCCTCTTCTTCTACAAGGCCCTTACAATGTTATTGCCCAGTCGGCTGGGGCGGTAGAATACACCAATTACACGACTGCAGAGTGGTAAGACCCCCCAATGAGTGTCCTGGGTATGACACTAAACAATTTGATTGTGAGGTTACAGTGATGCTGGGGCTTTGGGGAATGCGGATCACCCCTTCATTGTCGTTGCTCCCAGGTTCACTCTTGCCTGACGTGGTAGCATCCGATAGGGCCCTATCTATGGGTTAAATAGAACTAATGGCATACTTATGCTAAACTGAATTGATTGATTAAACTGAATAGCTTAAAGAGAAATGTTATTGACAATTAAACCGTACTTACATTTAAACTGAGTGCTTATGCTAAACTGAATTATTTGAAATGGAACTTTTTTTGACAATGAAATTGTATTTAAACTGAATTGTTTAATATAGAACTGATTTGACATTTAACTGTGGAAATTTACTAAGCATTTTGCTTAGATGTGGCACAAGGCCATATGAAAGGGGCACCCAATGAGACTCGAGCTCACTCGTGTAGGTTTGCTAGTCGAGCTTGCAAACCATTACACCACCAGAGGCGCCTTTTGACATTTAACTGTGAGTAAACAAAACCTATACTTATACTAAACTGAATTAGCTGAATTAGAACTGCTTGACTAAACTGAATAGCTTGAAATAGAAATGTTTTTCACAATTGAACTGTACTTACATTTAAACTGCGTGTTTATGCTGAACTGAATTGCTTGAAATATAACTGATTATTTACATAAACATGGATTAGGCGTTAAATAACCTACAATTAATTTGAACAATAAATTGCTTAATCGTTAACGAAAGTCAATAATAATCTTACCATAATAGTTTTATAAATGTCAATTACCGGTACAATTACACATAAATGCACACTCTCTCTCACAAACACCAGCATAGATAGAAATACCCATGCACAGGCATGCACTCACCTATAACAGTATATATATATATATATATATATAAGCAAAATATTGATCGGTAGAGAGAGGGAAAAACAATTTTAAAAAATAAAACTGCGAGGGCCAATTCATCAGGCTCTATTCATGCAAGACAGCCGGAAAGTGATAAAAACAGGTAATTTATAAATGATTGAGAAAAAGGATAGGGTGAAAAATAATTATGGCACTCAAGTGTCTAATGCGTCCCCCAATATAATCAAAATGAGACTGCTTCTCTAGCTACTTAGAGAGAGGCGATCTATAGCAATATAGATCGCCTCTAAGATGTTAAGTTGTTCTTTGTCCCGAGCTCTATGTAGAACAGAAAAACAGTCATCTTGATAAATGGTCCTGCAGCTATTTATGGCTAACAATGTTCGCCAATAGCCGAGTCCGTAGCTTGAGAATGCCTGGATGTCAATCGCCCTTTATTTAAGATACCTCTGGGTACATGTACACACACACACACACACTAAATATATATATATATATATATATATATATATATATATATATATAGTGTGTGTGTGTGTGTGTGTGTGTGTGTGTGTGTGTGTGTGTCTGTGGTCTGCGCGTGCATAGTAGTAGGAACACTTGTATTTCAGCATGTATGTGGTTGTGCTTGCATTTGTACATTTAACTGTGTTTGGGACCATAGGTAAATATGGCATAAAAGTACCTTGACTAGATTTTAAAAATTGCAACTGAAGGGAATATCGCCAGAAATCAATTTTGTTGAAGAGAATCTGGTCGTAGCAATATATCCAAATTAGAAATCAGGAATTAGGCCATTATATATATATATATATATATATATATATATATATATATATATATATATATATATATATTAGGTGAAACGTAACATGTTACACATTGACTCTCGACCGAGCCGTCAATCAAGAGATGCACCTGTGTAAATAAGCGGAAGAACAGCGGAAGCAGGCGGATGTCAGACAATAATATAACCAGGTGCCCAGGCGGTTCGAGTTAGTTGGAGACAGGATGCTGGAGTGAAAACCAGTTTGCAGACTGAAGGCTTTGCGGCTCTCAGTGACCCACAGTTGAGCAACCCCAAGCCAAGATGAGAAAGAAATGCTGCTTTGGGCGAGGAGGAACTTGGGTCAATATAGCAGTCTGTCCCCATCTCCAACTTATCTCTCACAAACAAAAAAATCACCCTTTCGAAAATAAAGTGTAAGAGATTATATTTTTATAAATTTATGTTCGTTGTTGAAGTCGTTCATTACCGGTTGATTGTTTCCGCATATATTTGTATATGTATGCGTGTAGTTGTATTAGGGCTATGTATGTGGCTATACAACATCATATTGGAATTTGGTGCCGTGACCAGGATCTGGGACAATTATCGTCCTTTTATGGTTTTGAGATTCTTCAAGGAATTGCAGAGGGTCCTATTGTGTTTGGGAGGATGAAAGATGCAGCCGTATTGTACTTTCTTGCAAGTATGTCAAGATAACCAACTACGCTAAGAATAGTAGGAAACAAATTTAGATAAAAATTAGCCTGGGCAAGTGTTACATAGTGAGAAGGTCACCTTCTAATTAAGATTCTTGTATTTTGCTGTTCTTCAAGTAATTTCATTTTGTATTTTTGCTGTTGTTTTCCTTGAGCATTATTTGTAAAATGTGTGTGGGGGGGAATGTGTACGAACGTGAAGAAAATGTCCACATGTGGAATTTAAAAAAAAGAACGGGATGAATGTTATATATTGACCCTCGACCGAGCCGTCAATCAAGAGATGCACCTGTGTAATAATCGGAAGAACAGCGGAAGCAGGTGGACGCCAGACAATAATATAACCAGGTGCCCAGACGGTTCGAGTTAGTTGGAGACAGGATGTCGGAGTGAAAGACAGCTTGCAGACTGAGGGCTTAGCAACCCTCAGTGACCCACGGTTAAGCGGTCCGTCCCCGTCTCCAACTCATCTCTCACATACAACAAACATCACCCTTTCGAAAATAAAGTGTGAGAGATTATATTTTTATAAAGAGGTGTATTCATTCGTTATTGAAGTCGTTCATTACCGGTTGATTCTTTTCCGCATATATTTGTATATGTATACGTGCAGTTGTATCATGGCTGTGTATGTGGCTATACAACAAACAGATAAGATATATTATGAATTTATTTCATCAATATTTAATATAAAAAAAAAAAAAATTGTTTCATCAGATAGAATGCAAGATTTGACGTCAATCCGTCAAATCTTGTATTCCCACTGATGAGACCGTATTTTTTAATAAAAAGAGTGATGAAATGAATACATAATGAGTCTTATCTGTTTATGTTTACTTCATATTTCTGATTAACTCTACATGTAAGTTAGTGGTAATACATTCATGTATATATTTTTATATTCTTATATAATAGCCTTGTATTTAGCACTATATTTGAATATGTTAATACTATATATTCTCAAATATTAGTTCATTTAAAGTCTATTCATAGACCAATTGTATATATATATATATATAGAGAGAGAGAGAGAGAGACAGATATATATATATATATATATATATATATATATAACTTAAGTCTATTCATAGACTCAAATTATATATATATATATATATATATATATATCATCATCATGATGTCGTGCCGCCAGCACAGATATCCCTGACCATCTCTCGCCACTTCTCCCTATCATTCATCGCCTCCGGCAGGTCTTCAGGGTTACATTTTGTGTCTTCACATAGCTGTTGTATGTAAGTTCGAGCTGGTCGTCCTGCTTTTGCTTGGCCATATGTGGGGGTCCATAGGAGTACATCACTTACGGGCTCGTCCTTGCTTCTCCAGCAGTGTCCTGCGTGTCTGGCTCGTCTAACTTGTATAGTTTTCGTGATGGGAGGCAAGTGGCCGTATAGTTGATGACTCGTGGGCTGTTGTCGCCAGGACTTGTTCAATATTGCTCTCAACATTCTTGTGTAGTTGCCGTCTAGCTTCTTCTTCAGCCGTTTAGTTAGCGTCCATATAGTGCAACCATATAGCAGTATCGATACAACCGCTGCCCGGAAGAAACTGTGAGTCTATGAATAGAGTTAAGTTATATATATATATATATATATATATACTAGTTTGATGAAATAATAAAGGCACATTTTGTCTAAATAATTTTATTGAGATCTTTTTGAAGTTTCCCGATAAATGTTTTGGGAATTGTTTGATGAATTTACCAATGTTTTCGGACCTTTCATAGGCCATCAACAGGGGTTGCTTGCATGTATAGATAGTATTTTTTAAAAGGTTGTTTACATACGCGTGCGCGCGCGCACACACACACACACACACGTATATATATATATATATATATATATATATATATATATATATATATATATATGAAGGAAATATCTTATCTGGAATATTGATGAATTGCCTTGCAGATAGAATTTATCTGTCAGTGCCAATAGGAGTGATTTTTTAAAAGAAAATAATGATTCTATATATAATTTATCGGGTTCATTTGGTTCCAGTAAAATTAATTCATCGAACTTTGTGGGATAGCCATACTTAAATTAAATTTTAATTCTCCTCCAGTATTCTGATGGTAGATATTCTCATAAATTCTTTTGGAAAAATATTCTAATTATTTATACGATTTCATTAAAAAAAGTGTTATCAATTAAAGTAATAAAAAGTATTTTTATTCTATTTATTTATTCATCAGTTTCTTATAGAATAAATACTTATTCATGAAATCTCATTTTCATCCTAAAATTGTTGTGTTTTGGTTTCATCGTCTTTGTTATATATATATATATATATATATAGTGTGACGAGGAAATATGACACCCTCCTAAATTTACCGGGTTATGGGGGAGAGAAGGTACAACGCTCTGGCCATAGCCGACTATTGTAGTAAGCAGACTAATGGAAGTAGAAGGACCGTTTCTTTTCAACACTCTCTATTAGTACAAGCTGACATAGCCATGAGTAAACCCCACTCCCTATTAGCCATGTATGTGTATGCTGAGAGAGGCAGACATGCGACCATTATTGGTACTGAGGGATAAACCACTAAAAAGCCAACACGTGGTAATTTTTCAAACAACGAAAACTAAACAGTTGCCGTTTATTCGTCGAAGGGTAAGACACATTAGCAGTTTCCTTTTCTTCGTTGAAAAACTAAGAACATAATTCGAGATACGGAAGAAACTCCAATTCCAAAAGTCATGACGCGCAGAGAACACTGAGAGAAAAGAATAACTTTCTCTTTTGAATGAACTCGGACTCCGAGGCATGGTGAACCTCGTTAAATAAATACCCAAAGAAAAGACTCGTCCACGAGGAAAGAGACAATAATTAATCTTGGTCTTATAAGAAATAAGACGTACATTTATCTGTCAACGAGTTATAGCAGCCCAGTAATGATAATATAAAAAGAAGCAAAAAAAGGATTCTACAAAATCCCAAGTAATTTAACATACAATTAAAGTATATTCAAATGTATCTTGTTGTATGACGTGAATAAACGAAAAATTACGGGAGGAAAGAATAACTCAGATAAGATAGAGGAGAAAGGAAGAGGAAATATCCTCCTAATGATAAACTTGAGATTTGGAGCACGAGCTCTAACATTGAATCCCAAATTCTGAAGGAAAGCGGAACGTGTCTACCGCTGACGAACTATATTCTCACCTTTTGCCATTTAGAAGAATGACTTTCTCGCTCTAAACTTTTACCTGGATTATTTTTTTTTGTTTCTTTCTTTTATTCAGTAAAAGAATATTGTTATTAATCTTGTTGAACAAAACACGACCGTTCAGAGTCCCTTTTTTGTCGTGGAAGTATTGTATTCGTCGAAGACCTTGTACTTGAGGGGGAAAGCTCTCCTGTTAGCTGCGTTGAATTTCAATAATTCACCTATAACCCACCTAGTGGCTTTAAATGTGTTTCAGCTCGGGAGTTGGTAACATCTATAACATTAAATAGCGTTTGGCAAACCACAGCCCACGTGTGGGCCCTGCTTTAACTGGTGGATTTGGCGGAAAGGAACGGTGTAACAATATATATATATATATATATATATATATATATATATATATATATATGGAGGCTGCTTCATAATGACTTATAATTCCCGAGCTGACATTGCTCCCTCGTTGGCTGAGCGGTGTGATACTAAGTCTAACTTAAATTTAGGCGGATTTCGATCCCAGTTTCAGGCGTCCTACGTGTCTAACCACACTGAAGAGTTGTGATGCAACGAAACAGTCTGTATGTGGATGACAATATATAAATACAATTTCTTTTTCGTATTTTCTAAAACCTTGTTCGCAATAAATATTGAATTAAAGGATTGAAAAAAAACAATACCTTACAAAATTTATGATATTCATTATAAACTAATTTTGACTTCTTTGTAAGCTAAAATGTAACAGAAGAAAGGTTTTACCCAACTACTACTACTACTACTACTACTATCTGCATTCGACATGTAAGAATCAATTCTTCTTCTTTAAATTAATCTAAATTAGATAATAATTTAATCATTTATAACATTTTGAAAATTTGAAAGAGATGGTTTAATGAATAGCAAATATTTTGATGTATTTTTTTCATCAAATTAATTTAACGGATACTATTTTCATTAAGGTCAAAATTAAAAATATTGACAGAAAATATATATATTTGTTCGTTTTAAATATTTCTGCAAAATATTGTACTTTTTATTAATAGTATTATCATTTTTAATTGTAAATAGATATATATTTGAATTGATATTTTCTGCATAACTTCTGAATTAACCGTGTTTCAGAATTCATTTTCTGAAATTTTTTTCATGAATGATATTCATATTGATAATGATTTATCCATTTGCTTTTGATATTACTGAAATTACATACCTATATTCAGTGTAATAAAACCTGAGAAAAAATTCCTTTATCGTGAATTTCATAATGACATATCCATTATTACAAAAGCTGATGAGATCAATGCTTGCATCAAATAATCTTGACTGACATAGTTTATCGCAATATTGACCCATACTTTCAGTGGACCGACTATTACACTGTTTAGCCCGATACCTGTTACATATTAGTAAAGGATAAATCACATTATATTTCAATGCTAAATTTAATCCAGTTCAGATACGAACATTGATTACATCATTTCAAGACATAGAACCATCAATATTTCCTAATTTTCTACATCATTACAAGAATCACAAGTGTTTTTTTTTTTTCAAATGAGTTATTTCTGATACTCTGACTTTACTATATAAATTTACTGACTTATCGTCTGCTGGCTATTCCAACATATTCTCCAATTCATAAATCAATTCAAAGTGTTGGTAATGACGAGATAATTTTCAACCATCAAGTCTATCATCACAGAGATTTGAAATGAAAGTTGGACAATCAATAATGGTACCCGTGGTGTAATGGTTATCGTCGCAGGAAATGGACACGGCGACACGAGTTCAAATCTTGGACGAGACTGATTGCATTTCACATAGCACTAATACCCTTGGGAAAAGTATGAATCCAATTATTCTCCCTTCAGCTATGGGTAATAGTAGGACAGACTGGGTTCTTCAGCCTTGGTGGGGCAACTAGTCTAGGAGAAGGAATATTCTGAACTGAAACCTGTTAAACTCCGCTTAAAATTGACCTTGTGTCATATCCTGCCCGAGCGGAGGGGTTGGTAATGTTGCTACGAAATTCAAATCAGCCTCGACTTTTCAGTGGCATCATGATTATGGCAAAGATACTGATGTCACACATTACTGACGCTACATCTATTCCTACTTTTATCAAGGAAGATTAATTTATTGCAAGAATTCTTTGAAACTCTCAGTATTAACATTTCAGTTTCAGTAAGAAACGGCAGTTTCCCATTCGACTCAGCTTTGCAATGCGTATTAATAAGCCACAAGTTCAAACATTGTCTTTAGTGGGATTGTATTAAGAAGAAAACTGTTGTTTTTTTTATGAACAATTATATGTATGTTGTTCCAGAATTGCAAGTCTCAATTATATTCTTTATTTTTTCACCTTCTACTAAATCAAGTAATGTGGTATATACTGAAGTGCTAAGATAATGCACAGTAATTGTTTTCCCTCTCTGTTATAATTGTTTCATTTACAAAGAAAATACACTAATTATGTTTCCTTTTCTATTTTGTTTTGTGTTATGATTCAAGTGGCAATAATTTTCTTATTAACACAAGCAAAATCTCAACATTCAAGAACTGCTTCCGTGTTAGTTTCCAAGTATGTATATTTAATGCTGGCAAGGAAAGTATGGCATAACATTTGATATGAAAATATCTGATTAAATAACGTGGTTTTTATTAAACAGAGAAAAAAAAAACTCTGATAATTACATAAAATATTTTGTGATGTTTCATGAAATTAGCAACGCTAAATCGTGTAGACTTTCTTTTGAAAACCCAGGTTAAAATAACTGTGATTCAATTTTTTACGTGGAAATGCCGAAAGGACTTATTGAATTGTTAAATTACTGTTAAACAATATTGCTTCTGTAAAGTATTGTAATTCTGAAGTCTCTATATCTCGATGAACATCAAGAAAACATGATAAAAATTTGTTTCGTTTCCTTAGATTATACATTGTTTTTATTTGTGGTACTGAAATGGTTTAGTATTTAAATGTAAAATTGTCTGAAAGGTACCATAATTTCCGTTAAATAGAAATATTGACTTCAAAATTTCAACCTTATTCAATGAACCTCAAAATGACATTGAATTTTCTTGTGTTTGTGGAAATCTTGAATTTAAAAATTTCCTTTGCTGAAAGTTATTACTATTTAACTCTAAATTCTAAATAATAGTTTTACCGTTAAATATTGTGAATGTGAAATTTCAACATTTCAATTTGTTTTATCCTTGAAAAGGGTTACGATATACAAGGTTGTTTGTAGAGTGGAAGGAACAACCAACAGGATAGTAGATGAAAGAAAGGTTAATTGCAATAGAGAGTACAATAAATGGATAGACAGAGATACGTGAGACATTATTAATCTCCCAAACAAGTGAATGCGGTGCTCACTATATATATTTTGCTGTATTAATAAGTCCGCATAGGAAATAGGTGGTGTAGGATATTTTAGTACAACATAATTTAAGTTACGATGACTGAAAATACATTTATGGTAACCTTGTATTTTGAAATTAGCAAGGCATTAATTGGAGGCATTCTTCAAAGTTGGAAGTAATAATGCCGAATAGACTTTTTATTTAATTATAGAATACCAGTTAAAATATCAGATTTTCAATTGATTTTAAATACTGTGATTGTAAAGTTTCAACATATTTATAAACCTCCGGATAACATTAAATTCGTTTGTGACAAGAGTGAATGAATAAATTGGTATTACTGAAAGGTGTTATAATTCAATTTTAAAGCCATAGTTAAAATGACATGGTTCAATTATTGTGAAATATTGCAATAATGAAACTTAAATATTTGATGAATTTCAATAACATTTGCAGCAACCTTTTAATTTATAAATTGTCGTTGCAGAAAGTAATAATAATTTAATTGTAGGCCCTTGTTAAAACAACAATCTTTAAAGTATACATCACGATTTTGAAGATTCAGTATTGTGATGAAACTTAAATTAATATGAAATACTATTTATTTCACTTTCTTCGATAATACATTGCGGTAGATTGCGGTAGATAAATGCATATGCTGTAATTTTGAATTTTGGATTTAACGATGCAGAATGGATTTATTTAACTGTAAAATCCTAATTAAGATAATAGTGATTCTATTGAAGTGAAATATTGTGATTTTGAAATTTCAACACTTTAATGGAATCTAATTTTTAGACTTGAAGATGGGGAAAGAACTTATTATCTAACTACAAACCACATGCTAAAAAACAGTGCTTCCCTTATATCTGAATATTGTGATTGTGATAATAAAACATCATATGTAACTCAAAATAACATGAAATACTTTTTATGCAGTCTCTGGGACCAGACACTTTTAAAGCAGGTGACACAAAAATGACCAATTTTGCTAGTGAGAAAGCCCCTGTTGAAATAAAATCATCAATATGATGGGAACTACACAGGAAAATATTACAGCCCTGGAAGGGGTCACAAAGAGAACAGAACATCAGGGTTATAGTATAAGTATATATTTACAAGAACAAAGGATGGTTACAAGAAAATAGGACGGTAAGCTAGTTCGCATAATCGCGCGGGGGCGAGGTTAGCTTCCGGATCTAGACTGATTTCGTATTGCTGCGTCTTCAAGTATTATGGAGAGTGGTTGAGTCCATTAGTTGGTGCTTTCGCTACAACAGAAAGGTACGCGCTGGACAGATTAGAGTGAATTTTTGGGACTTATAAACTTAATGTTCTTACGTGACAAGAAGTACTACCATTATGTATGATTTTTTGCCTGTGCTCATATTAAGGTTCCTTTTTATCTAACCTTTTTAGTTATCGGTTCCCATATTTTATTCATGTCCATACTTGGTCTACTCTATAGTTCATTGTCGCCCATCATATATGCTGATTCCTTAAGGCGTCTAATCCTTCAATGTTCAGCTCTATCAATTATTTCAACTTCATTCAATAAGGGCAGATGGTTTCCATTTTGAATATTCGAACGCTTCACTCATATATATATATATATATATATATATATATATATATATATATATATATATATATATATATATATATATATAAACACATTCAAGTGCATCCTATATAAACATATACATATATAAAACACTACACTCTTCAAAAGCATAGATATAAAAAAATATATATTTAAAACATTTGTATAAAACATGTATATAAAACATTTATATATGATTTTAAAAAATGTATTTGAACTCTACACTCTTCAAAAACAATAGGCGATTCTGTCTTATGAGAGGCAAAAACCTTTATTCTGCCTGGAACATTTTTCTAACACTGCAACACAACACGAAGTATAGACAGATAATTGTAATGGTCTATGAACAAATCCCAGCTTGCTGACACAAGAAAGACATCTACCCAATGACTATTTTTAAATGAATCTATTTATTTTGTATATTCCAAAATTAAATATCTTTTTGGAGTAACAGCATCTAACTAAATCGTTTCCTCATTGGTTTTGTCTAATTTCAATCAAACTTCTCACGTGACATGTCTTCAACTTTTTAAAATTTTCGTTTCAGGTTCGGAAACCTTATTATAACAAGAGGTGATTGTCATATACTTCTGCGAAAGTTTAAGTACTACACGACCTCGGTGTCGAGTAGAATTGAATTAAAAGAACCCTGAAGAGTTCAGAACCTCACCGAACTAAATAAAAAAATAACTGATATAAATAATGACCAAATAAAAAATCAATATAATTAATTATCGTCCTGATTATTTTACAGATACGATACATTTGCTAATGGTGATTCTGTTGTTGTAGTGATTTGGCGAATGTCAAGTACTTTTTTTCTTTTCGATTACCCTTAAGTCCCTCCTATCCGAAACACTAGTATGTATTAGAGTGCGATCTATGTGTCAAATAGATCATCATCATCATCATCATCATGTCGTGCAAGTAGCACGGATATCCCTGACCCTCTCTCGCCACTTCTCCCTATCATTCATCGCCCTAGGCAGGTCTTCAGAACAACATCCCATATCCTCACATAGCTGCTGAATGTATGTTCGTGCTGGTCGTCCTGCTTTTGCACGGCCATGTGTGGGGGTCCATAAGAGTACATCACTTATGAGTTCGTCCCTGCTTCTCCAGCAGTGTCCTGCATGTCTGGTTCGTCTAACTTGAATAGTTTTCGTGATAGGGGGCAGGTGTCCGTACAGTTGGTGTCTTGTTCGGTGTTGCCGCCAGGACTTGTTCAAGATTGCTCGCAGCATTCTTGTGTAATTGCCGTCTAGCTTCTTCTTCAGCCGTTTTGTTAGAGTCCATGTAGTGCACCCATATAGCAGTATCGATGTGACCATTGCCTGGAAGAAACTGCATTTCATTTTATCGGTTAGGTCTGATTTCCATATAATCGATAGCCTATTGATAGCTGTCCATGCTTTCGTTAACCTCGTGTCGATGTCCTTTTCGGTTGATGCGACGCTGCTTCCTAGGTAAGTGAATTTGTCTGATGCGACGCTGCTTCCGAGGTAAGAGAATTTGTCAAATAGATACGTTTACAATTATTCCTTGTCGATAAGAATACTTGAAATAAAAAAAAATATTTTGTATCTGATGGGAATACTTGAGTGCAAAAACCTCAAAAAAAAAAAAACACTTGTGTGCAAAAACCTCTTAAGAAGCAACGACTCAAAATCTGTAGTTATAAATGTACAATGGACGCAATTACCATTAAATAATGCTAGACGTTTTGTCGTGCCGTTAAATTCAATTGTTCGATAACAGTTTTATGTTGCACAAAACGGCAGTTAGAATTCTCCCAATCGTCTTCCATAAATCAAACCCTTCAATCAACCAAAATTTTCTTATGCTCAAATGTTTTATAATTAAGGATGGTAATTAATTATAGTTGTTAATCGTTTTAATGTTTGTGATAAATTGTGAGCTCAGCAATAAACTCAAAGTTGCAGTGTGAGTCTCATTGGAAGGTCAACGGTGTTCACGAATGGCAGGATATGAAATTGATAGGTTGTTTTGACATCCACGTTGGACACTAAAGGATGTTAGAGATAGGCAATTTGAGTGCAATATCAGTTGAGATCATTTAACGTAACACTGAAAGTTTTAATGACACGTGTTCTTGTCACATTAGTCAATAAGATAATTAGAATAATGTATATAAGAGATTTATTTAGGGATTCATTTGATCGGTAAGAGTTATAGATAGTCGGTGAATTTGGGACGGGCAGTTTCGTGTCTAGAGACGAGCAGCCCCTTATTGGGTGAAGTTTGGTCGGATTGAAGAAAGTAAAGTCCACTTATGAAATTCACTACGTTTCTAATAGACGCCAGTAGTTCTTTTTATCTATTTTTCTCGTTTCGTGAATGACTACTGTAAAAACAGTAGCGATAATATATTTTCGTATCGAAACAACATGGATCTGTTTTCTACTTTACAAAATCTTACTTATATCTCTTACAGCTTGTCACAAAATACATTGCCCGTGGTGTAATCGTTATCGTCGTAGGAAATGGACACGGCGACACGAGTTCAAATCCTGGACGAGACTGATTGCATTTCACATTGCACTAATACTCTTGGGAAAGGTATAAATCCAATTATTCTCCCTCCAGCTATGGGTAAATAGTAGGACAGACTGATTTCTTCACCCTTGGTGAGGCAACTAGTCTAGGAGAAGGAAAACTCTGAATTCAAACCTGTTAAACTCCGCTTCAAAAATTGACCTTGTCATATCCTGCCCGAGCGGAGGGGTTGGGTAAATAGGATCACAAAATACATTAGTCACTTCAACGTTTTCCCCATGTTAACGGTCCTTTGCTTACTTTTTAGCCCATATTTTATTTCACACCTTTTGCAACAAACAAATTCCGCTCACTAAATGTTATAGCCCAATTTGTTATCATTCACAGTTTTTCCGAAGCACAGATATTTTTTATTAATCAGTACCAAAATGGTGGAGTCGTTATATATTTTCATTGCTGAATTTTGCTATTATGAATCTTATTTGAAATAAAAAGTATTTGATGAATTTGTTGTTACAATTCTTATTGAACATGTATATTTTTTGTTAGGATACAACACTTAGATTTATCAGTTTGGTATCTAAGTCTTGTTTTAAAGTTTTTAAACTTTATTTTTTATTGTACTGCAGACGTTTACATATTCTCTTTGCTTTGAAACAAGTTTTAGCTTAACAAATAAATCAAAAAATGTCCATGTGAAATGAAATCTAAAACACTTGCTCTACGGTCGATGCTTTGTCATTGTTGTATTTGCAGTTGCTTACATGTTAAAGATACTGTTACATCAAGAAATGAGATTACAAGATTCTATATTATGAAGTGAGGTAATTGCTGTTTTTCTTCTTTTAAACTACAATATAAAAACTAAAATAATCTTCTGCTTGAGATTAACTTTTTAACATAAAGCTTTTAAGGGCTCAATCATTTAAATTCTCAGTTGACTGAATGCTGTTCAACTCTACTTTCTAAAGCATATAACTAGCTTTCGGGATTATCGTATAGAAATAAAGGGAGACACTAACGTTTGAAACCCGATCGCCAGTTAACGGAAATATCAAACCTCTGGGTAGTATAAATAGAAGTACCGTGCTATTAGGGTGGGCATCAGTCAGACGGACTTCTGTGAGAGAAATACTTCAGTTATAGAGAGGTCAGTACACTCTTGTTTCAAGGCGATTGTGTTATTGTTATAAGCAATGCTGTAGAGTTACGGATAGTAACAATATTTTGTTTTTCTTATCTTCTGTTAATGTATTAATTTCGGTTGGAAGGAAATTGTTGTGTTCTGGTTAGTGAACACAAGTAGTAGTAAGAATAAGACAAACCACGATCTGTGAGGAAAAATAGTTATATTTACAGGAAAGAATATTTACAAGAGAGAGACTGTTAGTAATAAGAACATAGGATTAGTGATAGAGTAATGATATACTTCAACAGTAGGAACGGCTCTTCTGGTCCTACTCGTAGGCTTATTCCCAGACTGATATCCGCTACTGCCATATATGGCAGATCGAACTGCTCATTATGCTGAAAATGTTGGTGATACCTAACAGAAATACTCAAGCTTTTGTTAAGTGTGTCAATTATTTCTTCGTTTCATGCACAATCAACCGTAACAAAACGGATAAAGTTACATGTTTTAATTATTTATGTATGATTATTAATCTGTACAGAATGAATTGTCAGACATATTGGTGAATTTGTTTGTTTGTGTTTTATGACATATCAACATTTATAGGTTATTGAATGCCAAATCCATTCTTATACAAATAAGCAGTTCTATTTCAAACAATTCAGTTTGACATAAGTATAATTATCAAAAACATTTCTGTTCTAAGCTATTCAGTTTAGTCAATGGTTCTGATTAAAACAATTCAGTTTAATATAAATATAGTTTTTGTTTGCTCACAGTAAAATATCAAAGCAGTTCCATTTCAAACAAATCAGTTTAGCATAAGTAGTTTCAATGTCAAAAAAAGTTCTATTTCAAAAAATTCAGTTTAGCATACAAAATTAGTTCCATTTCAGACAAATAAATACGCAGTTTAAATGTCAAAACTGTCCTATTTCAAGCAATTCAGTTTAACATAAGAACAGTTTAGTCCTATTTGATCCATAGATAGGACCTTATCAAGTGCTACCATTCCGGGCCAGAGTGGACCTGACAGCAATGGCAAGGAAGGAGTATTCTACATTCCCAAATCTACAGCATTACTGGAACCTCAGCATCAGATAATTTAGTGTCATATCGAGGACACTCGTTGGGAAGGGCCTTACGTCTCTGTAGACGTGTAGTCGATGTATTCTATATCCACAATCGACTGGGAAATTATTGATGAGGAAAAATAATTCAGGTAATCATCTTCAGGAAATTGTTAGAACAATGTCTCTTAGAGGGCAGAGAAGAGAAGTAGGTATGCAACCTTCTGGTAGAGAAACATGAAGTTGAAGATGAAAACAAATTCGGCTTTGTAGACAAGTAACAAGATCGATCTAAAAATATTGGTTTTCGACGGAAGTGATTTTTGACTGAACAGATTCTTTTGATTTTGAATTCTACAGGGTGCGTCCGAAATAGCGGATCTCTAGATAGCAAACTCTTCTAAAAAGAAACGTTGGCTAGTCCACAGGTTGCAATAGAAATACCTTTCATATTTTAAGGTATGACCACTGTGGTTTAAGTGAACTTTAGAAAGTAGCAATGTTTTCCTTATATAGCTTAAAAATTACCATTTTTTTTCATTTGCAATTAATGATGATTATGTCATGGATCAATAAACACCATGTGTTTGTTTTTAAAGACGTGTGAGCATGTAATTTTATTCAATGTTGCAATAATACTGTTCCGGATAGAATTTCAACCCACAGCAGAATAAATTTTCTATTAGAAACCGCATCATTACGGCAAAAGATGAAATGTATACGGGTATTCTTTGTGTTGCAATTATAGATTCAAAAGTCTTTAATAAACGTTTAACAGCAACCAGACCGTCTGAACCGGTCTGAGTCATGTTTACAAGTGGTTATAGCTGGAAAATAATTGGTCATTTGTTAAAGTTAGCCAATAATAACACTTTCGTAAGTTAAATTGCATCACATATTTAGCGGTTAAAAATGTAGAAATTTCGCTACAGCTTGTAATAACTGTTTCCTTTAAACCTCCGAATCTTCCACCATTCTATGCTATTACACTTCTTACTATACATAAGTTAAATGTTATATTTATATATATATATATATATATGTGTGTGTGTGTGTGTGTGTGTGTGTGTGTGTGTGTGTGTGTGTGTAAAGTAAAATTGGGGACCGTAATCGAGGGCAACTCGAAGGCTCCCATTTCAATAGCTACTACACTTAGATGTAGGGGAGGGGGCTACTTTTTTCCCTAGATTGCTCTACTTTACCCTTGATCCGTACCTTATAATGCTGAGTGTTAAGCAAGGCGGCATCAAGTAACATTTTTAAGTCTTTGGTAGGACTCGACCTGTGTTTGAATCCCGGTCTCTTGGCAAACACTCCACTAATTTTTCCAATGGACCGATTATATATATATATATATATATATATATATATATATATATATATATATATATATATATATATATATAATGATAATAAAGAGATATATATTGTTATATATCTAATCCATGGAAAATATTATTCTGCAACCTCAGGCTTCATGACTTTTATAACCACATTCATCAGGCAGTTAAGAAGATAGAATGAAATTGAAAATCGAAAATTCGACCAAATACGGAAAAAAAAAAAAATCGAAAATGCGACAAAATACAGACAAAACCCCCTTAGGATTTAGTTTGTGTGCGGTTGTACGTGTGTGAGTGAATGTGGGTGTGTGTGTGTACGTGTGGAATCGTGTTTTTAGGTTAAACCAAGCAGGGAACGTAAATCATTGGCTTTAGCGGGAATGTGTATTAATTTGTTGCATTATTTTCTTTAGTTGATAGTAGATATGGAACAAAATATCAACACTGCAAGTTAGGGGGGGGTGATGAATTTGGATTTGATTTGTAAACATGTAAGGTGAGCAAGAATTACAAAGGGGTTAAGTCAGGTTATATTGTGCTGTAAATATGTTTTTTTAAATTTTAGGGGGAGTTGAATAATAATAATAATAATAATAATAATAATAATAATAATAATAATAATAATAGCAGCAGCTCTATTGAGCACTCGAAATATTGTATTGCACTTGGTTCGGCACATAACCACATAGTGATTTACTGAGGACTAACACTCTCATAATATATATATATATATATATATATATATATATATATATATATATATATATATATATATATATATATATATATATATATATGAATGAACAATCAGATAAGAATGAAGAGAAGAAATAAAATTAATGAATTGAACCATCAGAGAATTTTAGAACGAGTTAATATCCATTGGTAAAAAAATACCTAAATAAAAAGATGGTCTACTAAGCATAATTAGAGGGGATAACAGCAGGAAGTGATCTAAGTGAGATCTATGAATAGACAATGAAAAGAATGATTCGGCAGTCACAAATCTTCTTAAGGTAAGCCGCCCAAAGAAAATAGTATAAGTCTCTCTCTCTCTCTCTCTCTCTCTATATATATATATATATATATATATATATATATATGCATATATATATATGCATATATATATATTTAAGTAACAATTCACTTTTTGATTTTGCGCCTGGTTTAGTCACATGACATAGTATTTCATAAAGACATTCATCAAAAAAGACTACATATTTTGTATTGGATCAAATAAAATTTTTTTTAGTTGATTAATAGCTCATATGAGGATCAACAGCGTAAAACTCAAGAGCTTAACTTTTAATTCTGCTTTAGTATATCGTATTGTACTTTAATTATGTTATCTATCTATCTATCTATCTATCTCCACACACACACCTATATATATATGTAAAAGGTGCATACAGAATAAGATATTGACAATAATGATACACAGTTTTATAGAAAAAATGGAAGTTCATAATCATTGCTTTCAACATCACCAGCTGTTGCATTATCAGTTATTCTATCAAAATCTGTATAAGCTGGGAGAGAGTGCATTTTATGTCTTTGAATAGAGCATATATTTTCCGCTCCTGTCATGCTACTGCATTTAAAACACATTTCGGAAAATGAACACCGACTAGACAGTCCATCGGGTAAAAGACATTAAAATAAATAAAACGTTTGTGTAAAGTTATAGAATCCTTTGAGACCATAGCTATCGGAAAAATAATGAGAGCGTATTCTTTCTAGTCAGCTACACATCTCAGAGAAATCCTCAGGGAATCAGATCAAGAGTTAAAATTTCCATGCCAGACAGGTTGGAGAAGTTTGAAGCAACGATCCGAAATTATTCCACACAAATTGCAGTTTTTTCAAAGTCTAAATGACCAAGAGAAAATCGCACAACATCAGGTCTCTTGAGAAATTGTCGAATGTAGTGAAGATGGAGATGACTTTATGGTGGGTGTAATTTTCAGCGATTGGTCAATTGGAACTCTCAACTATATACTTGAGTCATTTCTCCCTTACAACTTAATTACCGTTAAAATTGCGAAACTTCTTAGTTTATATATATATATATATATATATATATATATATATATATATTGTGACCCACTTAAGTGACATCATTCTTGTAAGAGTACCGAGTAATATTTGTAACAAGAGCTCAAATATTAAACAACCTCTTGGTCTGATATACCAACAATCTCAGTAAAGTAGGCGGCCGTAGTTGAGGACGACCCGAAGGCTCCTTTTTCATATACTACACCAAGTTGTAAGAGAGAGCGCTAATTCTTTTCCTTGATTGTTCCATTTTACCTTTGATTCTGACTTTATAATGTTAAGTGTTAAGCAAGGAGGCATCAATGTACCATTTTTTGAGTATTTGGTATGACGCGACCTGGGATTGGACTCCTGTCTTCCAGACCATTGGAGAACACTCAACCCAGTAAACAGATACTACTGATGTTAAATGCCAAATCCAAAGCTAATTTGACTGAATGTTATGCTCAGCAGGTGCTCCCTTGATAGCCAGCATGAGAGGACATGGCAATATCCAGCGAATGTTAGCTGTCCAATTTTCGTTGGAAAATAAACGTAGACAAGCTACGACGGGATGCTATGGAAACAAAACAATCTTCTCGGAAAATTTAAGAAGAAACGAAGAGTTAAAACGGTGCGAACAATGCCCTGAGGTGGAAATACACCTGGAATTTCGCAGAGCAACACTAACACAAATACTGTCTTTGAAAATGCAAAGACATGATGGTATACATGGGTTCTGATTTAAAAAAATCTACGTCGATCGACGACTGAATGGCTCTTGAACTGAATAGATCCCGATCCTACGCGATAATTTTAATAGACCTATTTTTTCGTACGATATTCTACGCAAATGAAACCTGGACAATCGCGAAAAAGGAAGAATACGGTTTACTACACGGAGAGCTATGAAAGTATTCATGCTGGGACTATTGTTGAGGGAACACATTCGAAGCTAGATAATTGGGAAGGGAAAGGAATGGAGGTCCTGTTTGAGGAGTACTAAAAGCAGAAGTCATGTTTGACTGGACACATACTAATG
Organism: Sepioteuthis lessoniana; assembly: GCA_963585895.1. Classification (NCBI taxonomy): domain Eukaryota; kingdom Metazoa; phylum Mollusca; class Cephalopoda; order Myopsida; family Loliginidae; genus Sepioteuthis; species Sepioteuthis lessoniana. The sequence continues at coordinate 20,908,633 of OY757930.1, read as the reverse complement.
TTCAAATACTAAAATCCGTCTAGTGGTAGAATGGTATATGAGAGGCCGGAAAACTCCATTCTAAAGACCTTTACGGCTGTGAGATGAACTCGACAAACGATTCAAGTTAATAAGTAGATTAAATTAATTCCAATCACGGAAAAAAGCATCGGATAACCACACTAATATATATATATATATAATTGAATAATGGAGGGAAATCTGACAATAAATAGAGAAAAAATGATAACGAAGTAATCCTAGTAGAAGGAAATATTCATTGAGAAGCAATATATATATATGACACCGGACATTGGCCTAGCGGTTAGAGTGTTCGCCAATGGCCCGGGAGACCTGGGTTAAATCCCATGTCGAGTCATACCAAAGACTCAAAAAATGGTACTTGATGCCTCCTTGCTTAACACTCAGCATTTTAAGGTACGGAGCAAGGGCAAAGTGGAGCAATCCAGGGAAAGGAGTCGCGCCCTCCCCTACACCTTGGTGTAGTAAGCTATCGAAAAGGGAGCCTTCGAGTCACCCTCGACTAAAGGGAGACAACTTTACTTATATATATATTATCGCAAATGGATATGTAGGAAAGTAAAGTATTATTTGTAGTTTTTTTTTCCTAAAACAAAGATACTGCACTTTTACAATCTTTAGTAGAAGATCATTGAAGCAAAACGAATATACTTAGTATTAACGTTTATATTCTTAGGAAATTGCCTTAACGTGCCCCGTTCTGAACCAAAACTAGACTGTCCGGTAAAGGCATGGCTCACTCTCGTCTACTTTGAGCTATCTATGATTTCGAGGTTAGACGGGGATCTTGAACTTTACAAACGCGACAATTCTAGTAGATGGTAATAGTAAATTCATAATCAGAAGATGTAGTGCAAGCATTTCCATTTTATAAAATACTGCATTCTAATGAAAGCGCAGCAATCTCACAGATGTAGGATGGTTGTGGATCTTTGCACCTAAAGGTGGTGAAATCTACATTTCTGACAGACACCAATTCCTTTAATCTCAGTAGCCAAAAAGAGTTACATATCCAAATTTATGTAGAAACCATTTATATAGTGAAGGATACAAATTACTGGTTGCAGAGTTTTAGTGGTTTCGTAATAAGTAATATCAAATTATATTCATTTTGATAGAGCTATTTTGAATATTACATTAGAAATAATATCGTGGCACATTTCTTTAAAATATATATTACAATAGATTTGGAGTTTGGTGATTTCTCGGTAATTATATATATATATATATATATATATATATATAATCAGTAAGCCAAGTTTCGATCCCAGCTTCGGGAATCTACCCTGTCTAGCCACACTGAAGAGTTCTGATAGAACGAAACAGTCAGTCTGTGGATGACAATATATATGCTCGCCTACCCCGGGGGATTTGAGCTTACTAGCGAGGGAAGTAATGGTTGCCACTAGCGTAAAGCAATGCTCTTCATATGAATTGAACTCTCGGTAGCTGTTAAGCGGATACACAAGAAGCACACAATAAGTTTCCAGACTTTTTTCGTATGGGCATTTTATTGATAGTACACACATGAAACTCTAGTCCCCTTCGAAATAATCTCATCTGGCTTCAGTTCACTCGTTGTACCGTTCCACCAACTTCTAGAAGGCCCCATGCAAGTCCTCTTGTGTGAGCATGTCAATGACCATCGTCATCTTTCATCTCCTCAATTGTCTCATAACGACAGTCTCTAAGTTTTTCCTTAAGCTTAGGGAATACCCAAAAGTCACAAAGAGCAAGTTTTAGACTATAGGGAGGGTGAGGAACTGTCTTGATGCCCATCTTGGTCAAATAGTCTGTGACAAGGATAGAGTTGTGGACTGATGCATTGTCCCGATGGAAATGCCACTGACCTGATTTTAAGAGTGCAGGCATCTTCCGACGGAATCTCCCCCTGAACTCCGTTGAAACCACAACATAGTATTCCTCGTTAAATGTCTGTCTAGTGGGAACCCAGTGCATGTTGATCTTGCCACTGCTCTCAAAAAAGGGATAATCACAATCTTGTGGGTAGATTTTCTCTGTCTGGCCATTTTTGGGTCTGGGAGAGCAAGCCTGCTTCAACTGGGTTCTATATCTCTTGGTTTCTGGGTCATAGCAGTAGATCCAGCTTTCATCGCAGGTCACGAGAACATCAATAAAGGTGGGATCTGAATTGATCAGCTAAACCATCTCCCTGCTGTTATGGCAACGTCTTTCTTTCTGCTCTTCTCTGAGCACACATTTTCCGCATCTTTAGTTCCTCGTGAATAATTGTGTGTACAGTTCCCACACTAACATCAAACTGTGCTCTTATTGTCTCTATAGACACACGACGGTCCTTATCCATGAAATTCTTTATTTGGCCAATCAACTCTGGTTTTCTGACTTCCTTACTCCTTCCACACCTATCATCATCCATCACAGACACCCTGCCTTCCTTAAATCTCTTATGCCACTCAAAAACTAATGCTCGATTCATGCATGATGCTCCAAAAGCAGTCTGAAGCATTCCATACGTTTCTGTGGTATTTTTTCCAAGTTTAAAACACAATGTTATTGTATATCATTCTTCTAAAGTGTCCTCATGTCCTTACGTCCAGATTGTATTTTTGAACTTCACTAGCTATGACAATCTAGCTTTAGCTGGGTGTATTCCAATTCCAGCCGTAGCTGTTCATTTGAACCTAAAATCATGAAAATTAGTCCGACATCTTATAAAATGTATAGCAATAACATACTGGATTTTCAAAAGTCTACAACAATTTTAAATGCTTGTACAAAAAGTAAGGAAACTTATTGAATGTACCTCGTATTTAAAACAGAACAAACGTGATACCTAGGCGTTTAAATTTCCTTCGCTTGTCCTGGTTTCCTCGTGGTTGAGTGGTAGGATCTTGGATTGCCATTTCAGTCAGCCACGTTTCGATCCCAGCTTCATGAATCTAGCCTGTCTAGACACACTGGGGAGTTCTGATAGAACGAAACACTCTGTCTATATATTGTGAATTGAATAACCATGACCAGAAAATCTAGCGAACACCTATGCATGACATAGAGAAACAGTGGACAGCTGTTTTGACCTTATTAGGTCTCATCAGCAATGTATACGGTAATCCCCAACACAAGAGATCAAACCAGCGACCGCAGATTACAGAACCGAAATTCTACAAATTAGGCAACAGTTCATATCGCAAGCAAGTGAGTCCAATTTAACTAATCATGGTAATTGCGCGGCCAATTAACCTTAATGTGTCTTGTAAGCTACATCCGCACTCCTCTACTTAAAAAAGAAAAGTAAACACACACACATGTACACACACACACGCACATATATATATATATATATATACATGTGTGTGTATTGTAAAGTGGGTGACCTTACTCAAGGGTGATCCGAAGGCTCCGTTTCAAATAGCTACTACACCGAGGTGCAGGAGAAGGTGCAACTCTAGTTCCTGGATTGCTTCTCTTTACCCTCTATCCGTACCATATAATGATGAGTGCTAAGCAAGGTGACATCAAGTACCATTTTTCGAGTTTTTGGTATGACTCGACCTGGGATTGAACTCCGGACTCCCACACCATTGGTGAACACAGTACTCATTAGGCCAATCGACTGGAACCCTAAATAATTGAATAAGCTTGTTAGAGGATGTTTGTTTTGGTTTCGTTTGATTGGATTTGATTTCCTTTGCCTTGGAATGGTTTTGAATTGCTTGATTTTGCTTAATGATCATTCAACACCTGTAGATTATTTATTAACAAATCCTATAAATATTTTCTATGCGATTCGTTCGTTGGTAACAATATTTCAAACGAGGTAGAACTAATTTGTTTGCTTACTATTAAATAGTTTCAGGTATTGCTATCTGAAATAAGTAATTATAAATAATACTATTTGATTCCATGTATTTTTTACACAGTTAAATGGTTTCAACTATAGTAAATGTTTGAATTATTCTGTTTGACTAACTGATGTGACTTTTACACATACAAATATTCAGAGTCAGAATGGACTTTGTAGTATGGGAAATGAAGGATTACTCTACACACCGCAAAGCAACATGAATGAAACTTACCATCAGATGAAGATTATTCTAATCTCTAGGACATTGATTGAGAGCTCTTATCCCTCTACAAAATGTTGACGGTGTATCATAAGTCCCAACTTAGAGGTTTGTGCCTATTTTATTTAGCAGTAAATAAACTATTAAATTATTAGACGCAACAATTTTGTTCTTTAATAGTTGAAAATTTAGGCACTATACATTAATGGTATCATTTCTTTTAAAAGATTAGCTTTACAAAACAACTAGATACAGAGAGGGAAAAAACAATCTTATGTATATCCTATTAGAATGAAGACACCGTATAATTTCGAATGTAGACTAAATAATTAAAGTTAAAGTTAAACAATATCTATTAAATGACTAAAACCCTTATTAAATTAAAGTTAAACAATATCTATAAAATGACTAAAACCCTTCCTAACAGTGCCGTCCGTATTTGGATTCCGCCCCATATTCAACCGGTCCCTTAAAAAATAGACCATGTAAATTACGAGGCCGATACAAATGTTTTTACATCTCTTTTCGAAAACATTCTTGCATACAAATATGTGACATTTTTTTCAGTTGGAAATATATTAGTCGTGACGAAATTTTATTTTTCTATCCCGAGAGAATGATATCAGTTTTCACTTGATGAACTTTATGACGAATTGTCCAATATCTTGAATGTCTTGGGTTTTTTTTGCATGTAGTTAAACAAGGGATAATTCGAAGAATACGCTGCATGTGAAAAAAAAGTCATATTATTCTGTGATGGGCTCCTCTGGTGGTGTAATGGTTAACAAGGTAGACTAGCAAACCTACACGAGTGAGTTCGAGTCTCATTGGGCGCCCCTTTCATATGGCCTTGTGCGACATCTAAGCAAAAAGCTTAGTAAACACTACCTATAATACTCTGATTGTTTAATATAGTGTTTTTTGTTAAATGGAATTTCAGGGGTTATTTAATGGCACTTAGCTTTGGGGTGTGTAGAATAATCCTTCATTTCCCATACTTCAACCTCCATTCTAAGCTTGAGTATTAGTATGTGTTAAGGTCACATTTAATACAGAATCAATACCTTTAGAAGAATAGTTGTGGTATTATTAACACCTAAGTGTCGGGGATAAGAGGGTTCATATCTTTTCCAAATGTTTTTGTCGACAAGTTAACGTATTTTCGCGACTAGAGTTCTAATTAGCGTACTACAGTGTTACTGTCCAAAACATTAGCCCCTAGACCTCGAGGACTCCCTCCTTTTGTTCAGTGTGTAGCATTTACAATTTTAGGATCAATATATGAATAATTTTTGGTGAATTCTATGTCCCAAAGAGTGTAACCTTTTATATATATTGTTTCATGAAAACAACAAATTTGTTCCTAAATCTTTAACTAATCATATTATACCTGTGTTTCAGTAATTACATTCTGAACCTAAAATGATCAATAGGAAGTGACTACGCCAATGTTTCTGGTGCCCGGCTGAGTGACTGACCACAAAGCTCCAGCCAGGTTCATTCTCGTTTAAGGTACAAGAATCAGTTACACTCTTGATTTTAGGATATTTAAAAAACGGCTCCGAAAATCGTCAATTATCCGGTTATTGGCAAGAAGCAATTTAAACTTAGCAGAAAGTGACGTACAAATTTTGGGGGTATATATTTGCTTAAAAATGCTGCGAAACACTGCTTTAAACAAAAAACAAGTCAGTATTCGAGTATGTGTTTATCTTGTAAGGTCAGCCACAGGTTATCTGCCTGTAAAGGGACTAAAAGTTAAAATTCTTAAAGCAGGAATTCACTCACTCAACCAGTCTGGAATGGATTGCGATTTACCCTACTTCATCGAGTCCAAAATTTCGTACTTACTGAATTTAGTCCAGTCCTGTGATAGGTTGAACGAGAAAAAACACCAGTGGTATTTTAGAGATTTTTTTTTTTATTTCTTTATTTTGTCTATTATCTCGTCGTTATCTTTTCATCTCATCTTTGTTTCCATCTACTTTCTTCATACCCGGCAATGCAAAATAATCAAAGAGAAGTTTTCTCTATTATATTTTCTTGAAGTTAAAATGCTGAAGACTTTCTCAAACTTGTCATTGTAATTCTCGAATTATAACCTATTTTCTTACATTCAGAAATAATTTAGACGAAGAAAAATGTCATTCTTCTTGGTGAAGAATGGAGATCAAAGAAAAATACTGTTTAAAAAAGTAGGTCAAGTTTTTTCACTTATTAATTACGTAATCAATGATAGAGCTCATACATTATGTATCATTCGGCAAAACTTGAAAACTGCCAACTTTTTCAATGATTGGACTATATATATATATATATATATATATAAACAGTCAATTCTATTTGTATAAAAGCTTCAAAAGTTTTTAACAAAATGCCTGTGGTGTGCAATTTCTAACCGCATCTCAGTTCATTCGAATCACCAAACAAAATATTGAATCACACAATTTCCTGGCACTAATCAGAGTTTCATGTTATATATATATATATATATATATATATATATATATATATATATATATAGGGAAAGGAGTAACGCCCTCCCTTACACCTCGGTGTTGTTGCTAAAGAAAAGGTATCCATCGGGTTGCCTCCGACTACGGTTGTCTATATATATATATATATATATATATATATTTAGGCAGCATTTCTTCGTTAATTCAAATTTAATTAAACATAATAGACATGTTATGTCTACATATTTTCTTCTGGATCCGTTCGAATTCCCGTATTAATTTTCCCCACGAATAAGATAAAAGTAATACGGGAATTCGAACGGATCCAGAAGAAAATATGTACACATAAAATGTCTATTATGTTTAATGAAATTTGCATATATATATATATATATATATATATATATATATATATATATGTATGTATATTTTGGCAGCATTTCTTTATTAATACAAATTTCGTTGAACATAAGAGACATTTTCTGTCTACATATTTTCTTCTGGATCTGTTCGTATTGCCGTATTGCTTTTATCGTATTCGGCGGGAATTGATTGATGTATTTTCCATTATTGTATATATCCCTAGTACTTTCTGCCCGACTTTGGGCTATCATCAGGATAGGATCTATTACAAATGTGATATAACGGATCCAGAAGAAAATATGTAGACAGAACATGTCTACTATATTCAACGAAATTTGTATTAATATATATATATATATATATATATATATATATATATATATATATATATATATATTACCGCTCTGTTTCAGAACGTATATGAGAGTAATGAAGGTGTATTTGACGATCCATTTATCTGTAGAACAGAAGCCTCACAACCACATGGGATTCATTTTCATACATATATGTGTATGAAAGTTGGTGACCGTCGCTGAGAATGATCTGAAGGCTCCCTTCTCAATAGCTAATAAGGTGTAGGGGAGAGCGCTACACATTTTCCTGGATTGCTCAACTTTACTCTTGATACATACCTTATAGTGTTGAGTATTAAGCAAGCCGTTATCAAGTACCATTTTTGAGTCTTTTCTATGATTACCTAGGATTGAGCCCTGGTCTTCCGGACCATTGAGAACATTCTATTCACTAATCCAGCGGGCCGGGATAGATAGATAGATAGATAGATAGTATGTATGTATATACGTGTGCATTTAGGTACCAGCTATTCTTGAAGCCATTTTAAATTAAAAATGACAGACAAGGATTTAGAAGTGAGTTTTTATTTGCCAAGTGTTCGCCAATGGCCCAGGAGACCTGGGTTCAATCTCAGGTCTGGTCATACCAAAGACTCAAAATATGGTACTTCATCCCTCCTTGCTTAACACTCAGCATTATAAGGTACGGATCAAGGGTAAAGTGGGTAAATCCTGGGAAATGAGTAGCGCCCTCCCCTACACCTTGGTGTAGTAGCTGTCGAAAAGGAAGCCTTCATGGCACCCTCGAAAAGAGTCCCCAACTTTACTTTTACTTATTCTTGGACAATTAATATAATCAGAACTTCCAACTCACTTGCAAACATGGAAAGGTTAATGAAAACTCAACTCTAAACCCTTATATGTCATCTTTAATAAAAGTTGCTAAAAATCGATATATATATATATATATATATATATATGTGTGTGTGTGTGTGTGTATGTGTGCGTGTGCGTGTGCGTATATGTGTGTGAATGCGTGCATCTCTGTGTCTGATTGCGTGCATCTATGCGTGTGTATGAGTTTGTGTGTGTGTATGTGTATTTTCGGTGTTAGGACTCGGAGATGAATTAGGCTTGCTAATTTTTTTTCCTATTTACATAAAGATATGTTTACATTTTAGTATGGGTTCTCACCTATGGTGTAACTTTTGGCCTAAATAAAAAAAAACAAAAAGAAAGAAAAACTAGAATTAAAAATGGATTTATGAAAACATTGTTTAATATCAAAATATTACACCGACACAAAGTTTGCAGAATCCGACCGTTGTCCATTGTAGGCCAGTCGGCTGGGGTCGTAGAAAGAAATAGACTGAATCTCTACAAAGAGGCAAGCACTATTCCAACGAGTATCCTGGATATTAGATTAAACAATCTGATGTCAAGGTTGTAGCCTTAGAGCTTTTTGGAATGTAGAGTACCTCTTCATTGCCATTGGTCCCAGGTCCATTATGACCTCGAGTTGTTTCAACAATGGTACATGTAGAACAAACGCTTTGCAGACAAATAACTAAAGTTGTGGCTGTTATATAAGAATACTTGAAACCATCTAACTGCGTGCAAAAAAGAGCTCACGCTTGTTTTGGGATGTTGTCTTCATAATGTGATCACCAGTAATATATATTTGATATAAGTGTATAAGCAAAATTTGGCATTAAAAATGTCTACAATGGTTGATGTGCCATAAAACCAAATCGAACTAAACCAAACCAAAGTCAAGTCATCTCAAGCCTCGAGTAGTAGTATCTTCTCAGGACCTATTTAATTGGTCAAAAAACCTAACTGAAAATTATTTGATTAATGAATTATTACTGAAACCATATAACGGGACAATTTTCTATTATTAAGAATAGTTAATTGAAGCTTCTATTATTTACTGGGGTTTATTATTAGTTTCATGAAAACATCTAATTGTCTATAAATTGAATATTGTTTCTAGAAATCTTATAAATACAAAAAAAAATTACAACTTTTCTTTATTATCGAAATTATGATCTCTGTGTGCACAAAGTGTTTAAATTTTAATGTTTTATACTACATTTTATGAGAAAAACTAACGAGACTAAATAAGAATCCAAATAAAAGAATACACATTCTAATTTTATTTTAATTGATCTTTTTTTATAAAATTATGCATATAATTACTTTTGATAGGACTGAGAATTAAATGATGATATCAGTAACCATTAGCCTTAATTAATAATCAATTACTGAATAGACATTAATTTTGTTAATGAAAGCAGAAGACAGCCCCTTAACAAAACAATTTTTTCAAAATTTTATTAGAGGTACTATTTACCAACCCCTCCGCTCGGGAAGGATATGACACAAGGTCAATTTTTTAGCGGAGTTTAACAGGTTTTAATTCAGAGTTTTCCTTCTCTTAGACTAGTTGCCTAACCAAGGCTGAAGAACCTAGTCTGTCCTACTATTTATCCATAGATGGAAAATTTTATTAGAGGTAACAGTATTGTTTCTTTATATCATTTCAGTGATAGATTTATCAATTCTTTTTTTTTATGTATAATTTTAATCGATGAATGATGTAAGCAGTTAAACTACTGAAAAGGAAATATCCTTCTTAGTCTTTTAGATTTGATAGCATTTATTTTAAGCAATACAATATTAAATTATGTTCAGTCGAGAACCCTAACAGTTCTCCTGCGACAGTTCACAGAATGACATCGACTTTACAAGAACACTAAGAAAAGAAGTACCGCTTCTTTTTTAATTCTTTACTTATTATGTGTGCTTAAATATTCAAAAAAAGATAATATCGATGTTAAGGAAAGCAAAAATGAATTATTACGTTAAACATATCAGAAATCGGTGAGGTACAATCAAAGAATAGAACTGCTAGGACGCTAGTTCTTCCCATTACGCCCGATTTCATAGCTAAATTTTCATATTTTAACTATTTAACTCAATTAGACTCTAAAAAACATGCTTATTTCCACGGAGTTCTTTTATGGACGAGTATTTTGCTCATGTTTATTAAATTAAAACCAATTACAAATCAATGATACCTTGAAAATATTTATCGAAATTAACTTTTTAAGATCAATATGAAAATTAGCTTTCTCGTTCACTCTGTAAACAACTAAAATTTTGTCACAACGCGAACCATCCTCGACCACCGATAGGTTACTGCTCCAATGAAGGATTGAATTTAGCCTTGTTCAATCACCTGCCCACGTTGTGTTTTAGATCCAGATAACTGAAGTTTCCTTTAGCTGATCGCCAAACAAATCAAAACGAGTTGATCATTCCAAGAAAAGATAAAATGAAGACAAAGGCCTGAGATAAAACAACACGGTGTTCTCAGTAATTAAAACAAAGTTTAGTTGACAACAAAATAGCAATGTCCATTAAAAAATATTTTAGTTCTTTTTTCACAAAATGAATATCTCTAATCATAAAAGTCCCTTCCACGTTGAGTGACGTAATTATATCTAGAGACTTGGTCCCGTTTATCAAAGTGATTAGTCTAGTTGCAGCAGTAAACGTAGCCTTTCAAACACTAACACTTTCCATAGTTTCCAAATCAGCTAAGTTTTCTGTTTGTCATCTTCCCAATATTAACTCGTAATTCTCGCTTGTCTCTTTCCAAAGGTCTGACTCAAGGTTTCAAATGCAGAGTGTTAGTGGTTCAATGCTGTTTTTCTTCGACGGTTTTCCGACTCTGCAACTCACGCTCTGCAACTGTCGCCTTTCGCCAAAAATTGAGTTTTGTGACGTGGTATGCCCCTGAGGAGGGAAAGATGGGATTGATATCCCTTACCCTTCTGTGTTTGAACTAACAAGCCCCGGGGACTGACCGCTAAGGCAGTCAGAGTCAGGTCAAACAAAGCTACCTGCACTCCATAATCCCTAATTGGTTGGACAGAGAAGGTCATTATTGTAGCACGAACAAAATAGATAGGAAGAAAAAAAAAAGAAGCCAAATGATTGGCCCGAGCCTTTAGCACTGAAAAATAGTACCTTTTCGTCAGTGGAAATTTGGAAAAGGATCTTTAGTACTGGACAGACATGGACGCCAAGTTAACAAAGCTCCGGGGAAAGAATGCCTCGTATAAAGCCTAGAACAAAATCTTTGGACAGTAGTCTGAAGAAAGGCTGACCCAGCCGATTCTAGAGAAATGCCGCTCGCCCGTAAAAGAAAGCAACGTGAGAAGTAAACCCTTCGAAAAGATAAGTACAAATTAAAACTGTTTTTCCTTCTACCCTTCCTAAATATTGGAAACTACACACACACACACACATATATATATATATATATGTATTCAGAAAAGGAAATAAAGAAACAGAAAAGATTTGTTTCGTCCACCGTAAATGAACGAGTGGACTTTGATATTTCCTCAAGAAAAAGAAAGAAAAGTAAAGAAAAGAAAAGAAAAAAAGAAAAAAGAAAGAAAAGAAAAAAAGAAAGGGCGAAATTTGTGTTTCACACTCCCTTCCTGGCTTAACAAAGCCAAAAGTTTCAAAGAAAAGAAAGAAAGATGAAAGAAAGAAAAAGAAAAAAAAAGAAGAAAGAGAGACATTTGTGTTTAAGACTGTCTGCTGGTTTAATATAGCCGGTACCTTAAAAAGAAAGAAAGAAAAGAGAAAGGAATTGTTTCTTAAATCTCATAGTTATTTGTTTGGTCGTCGCTTATTAAAGCCTTGTTACATTTTAAATGCTCCCTCGTGTTGAAGTTTATTCGTTATGTTGTTTATCTATCGAGTTGCCTTCTTTTGCACATTATCATTTACAGCTTCGTATCGCTTTCATTTATTTTCGCTAAATGTCTTATTCGCCTTAAAACATTACAAGGGCATTTTGGAAATTTGACTACAGTGAAATAATTTTTGTTTTAACCTAGAAGTCCATGCTTTCCGTTATCCGAAGAGGGAGGAAACGAAGGACTTGGTGGGGTATGTGAACGTGAAATTGGAAACCCCCTGGCGACCGTCGAGATGATTCTGGCCCCAAATTAATCCCCACATAATTTGCCAGTTACCTTATGCCCAAAACGGGAGTCTTGACTAGGACTTATTTTGCGAAGGGTCAAATTCCAGGCTGCCCCGACGTCATATGTGCATAAAATAAACTATCGTACTTAGATAAATATTAATGCAACGTTACAGTTTATGTAATTATTTCTCTCATTTCCAAGTGTACGTTTCTCATCAATGGCCTTATCCTTTATTAATCCTCAGTAATTAATTCTATTCAATGTTGCTTTCGGCTAACCTAACGATAAATCTCTGTGTCTGCCACTAAAAGAGAAAGGGGTTTCCTCCCACTTACATGTGTAGGCCGTTGTGCCTTTCTCTCTGTTTTGGATGGCTCTCTCTTCTCACGTGACCCTTACGTCATATCTAGAAAATTACTCACTTCCAAAATAAAATCAAAATTTTCATTTCTCAAAGTTTGATTTTTCCCATGCAATCGGTCTGCACCTGCTTGCTGACTTCTTCTTGACTCTAGTTCCTACTATTAATTATTTTGGCTAGCTCTCCCGCCGATGACACAATAGATATTTAAGCTTTTCTTTCTTTCTTTCTTTCTTTCTTTCTTTGAATAAAAAAAACAATTTCATGTTTTTTTTTTATTTATTTATATGCATTTTCAAGAAATAAACAATATTTCTCACTTCCTTTTCATTTGGACGATACATTTTATCAGTCTTAAAAAATGTGTACTGATTTTATTCTTCTAAAATCTACACTGCTCATTTTTTTTCTACCAAGTTCCTTATCAGATCTTTCTCTATCAAGTTTCTGGTTCCTCAGTACACTCTGTTATATATATATATATATATATATATATATATATATATATATATATATATATATATCTTTTAAAGATTCAAAATTTCGTTCTCGCTACGTTTTCGTGTTGTTTATGTTGTTAGCTCCAGAATGCAATCAGCTGCCCTCAGTACTATGATACCGTATCCAAGTTGACTGGGTCTGTAAAATTCGCTGACTGCATCTTTGCAAAGGAGTAAGACTCCAACACAACAAGTTTTCTGAAAATGACATTAAACTATCATCTGGCGAGACTCTACCCTTGGAGAATTAGGAAATGTGGAGTAGACCTTCATTGCCATTTCTCCCTGGTATACTCTGGTATAGATCAAACTGTGTGAAAACAAATAGCTGTTGTTAAATTATGTATATTATCTGGAAATAATTTAAACTCTTTTACTGTGTGCAAAAAACATTAAGTCTCGTTTGAGAATGTTTTTTAAAGATATAATGTCAAATTTGGCATCTAATAACCTAAAAAGGTTGATTTACCATAAAAACTAAACAAGCCAAATCATATGTTTCATATATATGTATAAAGAGGATTTGGCATTTAATAACTTTCAATGAGTGATATGTCATAAAAACCAATCAAACCAAATCCTATAAAATTAATATATATATATATATATATATATATGAAGTAGATTTGGCATTAAATAATCAACACATGTTGATACGCTATATAACCCAGCTAAACCAAATCATATATGTTTAATACATTTGTATAAAGGATTTGGCATAAAATAACCAACAACGGTTGATATGCCATAAACCCAATCAAACAAATCCTATATATTTAATGTATATGTATGATGAGGATTTAGCATTGAATAAACTAAAAGGGTCGATATACCATAAAAACCAAGCAAATCCTATATATTTAATCCATATGTATGAAGAAGATGTTGTATTAAATAACCCACAGCGGTTGATATGCAATAAAACAGAACCAAACCAAATCATATATATTTGATACATATGTATAAAGAGGATTTGGCATTAAATAAACCAACAAAACCAAACGAAGCAGCTAATATTCCTTAGAAAAACAAAAACAACAAACTATGTATATTAACGCATTTCTTAGAATTTACTAAACATTCAATAGTTTGTCACTTCAGGCAATATTGGTTACGATCCCTTCAATTTCTGAGTTTTAGTCACCTGGTTATTGAGTAGACGCCACGCTGCATAATTTGGTGATGTGACATGAACCTGAACTTCAAACAGGAATTGATGGTAAGACAGAATACCTGAGAAAATATTGTATGCATTTCGGGAGTACCAATCCAATTTCCTCTATTTAAATACACGAGAAAACATTTATACCCTCTCGTAAAACGTTTTGTGTACGAGTACACACTTTTCCCAACTTGTAATGCAATGTGTTTATTCCAGTTTTCAGTTCGTCATGATTTCCGCTATTGTCAGGGAATTTCATCAATTTTCTAATTCATATTCATACAATTTTATTTGTGCTAAATATTTTTATCAGTATATTCAGATTTTGCAGCTCTTATCACCTTGGCACAAGAAAGTTAGATGTCACCAGATCAAATTGAGAAAAAGTCATATCGCTGTTTCTTCAGTTTGACTTGAATTTTTACCATGGATATTGTGATCAAATTATGGAATATCTTTTCTACCAATGTATATAAGTCTATTATTTCGTTCATATATATATATATATATATATATGTGTGTGTGTGTGTGTGTGTGTGTGTGTGTTTGTAGGGGGTGGGGTGATTGGTTGTGATTAATGTCTCATTTAAACATGCATTTCAGTTGCAGTTATTTTTCCAACATTATTAAACCTATACTATGGATTTTGGATATATGTATTTATTAGATTTAAACAACAAAAACAATAACAAAAACAACACTAATAGCAATAATAATAATAATAATAATAATAATAATAATAATATGGATGATAGTAATAATGGATCATGAATGTGATGTTAATACCAATAGTAATTAGTGCAATTAAAGCAATCCCCAAATGATTGATAAAGGGACTAGAAGACTTATAAATCAGAGGACCGGTAGAGACCATGCATCCTACTGTATCATTAAGATAGGTCAAAATTCTGAGAATACTGGAGACTTAAGAGACTTGTGACTTAACCTTCTGTGAAAAACCATTAATTGATACTGGTGTGAAAAACTCTTAGAGGAACTAAATGATTATTAAATGGACTGAAAGACTTGGAAGTTGGCGGACGAATGGAGACCATCCAAACTACAGCATTACTGAGAACGGCCAGGATACTGAGAAGAGTCCTGGAGAGTTGAGGAGACTTGCTGTCACTCAAACTCCAGTGAAAGACCATCACCTAATGCTGATGTGAAAAACACTAATGAGTAAATAATGATACTAATGGTAAAAAGACAATATAAAAAACGAAAACAGATAAACACTTGGACTTGGCTAGAGGACTGAAAAAGCTAGGAAACATGAAAATGTCAAGTAGAAACAACTATTGTTGGTGCATTTGGAACGGTTCCTAAATGTTTAGGAAAGAGATTAGGAGAATGGAAGGTCAGAGGAAGAATCTACACAATACAGAAAACAGTGCTGCGTTCGATTCGACAACTTAGAAGAGTCCAAGAGACCTGAGAAAACTTGCTGCCACTCACACCACCAGTTAATTCTGATGTGAGTAACTCAAATTAATAAGGAACACGGAGGATTTTATTGTTACAGCAATACAAAGACTCGAAGAATAAATTGAAAAACTTCAAAGAAAGATTACTCATAGCAGCCATTATATCAATAGCAATATAATAACAAACAGAAAAACACTATAAATTCTTAAGGATTTTACTTTAATAGATAAATGTTCATCTACAGCAGATAGGCTCAGCAACTGAGTAAATATTTATCTAGAGCAGATAGGCTCAGCTACTGAGTAAATGTTCATCTACAGCAGATAGGCTCAGCAACTGAGTAAATGTTAATCTACAGCAGATCGGCTCAGCAACTGAGTCAATTTTTAGAAGATAGCATTTTCGAATGGTTGACATACGGGAAAACTAGCCTGATTCTGAAACCACCCCCAGCAAAAATAGACCGATAATGTGTCTACCGAGCATATGGAAAAATCCTTACCATACAGATAAATGAAGAAATAGTTAATCGCTTGTGTTCTGCAGACTATTTCCGGAAGGAAAATAAGAA
Organism: Sepioteuthis lessoniana; assembly: GCA_963585895.1. Classification (NCBI taxonomy): domain Eukaryota; kingdom Metazoa; phylum Mollusca; class Cephalopoda; order Myopsida; family Loliginidae; genus Sepioteuthis; species Sepioteuthis lessoniana. The sequence goes on along the minus strand of OY757930.1, from coordinate 20,892,420 downwards.
TACCGCAAGAAAACAAGAGGAATCTATGATTAAGGGTATTTAGATTAGCACATCCTGAAGGGATAACTAAAGTAAAAACATATGTAATTATTGATTAACAAAAATACCAATGATCTGGCTTCGCAAATTTATATAAGAGAATATCTACAGTCGTATAAAATATAGGAAAAAGACATCAACGAAAGTCATTAAAAGCTGGAAAGTGGAATTATCAGCAAGACGCCAATCAAATGCAAAGCTAAATATTGAAAATTACTTTTTCCAGGAAGATTTACTCTCGCCACCACTATTTTTTACAGCAATGATGCCACTTAATTTTATATTTAGAAAGTGAACTGAGCGCTATACATTTATAAAAACACATACTCGCACGCGCACTGAAATATTACTTACCTTATGTCTATGAATGATAACAAGGTATTTTGGAAAAAAATGCCAAAGAACTGGGAACCCTGATGCAAACAATAAGAATATAAAGCCAGTTAATACGAATGTGATTTTATATTGGTAAATTTGTCAAAATCAAAATGAAAAATGCGAAAAGGATATAATGAAGGGAATATAACTGTCTGGTCACTTAGGGAGAAAGAAAATTATTCGTAATTGGGAAAACTGGAAGCAGACACTATTAAAGAGAAATGAAAGAAGAAAAAAAGTGTACTTCAGAAGAAGATTTCTGGAAATCAAGCTTCGCAGCAGAAATCTAAATAAAATAATAAACACCTGAGTAGTACACCTTGTGCCATACTATAGATCATTTTAAAAATTAACAAGGGAAGAACTCAGCCAAATAAATTAAAAGACAAAGAAAATGATGACGATCCACTAGGATCTGTGTATGAGGTCTTTTATATATGGTGTTGAATATTATATAAGTACAAAGAAAAAAGCATCAGAACTGCGTTGATTCATCTATTCGAGGACTCAAGTAATATGCAATTAGAACAAAGGAATACTAATTGTAGCAGCCAGTATTAGCTGTGGCAATCTAAACACACACAGTAAAATAACAAAAAAACATAAAACATGAATGGGAAGAAAAACAACTGTATAGATACTTCAAGCAGCAAATTGGACAGTTTTCACACGGGGATGGCTGAGAAAAAGTAAACTAATTAGAGAAACTGAATCTTTTATAAAAGAAACCTAAAATTATGCCATGATAACATATACGAAAATGAAAATGGACACTTCACAAGTAATTAGCAAGTGCAGAGACTGAGATAAAAAGATCCATCACATAACAAGCGAATACAGCAACCTGCTAGAAAAGAACAAGAATACTAAGCATGACAATTGAAGATTGCGTAAGAGATTAAAATATTACTGTAACAACAAATGGTGAATAAACCGACTATAATCTGTTGTGGAGGTGCCTGTGGTGTAATTGTTATCGTCGTAGAAAATGAACACGGCGACACGAGTTCAAATCCTGGACGAGACTGATTCCATTTCACATAGTACTAATACCCTTGGGAAAGGTATGAATCCAATTATTCTCCCTCCAACTATGGGTAAATAGTAGGACAGACTAGGTTCTTCAGCCTTGGTGAGGCAACTAGCCTAGGAGAAAAAAAAACTCTGAATTCAAACCTGTTAAAAATCCGCTTAAAAAGTGACCTTGTGTCATATCCTTCCCGAGCGGAGGGGTTGCTAAATAGGATAATCTGTCCTAGAAAATAAGACTTTTAAGATTCTCTAAAACCTTGAGATATAAACATATATTTTTTAATCTTAGGCAAAACCTAGTGTTAATTAAGAGGAGAAGAACCTGTAATCCAATGGATTTGGCTAATCCAATTGACTACAGAGTGAAAATGTAAAAAAAAAAGCAAAAGGAAAAATAAATATTTGGATCTTCCCAGAGAGCTAAAATATATGTGAAACATGAACGTCTTAGTGATACCAATAATAATTAACGCAGTAAAAACAGTTCATAAGGTCTTAGGAAAGAGACTAGTGAAATTAGAAATCTGAGGAAGAATCGGAACCCTAAAAACACTGCATTTCTGACATCGGCTAGAATATTCGGAAGAGATTTATTGACCTGATGAATCTTTATGTCACTCAGACTCTGGTAAAAGACCACCAGTGCACCTTAGTTCTTTAGTAAAAATCATGTGGAGGATTTTAGGAAACCAAAAGTAAAATTGAAATTAAAATAAAAATTAAAATAAAAATGATAATGATTCAACGTAGAGCCCGATTGCAGATTTGGGTGTTTTGATCGGCAGGTACTCCCTTGATAACCATTATGAGGAACTAAATGGCATCTGGCAAATGTTGGCTGTTTTATTTTTCAGGTACTCGAAAGACAACTTAAGTGACCACACCAATGAAAGACTCCAACACAGACAAAAGACTAAAATGGAAAACAAACTTGTACTTTGCCGCTATTTTAGTAGCAACTCTACACAAAGAGGGCATAGAAAAAGAATCATAGAAACTTGGGAAAGTGCACTTGATTTCAAACAACAAGCCCAAGACTCACAGACCAAGTCAGAACGATAATAAAGAGAGGTCGGTATTCTGACCTTGAAATATTAGAAATACACCAACAAAAAGGGAATATGTCATCAATACCCTAATACAATCATCGACAAATGAAATACTCAAAACAAGAGCCCTCTAATTGAATTGAGCCGCAAAGTAAGAATAATCGAAAAACCCAAACCACAAAGAACAAAGAAGAAAAAATGAATATAGAGATTATAAAGAGAATCATGTCTGGAAAGAAAAATACATAACCATTGCTCATAAATCAAGACTGGAAAACAGTCAAGTAGGAAACAGAAAGAATAAACGAAATATTCACTCATATATCAATGAAAAACATCACCGAATTAAAGGAACTAATCTATGCAAAAACGCAATTAGTCCGTGATATAATCGGTGTTCTTCTACAGAACCGAGACAGATACTGAAAACCGGGATGGGAAAATAGATGGGAAAATCAAATAAGAAATCTTGGACAACAAGCAAAAAAGAAAAGACAAAAAAATATGTTGAAACGAAAAGAGAAAAGAGAAAAGCAACTCAACTAAAACAAAGAATAAAACTCGAGGAAATACATCAGAAGATATTGGTGAAAGAAGGAAGACTAAATGGATATCGAAACAGTATCAAACAAAAAAGACTTAAAAAAGAAAGAAAGAAAGGTCTACCCTTAAGTAGGAGAAGAATTTACAAAGACATACAAACATCCGGATGACAAGGAAATGAACAAATTTTGGAGCAAAATATGGGAACAAACAGAACATAACAGAAAAGCCGAATAGATAAGCAACATGGAAAATGAGTAAGAAAGATTCAAAGGTCCTAACGCAAAAATGTACCTTGATTCACGCTAAGCAACATCCCCAAAAAGTACAAAACTAGAAAATTCTTGGACATGATGACATGTAAGGATACAGGTTAGAATAATAACTTACATCCAAGACAGACTGGCTACCGAAATGAATTGATGCTTACCAGAAACAGACATACTCAAATGGATGACCAAATGAAAGATCACCCTGATTCAAAAATACCCTGCAAAGATAACACTCCCAATAGCTACACATCCATAACGTGCCTACTGATGACGCGGAAAATACTAACTGCACCAATCATGTACGAGATTTACTATCCGCTACTAAGCCGGTGTCTGAAGAAGAGAACCGATGTAACAAGCGGACAAGAGGAGCAGGGAATCTAATATACATTGATCAACACATCCTCAACCCGAGTAAAACGAGACACAGAAATGTTGCAATGGTGTGTATTGACTAAAAAATGGCTTATTATATGGTCCAACAAAGCTGTAAAATAGAGTTTCAAAATGTACAAGATAACCTGAGAAGTCATAAGGTTTATCAAGGAAACCCTGAAAAAATCGCGAGTGGAATTGAAAGTAAGAAGAAAGAGCTTTGCTGAGGTCTGAATCCAGAGAGGTGTCTTCCTGAGAGATGCGCTATAACCATTTCTATGTGCTATAGCAATGATGCCGCTCAATTCAATAAGCAGACCGACCCACGTGAAATGCATAAATCGCAAGAAAAAAAAACAACCTTCTGGACATGGACGGCTTCAAACTGTTTGCCAAAAATGAAAAAAAAAAATGGAAACCTAATATAGGCAGTGAGGTTATACAGTGACGACATAGGGATGGAATTTGGCATAGGAAAATGAGCCATACTAATAATGAAAAGCGAAAAACGTCAAAAGAGGGAATGAATAGAACTACCAAATAAAAAACCCCAGAACGCTCGAAGAAAAGGAAACTTACAAATACTTGAGAAAATTGGAAGCAGGCCCTCTCAAACTAGAAGAGATGAAAGAAACAAATCTAAAAATGTCTATTTTAGGGCAACGAGGAAACAACTCCAAACCAAAGTATAAAGAAAAATCCTATCAAAAAGGATAGACACCGGGCCGTCACTTTGTAAGATACTCGAGATCATTCATAAAGTAAACGAGAGAAAACTTGAACAAATAAACCGGAGAACAAGAAAACCCATGATGAGGCATTAGACTTTACATCCCAGAGGTGACGTAGATAGACTATATGTGTCAAGAAAAGAAGGAGGAAGAAGACATTCCAGTTTTCATGATCGCGTTGATGCATCAATGCTATAACTTGAGAAGTACATAAAAAGTGGAGAAGGAGACTGATTAAAGCGACTAGAAACAATAAAGAAAGCACAAGACAACAGAACAAAAATAAATAGAAAAAAATGTGGAGAAAAACAATCTTATGGACATTTGTAACAATTGACAAGCGAAACTCACACTAGAAGATTTGGACATAGCTAAGAAAGGGAAACCTTGAGAGATAAACTGAATCTCATCAACTAGCCCTACAACAACGTCATGATGACAGACTACTTGAAAGCAAATGTAGACAAGAGAAACAAAACTGAAAATGCAGGCGATGTAGTGATAGATATGAAACCATCAATCATAAAATAAGCAAATACTGAAAATTAATGGAAAAAAGTCTATACAACTAAACACAGCCATATGAACAAGTTGTATACTTAAACCTTTACTGCAGAATAAGATGCACGAATTTCTCTGGGATCTTGAGATACAAACGAGTGGCCTAATCTCGGCCAGACAACCAGACCTAGTGATAGTTAAAAAATTGAACCTACTGAGTAGTGGACTTTTAAAAGAAAAGATATATAAGTGCCTTGACCTTGTTAAAGAACAAAATGTATGGAACCAGTAGCTACACTGATACCAATCGTGGTCGGTGTATTCGGACAATTCCAAACGGATTGGAACACGGACTAAAAGACGTCCGCAACTTGGAATTAAAGGACTAGTAGAGACCATTGAGACTACAGTATTATCAAAATCGTCCAGAATACTGAGAAGAATCCAGGAAACTTGAGGAACATGCTGTCAATCCAACTCCGGTGAAAAACCAGCAGCTAACCCTGGTGGGAAATACTCTCAAAGGAGTAAATAATAATAATAATAATAATAATAATAATAATAATAATAATAATAATAATAAGTGAATGTAGCAAATTAGCGTAGAAGGAATATAAGACTAGACGCGATTGGGTTGGCAAGGTGATCCACTAGGAGATGTGCCAGAAATTTAAATTTCACCATACAGATAAATGGTATATGCACAACCCAGCACCTGTCCTAGAAAAATAACACATATAAACTCCAATGGGACTTTGACATATACACGGATCACCGAATCTCTGCTGGAAGACCAGACCTAATGATAATGAAAAAAAGATAACTTACAAAATTGTCGACTTTGCTGTCCCGGCTGACCACAGAATAAAACTAAAAAAATGTGAAAAGAAGGATAAGTACCTGGACCTTGCTAGGGAATTGAAAAAACTATAGAACATGCAGGTGACAATTATACCAACTGCTATCGGTTGCGTTTAGAACACTAACTAAAGGATTACTAAAGGGACTGGAGGACTTGGAAGTTGGCGGACGAGTGGAAACCATCCAAACTACTACATTATTGAGAACGGCCAGAATACTGAGAAGGGTCCTGGAGACTTTAGGAAACTTGCTGTCACTCAAACTCCAGTAAAAGATGATCAGCTAACGATGATGGGAAAAACTCGAATGAGTAAATGATAATAAGTATGATAAAGAATTTTCTTCCTTGTGGACTTTGTTATTTTCCCGGTCTGCAGAGTGAAAATCAAAGAAAGCAAAAATATAAAGTAATGGTTCTACTTTGACAAAGAACTAAAAGTAGATGTGGAACATGAGAGTAACGGTGAATCTAGTTGTTGATGGAACTCTCAAAACAATCCCTAAATCTTGAGAAAAATCATTGAGAGATTGGAAATCAAAGGTAGAATCGAGACCATTCAGACTACAGCAACATTGAGATCGGGTAGAATACTTGGAAGAGTCCTGGTGACTTGAGGAGACTAGCTGTCACTCACTGAAAGACCAAAAACATGCAACGAGCAAAATATCAATATGAAGAAAAATAAGCGTATGGATTCTTCAAGCAATAAAGTCATGCAGCTACTCTGGAGATGAAAAAGATATGTTTTAGAAGGTGGAAACTGAGAGAAGAGCTGAATCACTTTTGATAGCAGAACAAAAACTGTTATACGAATCAATTATGTGAAGACAAAATTGATGATACTCTGAGAAATAGAAAGTGGATTTTTTGTGGTGAAAGGAATACAAATGTAAATCAAATGATGAAAGAATGCCGCAAACAGTCACAAAAGCATTAAAAGTCTAGGCATGGTTAGGGGGAAGGTGATTCACTAGGAACAGTGTAAGAGATTAAATTTTGAAAATTCTAAAAAATGATATATGTATATAATTGAATAAGACTTAGAAAATGTGAATCATCAAATACATGCAGGATTCTGAGGTACAAATGCTTCACCCAGTCCATTCCAGAAGTGTTGCTTACTGACCCTTGACAGAGCCAGATATCCCAGTTGTGTAAACAAGGTGATTGAAGCAACCTACTTGTGTAAACAGGAAGGTATTGAAATGTAAGTGTAAGCAGCATTCGATGTTGAACCGGATATACGTAGGTATTATGAAATTATATATAAACAGGTACTCACAGAGGAACATGCAGTATCAGTTTTGCAACTAGAGGAGATTCGGTCAGTATTAGACAGTGCCAATGAGTGGCTTGGCGCCCGATTGAGGTAGTAGTCAATGTCAGGATTCTGATTAAATACCTTCCAGGCGAGAAGAAGAAGGAGCGCGAAGTGGGCCCAGAATATGAATATGTACGCAGAGTGTGGTTAAGAAAAAGTGAGAAGTAAAGCTATGAGCATGACACAACACAACTAATAAGAAGATAAGGCTCAATATAGAAGTATCCAATTGTCTAAATCCTTCAAATCTTCAGTTAGTCTTTATCTCCTTATCTCTGTCTCGCTCTTACACTTAAAAAAGTTCCAATTCTTTTCCAAGAATAAAGAAGAGATACATTTTTTTTTTTAATGAAAAGTGTAATCATTTATCATTCTTCATCATGTTATACAACAGAAGTCCAGTTATATTGTTAACTAAAACAAGAAATGATTTTAAAATATAGTAGATTTTAACATTTTTAGGTATATTCCCCAAAACCATAGAATTAGAATTTAAAACGTTGACAGTGCAGTACTTCTAAAATTGGTTAGGATATTTCAAAGAGTCCTGGAGATAAGAATAGATTTTCTGTTATTCAGGCTCCCGTGAAGTTCCTTCGGGACTATTGAGAAAATATAGTATGGGGTAAAATATTGACAATATTTTGAAGCTGGGGTAGAATACTAAGAAGGGGTCATAATGAACTGAGTAGAATTCATGTCATTTAGACTTCTGTGAAAAGCCACCAGTTAAAATTGGTGGAAAAAACACCCAAGGGATAGAATAATATATATAGTTAAAGTAAAGTTAAGTTAAGTTTGTGACCTTAGTTGAGGCTAACCCAAAGTCTCCCTTTTCAATAGTTATTTCACCGGGCTAGATTGCTCCACTTTACCGTGGATCCGTATTTTATAATGCTGTGTCGGCAAGTCGGCATCAAGTACGATTTTTTGAGTCGTTGGTATGACTCGACCTGGGACTGAACCGCTGTCTCCCTGACAATTAGCGAACGCTCTACTCATTTGGCCAATATATATATATATATATATATATTTTTCATCATTAAACGTGTGAAAGCAGATGCGATACCCTGCTCTGATCAGCCGCCAACCTGGGGTAATAACACAGTTTCGGTAACTCAAGGCGGTACTGCCACTCCTGTTGCTACCAAGCAGCTTTTGCCACCGGGCAGGGTATTTAAAAGAATTATATATATATATATATATACGCCAGATCAAGAAAAAGGAGAAATTACATTGTACGTTCATCTTCATTTTTAGTGCTGTTTGTGATTTTTAAAAACACCTTTACTTTCGGCCGTTGATGTCATTACGCGCTTGAAGTAACCGTTACTTGATGTTACGGGTCACACGGAAATGGTAATTGCGCGTGCATTTCATTCATGCGGAAGACGTTTCGCTCTTGACCAAATCCATCTTGATGCATGTTGCACCGTGGTCTGAAGACGAAATGAGACATCTTTCAAACTGCAGCCAGAGATTCCTATTTTTGAAAGATACGAAATGACTGAGGGTCCGAGAAAAATACGACAACCAACCTCAATAGGAATCACGTAGAATATCCAACCATTTTCCCACGCAGTTGGCACACAGAACCTCGTATCGGTTTTTCTTCCGCTCTTGTACCTCCTACCGGTTTTCTTCCCAGGGGACAGTCAATTCTATGCGGAAGTCACTCTTCTTTGAATCGGACCACGCTACAATGTCTGGCCGTTTTTCTGTTTGAATAATGTGAACTGGAAATCGTAGAGATGTCTTGAGATCCGCTGAAACTTTCCAGCCGCCAGAGATTCCTATTTTTGAAAGAAACGAAATGACGGAGTGTCTGGGAAAACTTCGACAACCAACCTCAAAAGGAATCACGTAGCATAGAAGGAATTATATCACCAGTGGTTACGTTGCAATTAAGGATTTCCACGATAATTTAATTGGTTCGATATCATTCCATTTGGTCCTGGCACATTGTTTGGTCTGAGTAATAGCACTGGCTATTCGGTGCTCCTCCTCCTCATTGTGATTTTTTGTTCCCTCACAGAGCATTCACCTTCCTTGGGAAACTGAATTATGGATTCCTAAGCTTTAACAGGTCTCTGGTTTGCTGTCTCACATTGTGCTCTTAACAACTCTATGGAAACTCTTGACACCTTGTATTGTCACCATGCGTACATCTGAAGCGATTGTGAGCATACAGATAGGACATGGCGCAAGATACCCCAATCACTTTTATACATAAAGCACAGATCAGAATCAGTATATCCCCATAATTTTAGGTTGGTCGCATTTGGTAAGAGATCATATGTAGAACGAAGAAGGAATTATATCACCAGTGGTTACGTTGCAATTAAGGATTTCCACGATAATTTAATTGGTTTGATATCATTCCATTTGGTCCTATCACATTGTTTGGCCAGAGTAATAGCACTGGCTATTCGGTGCTCCTCCTCCTCAAACATCCTGACTTCTTCGCTGATCATGTTTCTTCTTCCCTTTGGGCCCACCTGTTGCTCGTGCTACCCAACTCAGCTCGACTGGTTCGAGTGACGCCTATGATCTTTTAAATTCGTGGGCTGCATTCCGCCTACTGGGTGGCCCCAACGGCCGACCACTTTCATAGCTAATTTTATTTCTGGATACGCCAACCGAATGATCTCGTCGACTGGGTCCTTCATCATCATGTGGAGGCGTACTTTTCAAATTTTAAATTCTTCAACTAGTGAAGATATTGGGGGCTGTCGGTTTTCAGAATAGGTATATAAACCTACTTTCGAAAAACAAGGAGGAACTCTGAGCTACTTACGCTAGTATTTGTGGGTATACTGTTTAATCCGCTCAATGCGAGTTAGCGCAATCTCACACATCTGTAAGGGCCACACACACACACACACACGCACACACACACACACACACATGTATATATATAAAGAAATGTAACGCAATTCTTATTATTCTTTTCAGGGTTGACTTCTGAATATACTTGTTTTGATTTTGTCATCATTAACCGGTACCCATTAGCCTCGTCGATAGATTTTTTAAGTGCAGTGATCTTTTGGGTTGGCTTGCGTGTTCAAGAAGCATTTGCTTCAGATGATATTGAAAACCATATCAAATTACTTTATTAATTTAACCGGATATTGACAAGTCGGTTAGAGTGTTCGCCAATGGCCTGGGAGACCTGGGTTCAATCCCAGGTCGAGTCATACCAAAGACTAAAAAAATGGTACTTGATGCCTCCTTGCTGAACACTGAGCATTATAAGGTACGTATCAAGGGTAAAGTGGAGCAATCCACGGAAAGGAGTAGCACCTCCCTACACCTTGGTGTAGTAGCTGTCGAAAAGGAAGCCGTCGGGTCACCCTTGACTATGGTCGCCGACTTTACTTTATTAATTCTTGCTGCAAATTTTGAATTCAAGTTCTCTTTCTTGTAGGTTCGTTTTCCCACTAAGTCCACAGAAGTCAGTCTGCTGAACTATGTCACCGATTCTTTTGGGGGAAAAAGTGCATTCATAACTTTACAAAATGGCAAAAAATAAATCGAAACACCATCGAACTTAACAAAAATGTTCGGCAAAATGATCGATTTGAAACTCTCATTGATTTTTCGAATATAAAAAAATAGAGAGAGAGAGACAGAATAGATATGAAACATTTGAAAAAAAATAATGAATGAACTTAACAAAAAAGAAATAAAAAGAAGTATCGAATCTTCACAGAAATGGTCCGAATATGTTGGTGATTTTCAAATGACATGAAATGACAGGAAGTGCGTTCATACAATTTCTAATAAGAAGCGTCTACATCTACAGGGCAAATCAAATATTTAACGGGCGGGAACATCCTGCGTGCAAACATATAAATCTCTGTATGTTTCTTCGTATCTTTATAAATGTACGCACGCATATATTTATATATACGGATATTAACTGATATTAATCTACGCAGTATAACAGTGTGAATGATTGTTCCGTATATCCCTAAATACAAATGTACACATCAACGCACCCATTCACCAACACACACTCACCCCTATATATATATATATATATACAAAATGCTCTTTGTATTTTTGCAGACATATTTAGGTGCTTTGTGGTTTTGGTGATGTATTGTCATGTGGAAAAGTTTCATTTATTAATAAACTTCATAGTTCTCTTTGATATATATATATATAGCATTTTCATCATCAAGACGTGTTAATAACACATATTTCCTTGATTCTCCATCTCAATTCGTCCCTATTGTTTATAGATCCAGGTAGGTCATTTAAACTGCATCCAGTGCCCGCACAGTGCTGGTGTATGTAAGTTTTTGTTGGTCGGGCTAAACTGGTGCATCCATGAATTAAAATCTGTAAGAGAAAGTCACTTATGAATTAGGCTTATTTTTCCAGGTGTTCACTGCATGTTTTGTCTTACTAGGATGATTTGTGAGATTGAAGGCAGATGGCCGTGCAGTTTCTTTTTTAAGGTTTACTGTTTCCAGGATTTGTACCAAATAGCACATTCTTTTTTAGTCGTAGTCGAACTATTCCTCCTGACTTATTGATAGATTTTATGTGTTGCATTAGTGTAACAGTACCGATGAACAACAGTTTGAAAGAAGTTCCGATTTCTTTTTCCAGAAATATCTCATTCTCCTACAGGACGTGGAAGGAAAATATAGAATCACAATCGTTTTTTTAGTCTGATTAGACCAATAAATCATAATGATTATCTCTGTTATTCAAGCACTTTTTTAAAATAAAAATTCAGCCCAATATGCGTGGGCAAGAAAAGAAACTGCAAAGAATCTATGTTTTGCTTAACGCCGAAACCATCCCAAAGTTTCTTTGTATACTGTAGACAAAGCAAAGGATTTTTTTTTTTACAGAAAAAGAGCTTTTTAATGAAAAGTGGTAGTGGAGGATTGAATAAAAAACTAAGAGAAAGCTTTTTAACTGCTCTCTCTCTGGTGATTAAGAAGGAACTCACATCGTCAATAAGAAAACTGGCTAGCAAATTGAAAGTCCACGAGTAAACTGAGGAGATAGCAATTAAACAAGATTTAAGCTCAGATCTTAACCTTCTTGATTACGCTATATGTTGTGTTTGAGAAAACAATACAAATGTAACTTCCCATCAAAATATTTGTTCGCTTAAAGAAATCAAATAAATTGTCTGGAGTATTCATTTTAAAGGTATGCAAATCGTTTCAAATAACTGAAAAAAAAAAAAAAATCGTGGCTATATTAAGTCAATTTTTTGTCCATTTTCTTATTTTGTTATTTATTCTTCAAAATTAAACTTACTCTTGTTTCATAAAAGTCATTTATTATTATACTCGAAAATTTCTAATTTTGCTTCCGCGCCCTATATGATCGATATCTATTTAATCGCAGTCCACAGCTTCCTTATGCGTATGTTGAAAAGAGTTATATCTGCCGAAGCATGAGAAGAGGTTTTAAAAAAATTTAGTATGTTGATACATTGTGGAGATAGCTCATTTTTATCTAAACTAATTAATTATGTTTTATTTACTTTCACGTAGATGCCAATAACTCATGCTGCATGCTCCTAGCTATGTTGTTGTGGCTTAGTTTAGGCAGATGTATTTACGAGAAGTACTAGATCATCTGCATTGTCTGCGTCTGTCAGGGCTAGAACGAGATATCGCCTGGTTCTTGTCTTTTTTTACGAAGACAATCTTCGTCTATTAGATCTCTTGACTTTCATAGTACGTAAACGAGATAGATAATAAACTCATATTGCAAGACCGTTGTGAAAATGTCAAAGAAGTCGGTATTATAATTAGGTGAGTGAACTGTAGCTGTCGTACTATGTAGAGCATCATTATACCTGCAGCAGTTACTTCCAAAAGACCATATGTTGGTAATATTTACTCCATCATTTCACTATGCATGGAATCAAATATCTTTAAGATATCTTTAAGATATCTTTAAGAAATCTCTGAAAAAAGTGTTGCCTCTAGATCTTTTGCACGGGTGCCTTCAGTGATTCGATAGATATACGGATTCTATGAAGCTGGGGATCGATTTCACCAAAAGCCATTGTGATTCTTCGAAAAAAAATTTTGAACTTCAAGCTGGATACGATTGAGAAGCAGGGCTCCTATCTGACTGGCTATAACATTGGAATCACGCCTCTTTATGTTCTTAGGGGTCCAAGGTCAACATTTTCTTTTTTTGTTAATTTATCTTTTGTGTTTTGTTTATTAACAGCGTTGCATAAGTAAAAAAAATGTATCATCAACTTTTCTTACCTTTCCATGATTCATAGCGAATTTCGTCGAGACTTTCAGCTTTATTGCTGGAACTCACTTTCAATACTGCGCCAAGTTCTTCCTCAGTTAACTGCTCCATTTTGATGTCTAGTAAGGGATATATATTTTTCTTTATGCTTTTCAGTGATTTCATGGGGATTGGTGTTTGGTTTGGTTTTATGACACATCAACCATTGTAGGTTATTAATGTCAAATCAATTTTATGCATATAAACAGTTTTATTTCAAATAATTCAGTTTAACATACAAAAACAGATCTATTTGACCCATGGATAGGACACTATCAGGTACTACCGCATCCAGTTCAGAGTGGAACTGGGAGTGATGGCAACGAAGGAGTAATCAGCATTCCCCGAAGCTCCAGCATTACTGGAACCTCGCTATCAGATTGTTTAATGTCATATCCATAACAGTCATTGGTGGTGGCTTACCTCTCTGGAGAGAAGCAGTCGGTATATTCCACAGCCCCAGACAACTGCGCAAGATTCTGGGAGGGTTTCTAAGCAGATCCTTGCACTTCATGCGACTTTCTTCTTCCCCGGTAGATTTTAGTTTAGCTCTTGAGGTTCTTTTCTTCCTGCTTCCTTGATTTAGTGTCTTCAATGCTGATTGTAATTGCCTATTTTCTAACAAATTTCTGATTTTATCAATTTGGCTTTGAATGTATTTTTGTTATTTCTGCTATGTGTTAGTTTCCTGTGTTTTTTTTAATGTTTCTTCGCATTGTTGTTCGTTGATTTTTTTTAATTAATTAAGGATGCTAAACTGGTATGGGTGGGACTGTAGGAATACGATTGTTATGCAGTAGTTGTCACTTAATCCATCTTATATAATTATCGATCTATTAAGTAATCTTCTGGCAAGAAGACTGAGAAGTACTACTACACTTTCAATGACAGCATCAACGGAGCTTTTTGATACAGAGGACGAAATAAGCAAATATCCATTATCGAGACAATAGTTCTATTTCTATGTTTTAATATTTCTGTTTCTGTACGCAAATCATATCTAATAAGCGATAAGAAACAGTAAAAAGATCTATTAATTTAGAGTTATTAAAATGCTAGAATGAAAAGTCAATTAAAAACTTAAATCGATTAGTTACATTCTAATTCTTATTTCTAAAAATTTGACGTTTGAGTATTGAGTCAAATTTGGTATATGGAACTTGAAGTAGGGTGTAACACCTTATAAAGATTTTAAGTGGAGGTTTGAATTCAGAATTTTCCTTCTCCTACACTGGTTGCCTAAAAAAACCTAAAGAACCCAGTCTGCCGAGATTGCGAGAGAATGACTGAACCCATACCTTTCCAAAAACATTAGTGCAATTTGAAGTGAAAGCAGTCGTGTCTAGGATTTGAACCCCTGTCACTGTGTACATTTTTCTGCGACAATTACCATTACACCACGAGCACGCAATAAAATGTAAATGTTCGTTTTTATTTCATTCACACACACAAACACAAACACACACAAACACATACACACGTGCGTGCGCGCGCAAACCAATATATATATATATATATATATATATATATATATATATATATATACATTGTGTTTGGCTGGGAAGTTGACCCTGCAAATTCCCGTTTGTGGAATTTGATTTTGTTCTTTACTTTAAAAACATGGAATTGCCAATTATGGTAAACAAATGTTTTCTGCAATAAGAATAACTTTTGGCTATTTTAGAAAACCTGTGGAATATTCAGGTGTTCAGAATTATTGTCTGAACAATCCCCAAAACTCTGTAAAGAGTACTGTGGAACTTAGCAGTTCTGACTGATCACAAGGTAAGACTTAAAGAAAAGAAAGATCAGTAAATGAATCTTGCTAGAGAACTGAAAAAACTATGAAACATCAAGGTGAAGGTGATATTTTTTAAATTGGTGCATTCAGTACAGTCCCCAAGTATTAATGGACCGGAGGATTTGGAAATAATAGGACAAGTGGAAATCATCCAAACTACAGCATCTATATATATATATATATATATATATATATATATATATATTGGATAATCTCTTTCAAGAACCAGGCTAACTGAATTATCATCGACCTTATAACCTTATAAAAATTCTAGATAGCAAGGACATACTAAATAATAAAAAAAAATCCATAAGAAGCCCAAAATAAAAACAGCTGGGAGCAATGGCAATGAAAGGGGACCCTGCATTCCCCCAAACTCCCGCATTACTGGAAACTCACGATCAGATTGTTTAGTATCATATTCATGATACTCGTTGGGGGTCTTACCCTTCTGCAGATGTGCAGCCGAGGTATTATACAGCCGTGGCCGATTGGACAACACAGAGTTAAAAGCTAAACCAGTTTTATTTAAGGTTTTTAGTTTGGCATAATTACACAGTTTAGATGTCAAAACAGCTCTATTTCGAGCAATTCAGTTTTGTATAAGTACGAAGTTTAGATATCAAATCGGTTCCATCCCAAACAATTCAGTTTAGCATAAATATGCAGTTTAAATGCCAAAAAACCCCAGTAAACTAATGAACCCACGGTTCAATTCTATTTAACCCATAGATAGGAGCCTTATCAGATGCTACCACTCCGGGCTAGAGTGGACCTGCGAGCGATGGTAATAAAGGGGTACACCACATTCCCCAATTTTACAGCATTACTGGAATCTCACCATCAGATTGTTTAGTGTCATATCCAGGATACTCGTTGTGGAGTTATCCCTCTGCAGAGAAGCAGTTGGTGTATTCTACAGCTGCAGCCGACTGGGCAATCAAGAAAATAATACTCACAGTATAAAAAAATTCTGTCAAAATGGTCAGGATATTGACTGATGTATAAAGTTCACTGCAATAGAAATAATAAAAAGAAAAAAAAATGGCAATTGACAATAGCACAGTGATAAAAATAAAGTTAATGAAAAAATGTCTCCAAACAATGATCCTAAATCAGATACCTAGAATAGAAGATATCATACAACGATCAGTCGAACACTCTAGGATTTCATAAAATAATTTACCTTTTACAAATTGCTAAGTAAGCAATTAATTCTTCGTAACACCTTTTATATTTATAAGTATTTTAACTCATTCTAAAAAATAAAAAAAAATAAAAAATAAAAAAAAAACTGAACAATAATTTCCTTTAACGAAGAGATATAATTGGTTATCAGTAAATTTTCCATGACTGCTTTTATAATAAATGAACTATTTTAAAACGTTCATAATTTTCCTGTGAGACTATTTAAGAACAATTGTGGAGTCTTGATGAAAACAAAAATGCGTGCTGAAGACATGATGACGAATCCACATCAAGGAAAAGGAAAATGTCTGACACCTGGTCAAAGAAAAATATAACTTGCCGTATAAAATACTTTGTCATCAGCGTAGTCGACACCCTTAACAGTTTGTGCGGGATATCAACTGCTTCTTGTCTTTTCATTAAATCTATAGACGTTCAAAGCACGTAGTCTAGGCAGATAATTAAAAGTATATTATGGAAGTTCCCGTGATGTAATGGTTATCGTCGTAGGATATGGACACGGCGATACGAGTTCAAATCCTGGACGAGATTGATTGCATTTCACATAGCACTAATATCCTTGAGAAAGGTATGAATCCAATTATTCTCCCTCCAGCTATGGGTAAATAGTAGGGCAGACTGGGTTCTTCAGCCTTGGTAAGACAACTAGTCTAGGAGAAGGAAAACTGAATTCAAACCTATTAAACTGCACTTCAAAAATTGACCTTGTGTCATATCCTGCCCGAGCGGAGGGGTTGGTAAATATGATAAACAGTATTGGGGCTAATGTATTCCCTTCCTGCACAAGTGTGACAATGTCAAAGTAGTCTGTGTTTTTATCCGATGAAATAACTTTTCCTTCTGTGTTTTATAAAGCATCATTATGGCTGTGGCGGTTTCCTTGGGGAGACCAAAGGCCAGAGGTATTTGCTCCATCTTCCTTCCGTATATGGAATCAAATGCCATGGAGAAGTCAACAAATCATAGTGTCACCCAAAGGTTTTTCAAACAAAAACCTAAAATTCGACGGTAGTCAAGACTTGTGATGTGGATCAATTTCTCTTAAAACCATTTTGGTTCTTCCTTAGAATTTTTTCAATTTCAGGTTCTATGCAGTAGAGCTGTTGAGCATTGTAGATCTTGGCCGCTATGGAAGTAAGGTTTATACCTCGGTAATTCTTGTCTATTCCGGGGTCACTCTTTGTCTATCTGTCTATTGTGTTGTCGCTATATACAGTGTTGCAGTATCGGAGCAGGATGTCGTCGAATTTCCTATCTTGTTTACTTAAGTGGGTATTTCATCAAGACCTATAGATTTCCTGCTTTCAATTTTTCTTTGTACCAAGTTGAGTTCTTCTTTTTAAATTGTTCTACTTTAATGTCTACTTGATTACTAATAATTTTGTGATATGTTCATCCGTACTTTCGGGGGGTTTCCAAGTAGTTTCTTGAAATATTGTTTCCACGGGTGTATTAGTTCTTCTTAGCTGGCAACTCTTAGTTTACCTCACGTGGTACTCTTTCCTCTACTCACTTCATTTACTGTCTGCTATTCTATCTTAGATAGTTTATATTATTGATCTGTTCTTGGATATATTCACTTTGTTTTTTAGATATGCGTTAGTTACTTCATTTTGTGCCTTCGATGTTTCTGAGTGCTGACATTAGTTGGGTTGCTCCTATTGCATAGGGATAGAGTTTACACGTCATCACGTTTTTTCTTAACCACTATTATCACTCAGAGGACTGTATATTTAGTTGGTATGCTTTCTGCTGCTGCTGTTTCAATGTCGGCATTGACGAAGTTCTCATATACGTCATTCGGAGTAAATGTCTCGTAGCTCCTGAAGTTCATCTAATTTGTTTCTTAGTGTTGTCATATATATATCACTGATATCCATATTGTTAAGCAGGGAACAGTCATAGTGCATGGTTGTGGTGGTTCGCGCTGTATTCCTGAGTGAGCTCAGATGTATCTTTGCCATGACTATTCGGTGATAGGAGGACACACCCTCAAAAGAGAAAAATGCTTCACGCTATTAATGCATTTCTCATTCATATCTGTACTTTAGCGTTTTATTGCATAAATATTTGTCCATAGTTTTCCATTTCTTTTCTGAAATTTAGAATTAAGACATGGTAATCTATTTTCTAGTGAGAAATCGATTAGGTGTTCTCTATTTCTGTATGACGAGTTGTGTAAGCTGAATTTTTTTTTTTACGTTTTTACCTCTTTGGGCAATCCTGTATTCACTGATGATTAGAACGTTATGTTTCGAGATACCTTGAACAAAGGAGGATAGCTCCTTAGAGACGGTGACGAGTCCCGTTTCGTTACTAGTATTGGTAGGGCTGTAGCAGGAGATGATCGTTGCTCTGGGGTTGCCGTTAAACGTGGCTACTGTCATCTTCGCTTTTATTTTCTCGATGCTATTAAGTAGATTTAGGGATCGTGGACCGATAAGCAAACCTACACCCCCTAACGGTGCGTTGACAGAGTTTTCCAATGCAGATGCCGAAACAAAAGTCCACGCATAATATTCTATGTTATGATCTATCACAGACGTTGTCAGCTCCCGTAGCTGGCCTATTCTATTTAAATTTCTAACGTCAAATGTCACTATTTGTATTGTGCTTTTATATTTAATTAATTTTTGTTTTTGTTTGAATTCTGTAGCTGATTTTTTGAACATTGGGGCTAGAGCTACAATCTCAGCAGAACGCGCCCCTTTTTTCCCGTGCAAGCGGCGATGTGGTTTGGACACGTGATTTGAGCAAGAGTCATGGTAATCTTTCGATGGCTGTATTTTAACTGTTTCCCGACTGGCCTTTGGCCCGTGGGGTTCGTCCGCCAGTTATTAGGTGAAGCGCTTCATAGACCCGTCGTTGGGTTCAGGGTACGACTTGTGAAAAAAAGTCCTTTTCATTTCCTTTTCTACTCTTACTTTGTCTCTCCAGCTCGTATATGCATTAATTTTTATCTTTGTTATTGTCCACAGTTAAAATATTTTAAAAACCACCAGGGAATCCTTATTTACGGATTTTTGTGTTAAATAATTAAGTAATGATTTTTTTTAATTAATCATTTTTAGTTAATTTCATTTTATCATTCAGTTTGTTATTCGAGTATCGTAGTTCAGGTGCATCGTCATTAGGTGCATTTTACGCTCATGCGCAAAGGATATGACAATAAACATTTGAAATAATAAACCCCCTGACAGGAAATGGGCTGGAGTGTGGGTGACTTTATGCTTGGAAAAGATGGTCCAGATAATTTGAGGATTTTGAAAAGACAAATTGGATTTTGACTGTTGAGCTGAAAGTTGGATTTTGAAGGTTGAAAGATGTATTTGGGTATTCGACCGATTGAAGTTGAGTTTTCTACCGTTTCAGATCTCGACCGGCAGAGATGAACTGAGATCATCAACATCACAAGAGGTGCAGCGCATTGGTGTGTGTTCAGCATAGTATGGTTAGCATAGACTTTTAAGAATTGTTTTTCTCTCCTCGTCTCGCCATGGACCGAAGCCAGAAATTAATAAACCCGTTCGTACCTGAAACGAAAGAGTACGCCTGTGTTTGTATCTATATTGTTATTACTGACATCACCAAATCATACAACATTTGCGATCTTAACGACAATCCATTTTCACACAAACTTAGTTTCTGAAAGACTGAGCAATATTTCGAATAAAAGTAAACAAACATTTTAGCTTGTTTTTTTTTTTTAGATAATTCAGCTGAAAACTAGACTTCAAACTAATTGACTAGTCTTTTATTTCCATAGACAAAATAAAATCTAAAACATGTATTTAAAAAAGTTTAGTAAAAGCCGACAAAAGCGGTACTAGTTCCATTTTAAAACACAGAAGCTGAAGATTTTTTCTTCGTTTCTTTTTGGAATACCTGTATTCTTTTAGTTGTAGTTTAAATGTAGAATGGATATAGGTGTTAGATTTTGGGTCTTTTAATAGAGATAAACATACACACGTGTTGTTCCAGAGTTTTCCATTTTAATTCCATACTCGCCACTACACCCAAACATAATCGCATTCCCCCAAGACATTCCACTCTTGCGCTAACTTACGTTTTCAAAGACTGTGCAATATTTTGCAAAAAAGTAAAAAATCATTTTTGATTGCTTTTTTAGATAACTCACCACAAAATTAGACTTCAAATTAACAGACTTGTTTTTTCATTTAAATCACAGATAATATTCAATAAAAATTTTACATAGTTTTAGGTAAGGGGAAGCTCATTTCGGCATGCTTTTGCTGAGGTCGTGAATGTGTCAAAACACTGTGGACTACGCGATATCGCACTGACATGACACTCTCCAGGAGCTGCTCGACGTATTTGTCTCTACGGCTTTTAACACGACCTCAGAATCAATGATTTTAGACCTGCCCGACCTTTTCCAGTGTTTGAAATTCTTACAATTCAATCAAACTTTCTTGAAGCAATTATTTACTGTTCTCTGATCAACCGGGTCTTTACATTTTACACTAAGGACACTTTTATTTTCTTCCGTTGCATTATGGCCCAATTGTAACTCATAAAGCTCAAGTTCCTGAATTAGTCTACGAAGCACTTTCAACTGAGCGGGGGGGGGGGGCTTTCAATTCCTAAGCGGAAAGAATCAATGTGTTATATAATTGCGGAAGCATCTTTTTATTATCATTTTTCGTTTTGTATATCTTACCTTTAGGTTTAGTAAGGCTGAGAACCTTGCGGCTTAGTGCATGGGTTAGTTAGGTGCACACATTGAGAGCAGGTGTTCACGCACGCGCGGGGAGGATGTGACAATCACAGATGTCACAATAAAAACCCCTGATAGATAATGTGACTGGGGATGTGAATGACGTCATGCCCGGAAGCGACGGGCTGAGGATTTTGGGATTTGAAAAAAGGCAAAAGAGTGGACATTCGACGGTTGAGGAAGGAAGTTGATTTTCCGGAGCTCCCCGAGGCGAGACCAATAGTTTGCGGCGGGGTGCCGCACGTGACGGGGTCAGATGGAAAAGTCAGCATAGAAAGAAATTGTGTCTCTCTCTCCGTATGCCGAAAAAACTTAAACTCAAAAAGGTAATAAAAAGTTTCGTACCTGAACCAAGAAAGTTGTCAAGTGTTTCGAGTGTTTTTTGATTCCTATACGCATATGAACATATGTGCATTTCACGTATCTTGGTCGTATTTTTGAGCGTGAATATATTACAAATGCAGAACATGTCTGCGCACCAAAAAAACCACGATACAACAAGCAACAGCAGATTGAACGTATTTGGTCCCGTGATATATGCTTCCCATTCAGTCACGTAACAAATTATTGCAAAGATTTGAATCACATTGTATATTTCACTTGGATTTATTGCTATTTTCGCGGAATGTTTTAAAACGGTTTAAAAGAACCTAAATCTTTCTCCCCATTTTCCGCTTATTTCTTTGTGGTAATTAACTCACTGTTGTAAAGAACTTGTTCGAACTAGGTTCAAACTTTTGCTATTGCAGTGTCATTGTCAAAGAACACAGGAAAAGTATTAAATTCAAATGAACCAATATTATTTAAGAACAGCTTGCTTTTAAATATTTATTCTTAGATTTTTTTCGGACATTAGCGAAATTATATTTAGGAGCAAGTAATTTGAAGACAGGGATTTAAATTTAGTTTTAAAATATATTTTCCTGTCAGGCAATACTCCTATATGTAACACTTGTCAAAAATGATTACCGGACAACTTTCAGCTACGCCTAATTCAGATTACGTTTCGTCTTACACGTAAGACTTACTGATGTTGTATTTGTTGCTGCTATTTTGAAATTGTCATTAATAATAATTACATTTCAACAGTTTAAAATATATTATTTCTTTACGTCTTTACGAAGTTTGTTTACTGCATTCTAGTTTGAGAAGAGAAACATTGCAAGAAAATATGTATACGTAATCAGTTTTCATGCACAAAATCTCAAATAGAATTTTTTTTTTATGGTTAAAATCCTTCGTTATGTTTTTTATAATTTTTCATTACCTTATATGTCACCGTGTTCTTTCAATTGTTGTCATTATTAGCTTGTTTTTCTAGATTTACCGTTCACTTGTAAGTATGTAATAAATAGTAGGACAAATAAAACAGTTGCTTTAATGTTGTATTACCAGAACTTGTGTAAATTTTATGGAATGAAGAGGGTCTATTTAAACAAAAAAGGTTTGGTTTGGTTTGGTTTGGTTTGGTTTTATGGCATATCAACCTATATAGGTTATTTAATGCCAAATCCATTTTTATGTAAATAATCAGTTCTATTGAAAACAGTTCAGTTTAGCATAAGTACACAGTTTAATTGTCAAAAACATTTCTATTTCAAACTATTTAAGCAGTTATATGTAATAATTCGGTTAAGTATAAATACAGTTTTAATGTCGAAAAACAGTTCTATTTCAAATAATTTAGTTAAGCATAAGCACGCAGTTTAAGTGTAAGTACGGTTTAATTGTTAAAAACGTTTCTACTTCAAGCTATTCAATTTACTCAATTCATTTTAGCATAAGTATGCTGTTAGTTCTATTTAACCCATAGATAGGGCCCTATCAGGTGCTACCACTCCGGGTCAGAGTGGACCTGGGAGCAATGGCAATGAAGGGGTACTCCGCATTCCCCAAAGCTCCAGTACTGCTGGAACCTCATCATCAGATTGTTTAGTGTCATATCCAAGACACTCGTTGGGGGGGGGGTTACCCCTCTGCAGAGGTGCAGTCAGTGTATTCTACAGCCCCAGCTGACTGGGCAAAACAAAGAAGGACATGTCATGTAATCTATATAATATATAAGTTTATGCGCCTCTCATATTCATTTTTTTATATCTCCTTTCTTGTTGCATAAGTCTATCATGTTGCAAATATACATTCTGCCATGCTTTTTGTATATTATCATTTGGTCCTTGTTGTCTAAATGTAGTTTGTTTCGAGACAGCTTTCCTTTGTTCTTTATACATTTCCTCACGTCACCCTTGATGTCATGTTTTTTCTCTCTAAGTTATTTCTTCTAGATATTTTTGAATGATCCCCAACCTGAATTTGCTTGTCGTTTCTCGAACAATTTGCATCCGTCCTTCTTGTGAAGCCATGGGGATGGCCCAAAATCCCGAAAAAATATATCGTTTAATGACCTTTTTTATTTGAATTTCGAAGTACAAAAAAACTGTTCATCTAGCATAGTGTTTACTCCGAAAAAAACAACTTGTTTTTAAAGAATATACAAAATTATTCAGTAGGAGGGTGGAAGAATATTACGATGGTGTGCCGAGCAAATATTTAGAAGAATATCTTACTTAGTTGTAGGACGACCAGCTTGAATATACATTCCGCAGCTATGTGAGGATACGGGATGTGGCTCTGAAGACCGATCAGAGGCGATGAATAATAGGGAGAAGTGGTGAGAGAGGGTCAGGCATATCCGTGCTGGCAGCACGACATGATGATGATGATGGTGATGCATATAATATTTTTAAACGATCCACACCTCATTTGTTTGCACACATTTAGATAGCGGCATGACATAATGATGATGATGATATATATATATATATATATATATATATATATATACTCCTATGGACCCCCACATATGGCCGAGCAAAAGCAGGACGACCAGCTCGAACATACATTCTGCAGCTATGTGAGGATATGGGATGTGGCCCTGAAAACCTACCAGAGGCGATGAACGATAGGGAGAACTTACTATATATTTGATACCAAAATTTGGTTCATTAATTGATGTTTTATTAGGATGTTAATTATTCAGAATTTCAGGGATTCAATTTTTTATTTGTATTTTGCACTAAAAGGGAAACAAATTTTGCAATTAAAACCCATTTTTGAAATTATCATTCCAACTTTCTTGGCTTTGTAAATCTCAATAATCTACTTTGAAAACTAAGAAAAAGAATTGCTAGTGTTTTTGAAAAATCATCATCATCATGTCGCGCTGGTAGCACGGATATCCCTGACCCTCTCTTGCCACTCCTCCCTATCGTTCATCGCCCTAGGGTGGTCTTCAGGACAGCATCCCGTATCCTCATATAGTTGCTGAATGTATGTTCGTGCTGGTCGTCCTGCTTTTGAACAGCCATGTGTGGGGGTCCATAAGAGTACATAAGATAACAGTTACTCCTATTTTACTGTATCGGGGTTTGAGTAGAAGAAATGCGTCTATCAATGGTTTTAGCGTGAATTAATCCGAAAATAACAGCGTCCAGCAGTTGAAACCATTTTTTAACGGTAATCATTTCACCACAATTGAGGAGCTAAGGCAAGGAATCTTGGCAGAGTATGGTTGTATACTTATGATTGGCTTTAGCTGCAATGCAACTTGTATGGAACAGGTTTTCAACTTTTTTTTCTTATTTAGAAACAAAAGCACTGAGATGAATGATGAATATCATGAAAAGCGTTGATTTTTTAATGTGAAATGATCTCTTGCTGCGGACAGATTTTTTCGAGAATAGATAATACATTCACATGAAAGAATAATTTCCAATTTCACAGCCCATACCGACAGCCAACATTTTTTTACCTTCCTATCTGTCATTTTGTAATCTTTTCTCTCATACCTCAGTGTCATCAAAACATTCGCTCTTTTCTGATAAAATGCATTGTCTATATTTGTAAAAAATAAAAGAAATAAACATGTTGAATACGTTCAATATTCGCGGCAACGTTGAAGTGTCTGCTCACACGTTTTCACAATATTTTATACTTTATTTCAAAAGGGATTCGAGGGCAATATATGGTTCTAAAACGTGCCACGTGTTGCTCTGAAACCAATGAAAAAGCTACATTGTCTTTCTATTTTTGTGTTTTGTTTTTGTTTTTGTTTTGTTTTTTGTAAAAACATGCAATTTTACTTGGGTTAGTCAAATGTTTCGCAATATTTTCGTTACGTTTGGCACAATCCAAGAGCTGGAGAATTCTTTTGTTGAATTCGAAAAGTCTGGACTCTGTGGTGCCGAGCTCGCTTGATACTCTTCGAGGGTATTACTTGTCAGATTTCCCTCTATAGGTTGGAACACAGTCTCAAAATCTACGGTTGTACGCTTTTCCTGTCATTGCCTAATCCTTCCGTTTCTTGCTACTTGAATACAATTTCTTGCCAGGCGCAGCTGAACGCAGACAATTAGCAAGATGGTGGTTACTTTACTGCAGATAGCTGCGTCTTCATGCAATCATTTGGATAGTCTCTACCCGTCCGCCAAATTCCAAGTCATATTATTATTATTATCATTATTATTATTATTATTATTATTATTATTATTATTCACTCATTAGAGCTTTTCACATTAGCATTATCATATGGTTTTTCACTGGAGTCTTAGTGACAGCAAGTCTCAAGTCTCCAGGACTCTTCTCAGTATTCTGGCCATTCTCAATAATGCTGTCGTTTGGATGGTCTCCACCCGTCCGCCAACTTCCAAATCCTCTAGTCCCTTTAGTAATCCTTTAGTTACCGTTCCAAACGCACTAATTACAAGTGGTATAATTTTCACCTGCATGTTCCATAGATTTTTCAATTCCCTAGCAAGGTCGAGGTACTTATCCTTCTTTTCACATTCTTTCAGTTTTATTCTGTGGTCAGCCGGGACAGTAAAGTCGTTAATTTTGCAAGTTATCTTCTTTTTGTTGATCATTATTAAGTCTGGTCTTCTGGCCGGGATTAGGTGATCTGTTTGTATGTTAAAGTCCCATTGGAGTTTATGCATGGCATTTTCTAGGATAAGTGCTGGGTTGTGCATATACCATCTGTTGATTTGGTGTGGTTATTATTATTTTTATTATTATTATTATTTGGTTCCGGTAGTCATGGGCACTATCCGCGTTTCAAATGCTTTCAAATGTTTTCTTTGTTTTCCTGAAGTCATGACACAATTTGAACTCGAAAGGAATAAGTTACCGAATTACTGCGTGTATTACACTCATCTCTACCGCTTAATAAATCCACACGAAGTAAAGCACGGCACAATGTGTAAGAGATCTAACTAGCAAGATAATACAATCCACATTGTGTACTTTCTACTGCTTGAACTTCTTCGGTTACGTACTATACGCACCACAAACGACCAAAATGTGGCAAAAATTTTGACTCATCCTAATATATTAGTTTATTTTATTGTTTGCCTACATCTTTGTCCAAATTTCAATTTTGATATAACTAGAAAAATAATGGTATTCATGCGTTAGAATATTCTATGTTATGATTGGTAAATTGTTTTTTATAGCATACCAAGCCTTGTTGGTAATTTAATACTGAATCCTTTGTTTGTATATATATATATATATATATATATGTGTGTGTGTGTGTGTGTATGTGTGTGTGTGTGATTTTTAAATGAATAGTATGATATTAATTTTTAACGCTTGCCTACCAGGGCTCATTTGATTATACGCGGTAAATAGGTTTCATTCATTGCTATAAATCGGGAATACTTTAATCAGTAATTTTTTTCATACATACATTTTTTCAAGTCTTTAAATGATTAAGTATTTCTATTTTACCTATAGACTGGATTCTAACTGATAATTACATAAGGGTCATAGTTGGTCTTAGAGCAATTTTAATGAAGAAATACTCCACATTCACCAAAGCTGCAAGACTGTAACCACAACATAAGATGTTGTTTAGAGCCTTACCCCACGACAAAGACGAAGTCATTGCATTCTGCAGTCCGAACCGAGTGGATTATCTGCGTTCTCGATAATGTTGGCTGATTGAATATATGAATGTTCTTTTAAACAGTTAACAATGGAGGCAATTTTAACCTCATGACAAGTAAATGAAAACGTCACCAACAATTCGATAAAAAATGGGCCGATACAAAAATTTAACCTATTTGCTTTTATCGTTTAGAAAAAAATAAAAATAAAAATCGACACAAAATATAATAACACTTAAAATTAGCACGGATAAATATTCCCATATGTAAGTAAACATTTGCATCTTTATCATCATTCCTAACAATGGAATGTCTGTGTAAAAATCTATGGAAGACCGTTGTTTATGAGATCAGATTTGCTTCTCCTGCAGTGCCGAACATATCTTGCACGGCTTACTTGGATATTTTGTGAAATAGGAAGCAAATGGCGCTAAAGCATTTTTTTTTTCTTTTGTAGAGGGTGTTCACAGGGTTTCTTAAAAATAGTGCGTAGAGTCTTGTGCAGTTCTCACTCTGCTACGTAAGCTAGAGAAGCCGGTAAGAATCTTTGTTCTCTATGTGAACTCAGATAAAACAGAATTCACGTCTTTTAATGAAGATGCTGCCATCTTCTCATTAAATGGCAAGCCTATGGAATTCGTAAACCAGTTCATTTACCTGAGGGAGTATGCAGTTATAATTATACCCAGGCCTGCACTCCAAGATTTACATAAGGTACCCCCACACACACATGCTTGTGCGTGTGTGCATGATACATATATTATTCTATATGTAAATTAATAAATTATATATATATATATATATATATATATCTGAACATTAATAGACAATGATTTCAAGTAGTCTTATCCAATACTAATAATTTTCAAACTGATCAAACAGGTTCTTATCCTTCGGTTTATATTTTTACTGACTTATCAACAACTTACTATATATTTGATGCCGAAATTTGATTCATTAATTGATGTTTTATTAGGATGTTAATTATTTAGAATTTCAGAGATTCATTGTATCCATACATATATTCGAAATAGCTGACGACTATGATGGCTATATCTAGCACATCAGCCATAATACTGCAGGAACTTCCTAACATTCTAAGTCGCAGTGGGCCTGGTGATAATAGCAATGATGGCGTTCTTCACACTCCCCAGAGCACCTGAAATCAAGCCTTTTACCGGATGCTGCTTAACATCTTACCTAGAGCAATACATTCCCGAGAAAATATATTCTCCTTTCTCCCTTTTTTTTCTTTTCTTTCTTGGTTTCTTTTGTCTGTATTTTGTTTTACGAAACGATGCATGTAGTTCTCATAACATATATGGATTTAATGGATCTTGTCACAAATTCAGTAATTGAGTAATTTTATAAATACACATTAAGGACATAAACATCACATTTATTTTCAGATTATTCATGCAGTTATTCCTTTATTAGAATTTATTTATTTTGTTCCGGTGCTGAACTCTTTCCGAAGTTATTAATTATTTTCATTCAGTCAATCATTGCACCGGTCGTCCGCTCTACTCTTTGTATTTCATTTGTTATTCCATTAATGCACATATTCGTTGTTTCCATCTCCAAACATTTATGCATTTCAATATATCATAAATATAGAAGTTCATTGAGATATTTTATAACCTTTTTAAAGTGTCTCTTAATATCATTCATACGATACGGACTTACATTTATCTCTTTATTTTATTAAAATAAAACTGAATATATTCATCAATCATCCAAATATTTTCTATTTCCTTGGTTTATTATCTTATTCATTGAAAAGGGAAATTTATTCCAACGTTTCGACCATTCTTTCAGTCTTCCTATCTCGATCTGTCCCTTCTTTTCTTTTCTTCTCTTATTAATGTACTTCTGTTCGGTCGAAGGTGAACTTTATTTCATTGTCTTCATAAGCCATTTTTTTTCTTTTACTCATTCTATGGTTGAATTTCTATCGACTCCTTTGGAATATGTACTGAAATCTTTATGAATTCTTTTTTGTTACCCAATATCAATTCATCGATTCCATTGTAACAATCTTACTAGCTATTTTCCTGGATAGAGCGTACGTCACTTTAAGAGGGGAAGCGATAAATATTCTAAGTTGAAAGTAGAACCAGTAAGGGCTCACGTGTACATTTACTCCAAGGCTTGGCGTGTAAAATCAGATTGGAAATTAGTTTTTAAGCTGCCTAATGTCCCTATCATAAATTCGCCGTGATCTTGCCATTCATCACTGATTATATAATTAAGCAGAATTGGAATTAAACTATAAGTTCTTTATTTTTCATATCATTTAACTATACTTAAGAAGTAAACATACGCATATAAATTATTCAGGATCATATATTGATAGAGTTAAATATGGTGCAATGCAGTGATAGAGTGTATATACCAGGACTTAGGAACAATTGTCAAGATTTGTA
>OY757930.1:20852916-20857916 GCA_963585895.1 Sepioteuthis lessoniana | reverse complement strand
GATTCATTCCAAATTATAGTTGTATCGATACTACTGTATTGATGCGCAAACTTAACTTTCAAGAAAAGCATAGAAAAAGCCCCAAAGTAATAACAAAAGCATGGAACATGTTGCAAGAAATATCTTCGGAGCAGCACCCCACAAAACAGTAGCTGTACAACCACTTAGAGTCCATCTCACAAATCAAAGAAATAAGTCAAACAAGGCATGCTGTGCATTGCTGTAGAAGTAAGGACAAAATTAAAAATCGATTTTATCCAATGGACTCCCATGCACGGATGAGCCATAGTTAGTCGACCAGCAAGGACTTACATAAATCAACGTTGTGCGTACACAGAAAGCAGTCTAATGGAGGATGGATGATGAGAGAGAGAGAGAGAGAGAGAGAGAGAGAGAGAGAGAGAGAGAGAGAGGTTGGGTACTAAACTGTCCATCTATATATCTATCTATCAGAAAACAGTAAAAACTCAAAACTCTGAGATTCACGCGGCAATAACCATGGGTGAGCCTGTATCGACACAACTGAATTATTTTGAATTCAACTCCAAGCCAAACCAAATCCAATATATTTCATATATATGCCGCGACCGGCCGACAAACCCTTGCCGCGACCTGCCGATAAACCAAAACATATCAAATTACACGCCCGAGTTAGGACGATTATATCCGAGTACGACCGGAACTGACTAAGCCCTTTTTTCTTGCTAACGACCTTGACATCTAGTTATAGCTAAAAGAAAAGGGAGAATTAAAATTAATAACATTCACAAAACACTTCGGCCAAAAATTACCTGATAAGACTTGAACTAATAGTCGTCGCCAGCCTATAGCAGGTTAGGAAAATACTTTACGGCTACACTCATTTTTTATCAAAGAATTTTAGATCCACGCGGCTGGAGCTGTGTGTCACAGCACCTTCGTAATATCAGCAAGCCCTTTTCAACCCTCGTTGGCACGCCCCCGGCTTTTTAGCTGGGCCGTCTGGCATTCGTGCCGGATGGGTGCTCGAAACCAAGAGCAGACTCGGGGCCGAATAGGCCCCCAGCTTCGGCTGGGCAACCTTCGGGTGGGCGAGCTGCACTTTTGTCCCCTTTGTACGGCACTAGACCAAGCGTCTAGTTTAAGCCGTAAACTGGCATACGTGCCCGGACTCACATTTCGGTTCGTGAAACTGCTTGCCTCATCAGGCTCACATTGCACTAAGTGAGCCGATGAGCAGCACAGACAAGCAGGGTTCGAGTCTCGGCTCCTTCCCGACCTTCCCCTCCCCTTTATCCCCACTTTAATCGGCCTTCGGGCTTTTGACCTTGTGTCAAGTCGTGTCTGGTGGGAGGCAGCGACAAATATATGGCACGCCCCCGGCTTTTTAGCTGGGCCGTCTGGCATTCGTGCCGGATGGGTGCTCGAAACTAAGAGCAGACTCGGGGCCGAATAGGCCCCCAGCTTCGGCTGGGCAACCTAAGGGTGGGCGAGCTGCACTCTTGTCTCCTTTGTACGGCACTAGACCAAGCGTCTAGTTTAAGCCGTAAACTGGCATACGTGCCCGGACCCACATTTGGGTTCGTGAAACCGCTTGCCTCATCAGGCTCACATTGCACTAAGTGAGCCGATGAGCAGCACAGACAAGCAGGGTTCGAGTCTCGGCTCGTTCCCGACCTACCCTCCCCTTTATCCCCACTTTAATCGGCCTTCGGGCTTTTGACCTTGTGTCAAGTCGTGTCTGGTGGGAGGCAGCGACAAATATATATGGCGCGCTCCTGGCGAAGCTCATTAAGGAGGAATCCCGCATTCTGTGCGGTCGCATTCACCTTAACTTACGGCGTTGGCCCCACTTCTCGTGGTAGACCTGCCTTTCTCCCACCTACATAGGTATGCACAAAGGTCCTTTTTAGGACCATAAGAGGTCTCTGTCTGCGGGTCAGAGCATCTCTGACTGGTCAGTAATGATCAGTCGAAGTAGACGGCCAGGCGGCAAACACGAAGACGGATTCTAAGACCAACCGGTCTTAACCTCGGTTCCGATTGTCCGATAAGCTGCACAGCGCTAATGGCACGGTCCAGCCTTTAGCTACGGCTTCACTATCTGCGCAGCGCTAAGATAACGCCCATCTTAGCCTCGGCCTCATGGCCTGTTCGCTCGTCAGCTCGGCTTTGACCCGACAAAGCCTTCGCTGCTGTCCGCTCGCCCGCACGGCTTTGACCCGACAAAGCCTTCGTTCTCGTCCGCTCGTTCGCACGGCTTTGACTCGACAAAGCCTTCGTTCTCGTCCGCTCGTTCGCACGGCTTTGACACGGCAAAGCTTTCGTTCCCGTCCGATACGTCCGCACGGCTAGGGGGCCCAGCAAGGCCCTAGCCTTTCCTCGACCTCGACACTCTTGCAAGGTACTACGCAGTCCACGTAACGACTCGCTGTTACGGACTGTTCTACCACTGCAACACCTGACTCACGTACGACCCGCTGTACGAGCCAGAGACCAGATCAACACACCCCCGGTTAACCCAACATACCGTCATAACCAGGGATGTCGATCTACCGACATCGACGCTCCTGCAAGGTACTACGCAGTCCACGTAACGACTCGCTGTTACGGACTGTTCTACCACTGCAACACCTGACTCACGTACGACCCGCTGTACGAGCCAGAGACCAGATCAACACACCCCCGGTTAACCCAACGTACCGTCATAATCGGGGATACCGATCTACCAACCTCAACCGACCTCAGATGTCCGCGACGACTGCTTAGCTGAACTCAACGACTCGACCGACCTCAGCTTACCAGCATCCAACGACTAGCTGTACTCAACGACCAGCACCGACCACAACGCCTAGCTGAACTCAACGACTCGACCGACCTCAGCTTACCAGCATCCCACGTCTAGCTGTACTCAACGACCAGCACCGACCACAACGTCTAGCTGAACTCAAAGACTCGACCGACCTCAGCTTACCAGCATCCAACGACTAGCTGTACTCAACGACCAGCACCGACCACAACGCCTAGCTGAACTCAACGACTCGACCGACCTCAGCTTACCAGCATCCAACATCTAGCTGTACTCAACGACTCGACCTACGCCAGCGACCCTCGTCGAACGCCCAGCTGCGAACACATACAACCGCCACGGACATTTACATTCGCGCTTGTAAATACGACGAAATAGACGAAATAAATTGTCATTTGTAATTATCATTATCTCACCTTTGTTCCTTCATATTGCTTTGGCTGTTCTCATTCACATAAATTCATTTGCGGGGTCGACATACTTATAGGCCCCGCAACATATATGTATAAAAAGAATTTGGCATTAAATAACCTACAATGGTTGATATGCCAACAAAGCCTAACCAAAATCCCTCACCATTAGACTGCAACCTTAACGCACAAAACCCAAACCCTCAATGAGGCAAAATAAAAAAAAAGATGACGAAATTACCAGAGTTTAGATTCTTTACGACACATTTAGGGCCTCCATTTGGGACAACTCCGTCTCATTATGAGTGTCCTGTATATTACTTTAAACTGCGTCTGATAGTGAGGTTCTAATCTTGTGGGGTTTGGAAATGTTGATTACCCCTTTAATGCTATTCCCACGTCCGCTCTGACTTGGGTTGGGAGTACCTGCTAGGGTCCCATTAATAGGTTGAATAGAACTGTTCAATCATTATCAATACTGGGATCAATTTAACTGTGAGCAAATGATTGAACAATGTTGAATAAAATTAAAGTGTTCGATAGCAATACTTTGAAACATTTAACTGTGTACAAATAAAACTATTTGTATCAGATAGCAATACTTGAAAGCATTTAACTGTGTGCGAATGATTAAACAGTGTCGAAAAAAAAAAAACAGTACATTGAAACATTTGAGAGCAGAATTTGATTTATCTGACTGTTATGTCGCTAACATACTGTATCACGTGGCTCAATTTAGTGGAAATTTGCAAATTAAATATTTACCTTCATGGTGACATTTAACTGCTAACTTCCATCATTTATTCAACAGGTTAACAGAAACCGGAAAAAATATATTATATTTTTCCTTCAAGTTTATAATGTTTTAATCCTGCATTAAAAGCATGCGTTCTTTTAAAGATCTAACAGCTTGTTGTTCCTTATGTTTTTTTCTAAATATTTCCAGTTGTAATTAGACAGTCCCGGGATATTAGCGTTGTGTTTTCTCCATAAAGAAGCATTGTAATAATTATATTTCCTTCTTCTGCCGTCTATTGTAACAATGTAAGTAAATGATACGACAGTGCAAATAGATTGATAAAAAAAAACAGTAAACGAAAGAAGGAAAAGTTTACAAAGTTCAACATCTTGTACAGTAGGATAAGTTTAACGAGATATACTTAATCTTGCAAAGGTTACTGATTAAAAAACTAAACAAAAAAAAACAAAAAAAAAAAAAAAACAGTTACTGAGGTATTTCCGAGGTCACGAGAATCTATCCAAATTTGTGGGATGTGTGTTCATTCAACCCTAATAAATGAATATGGGTTTCTCTATTTTTTCTAGTCGGTGGAGTACGAGGAGAAGAAAGGTTCACGTGGCCAAAGAACAAATTGAACTATTCAAAGATATGGTAAGAACCCTTTCCTACTTGAAAGAAATGTCTACCCCACATATCGAGTCCGTTATCCACTTGTACTTACATCCACGGCCTCATAAACGGAACAGAGAAAATAAACCAACAGAGATCGAAAACTTGAAGCAAGTAGTGCTTTAATTTTTTCTTCTGCTGTTTTACGATTGTCTATCAGTTATTGAGTAACGATCTGTGCCTTGCCTATACGATACTATAGAGACTATATAGACAATCTCTCCTTTTTACCTTACAATATTTTTTTTAAACTAAGTCTAAATATCACACACACACACACACACACCCATGTCTATATATGAATGTGTGTGTGTGTATGCTGGATTATATATGTATATACATCATTACTTGTAAGCTTAAATAAAAAAAAACCAACAGCCAAAACAAAGAA
>OY757930.1:20842916-20850416 GCA_963585895.1 Sepioteuthis lessoniana | reverse complement strand
TCGCATGCAAGCACAAAACACCTTCTCCATATATATATATATATATATAGTGATACATATGCGTTTAAAATTCCTTCGCTTTTGCAAGTTTCTTTATGACTACACGGTAGAATCTTCGGTTGGCCTATGTATCGGCTGGGATTCGATCCTGGCTTCGAAAATCTCGTATGTTTAGCCAGACTGAATAGTTGTGATACAACAAAATAGTCTATTTTTGTGGATGACTATATATATATATATATATATATATATATCATCATCATCATGTCGTGCCGCCTGCGCGGATATCCCTGACCGTCTCTCGCCATCTCTCCCTATCATTCATCGCCTCCGGCAGGTCTTCAGGGTTACATCCCGTGTCCTCACATAGCTGCTGTATGTAAGTTCGTGCTGGTCGTCCCACTCTTGCACATCCATGAGTGGGGGTCCACAGGAGTACATCGCTTATGAGCTCGTCCTTGCTTCTCCAGCAGTGTCCTGCGTGTCTGGTTCGTCGAACTTGTATAGTTTTTGTGATGGGGGGGCAAGTGTCCGTATAGCTGGAGTCTCGTGGGGTGTTGTCGCCAGGACTTGTTTAATACTGCTCTCAACATTCTTGTGTAATTTCCGTCCAGCCTCCTCTCCAGCCGCTTCGTAAGCGTCCATGTGGTGCATCCATATAGCAGTATCGACACAACCGCTGCCTGGAAGAAACTGCGTTTCATTTTATCAGTTAGGTCCGACTTCCATATGATCGAGAGCCTATCGATAGCTGTCCATGCCTTCGTCAGTCGTGTGTCGATGTCTTTCTCGGTTGATGATACGCTGCTTCCTAGGTAGGGGAATTTGTCGACTAGTTTCAGAGAGGCCCCGTCTAGTGTGGCAATGTTGCCCGTTTGGTTGTAACACATATATTCGGTTTTGTGTGCATTGACATGGAGGCCAATGCCAGCTGTGGCTCGTTCCAGACTATGCAGTAGTGTCTCTGCTTGATTAGGCGTATTCGCTAGTAACGCCAAGTCATCAGCGTAGTCGGCGTCCGTGATTGTTTTTGCGGGGTACCTTTTGCTTCTTCTCTTGGTCAGCTCGAAGCCATTTTCTCTGATTTTGTCGATCGAAGTCCTAAGCACATAGTCTAGACAGATGATAAAGAGGTACGGGGCTAGTGTGTCTCCTTGTAGTACTCCTGCAACAATGTCGAAGTATTCCGTGTCTCCATCTGGTGAACGTACTTTCACTTTGGTGTTTCTGTAGAGAATCATTATCGCTGCTACGGTTTCTTTTGGTAGGCGGTATGCTAGTAGGATTTGCTCCATCTTCCCTCTGTGTATGGAATCGGAAACCTTGGTAAAGTCGACAAATAGTAATGTCGCCTGTAAGTTTTTTGCCCGAACGCCTTCCAGGATTCTACGGATGGTCAGTATTTGTGAGGTTGTGGATCTATTTCTCCGGAAGCCATTTTGGTTTTTCCTAAGGATGTTGTCTATTTTGGGTTCTATGCGGTTTCGTAGTAGGGCATTGTAGATTTTGGCTGCTATGGATGTAAGTGTTATCCCTCGGTAGTTCTTGGCTAGTCCGAGGTCGCCTTTTTTAGGGAATGGAAGGATGCATCCCTTCGTCCATCTTTCTATCCTATTTTGACTATAGACTGCGTTGCATTGCCGGAGCAGTATATCGTCGAATTGTTTCGTCTTCCACACTTCTGGGGGTATCTCGTCTAGCCCCGCCGCTTTCCTATTTTTAATTCTTCTGAGAACCGAGTCGAGTTCTTCTTTGGTGAAAGGACCTAGTTTTACGTCTAATTGCTTACTAATAATTCTGGTGATCGGTTCATCCGTTATTTTCGGTGGGTTTCCTAGTAGATTTTTGAAATGCTGTTCCCACAGTTTTACTCTTTCTTGTTGGCTTGCAGCTTTCAATTTTGCTTTGGCTGTGCTCTTCCCTCCACTTACTTTGTTTATTGTTTGCCAGGCTATCCTGGATTGCCTATTTTCCACCGAGTCTCTAATCTTATCTATCTGATTTTGTACGTATTCTGCCTGTTCTTTTAGGTATATTCCTGTTAATTGATGTGCCTTTTCTAGTTTTCGTGCATTTGTGTTTGTTGGGTTCTTTTGATAGCTTTTGGAGGCAGTCTTCACAAGTGCACGTTTTTCTCTAGCCGCTAGCGTTTCCCAAGGGACTCTATATTTAGTTCTAGGTTTTGTTGCAATACACTTTTCTGACGCCTCAAGGTGTGCTTCTACAAAATTTTCATATTCGTCATTTGGGGTGCCTATTTCTGCCTTCTCTTGTAGTGCTAAACACCAAGTTTTTCTGTTATTTCTGATAAAATAAGCCAAAAATTATCACATATATACATATGTTGATATAAATGAACGTGGAATATTGCTTTAAATTATAAAGACAAAAGTCTCCTCCTATATTGCTTTGTATGGATAGAGACTGTTTGAAGAAAGATATCATTGATTTGTTTAAATAATCATCTGCGTCTACATAGATAAGTGTTTGCTTGAATGCATTATTCTTAACAGATATAAACCCCCCCCACATTCAAGATGTCTTGAACGAGCTCGGATTCAAACCATTCTTCAGATAATCCCGACTTGAAAAGCCGGAAAATTTGAGCGCATGGCGGAGGGAAAACCTGT
The DNA here is from genome assembly GCA_963585895.1 of Sepioteuthis lessoniana. Taxonomy (NCBI): domain Eukaryota; kingdom Metazoa; phylum Mollusca; class Cephalopoda; order Myopsida; family Loliginidae; genus Sepioteuthis; species Sepioteuthis lessoniana. The sequence goes on along the minus strand of OY757930.1, from coordinate 20,847,786 downwards.
ATGGGGAAAAGAGGCAAGTTTCAGTCCCATTCTAGAAGACTATCCATATAGAAAGTCATTGAGGATTCATCTCTAAAGATGACAGCATGTTTAATCTCTAAGGGTTAGTTTGTCCATCATCTTAATTGCTAACTGTATTTTCAGTACGAGATTGAATGGAAATTTTTTTTCAATACGTTAACTCGTCACATGAATGCATCGGTCTTACGTCTGAGGTCAAGTTGGTTTCATTTAATTAGCGAAATGTGCTATCATACAGAACACATGTCAAAATGGGATTCCAAGTTTTAATGGTATTAGGGATGGAGTCAGACTAAGTTGAAACTGACCAACAGCATACTCTACATCTAAAAATATGCGCCTGAGTTTTCAGACACTTTGACATGATATAGGAATATCTGTGAGTACGTTTGTGTCTCTGGGATATCTATCTCTCTCTCTCTCTCTCTCTCTATATATATATATATATATATATATATATATATATATATATGTATATATATATATATTGTTCTGATGGTATGTAAATCGAGAAATTCTCCAAATATGAACAAAGAGATAAAATAAAAAAAAAAATTACATTCAAAGTTTGTATTTATTTATAAATGAATAATATGCCAACTTAAAACGTTTTTTTCTTCTTTTAAACAATCTTCAGCGTGATGCTGCTATGTGATATCGAAAATTATATTTTCAAATGAAATAGTGAAACTATTAAATAAAAATGTTGAAAAAAAAAGTTGTGTTGTATTATTTTTCATATTATTATTTCTAAACGTATGTGACATAATTAGTGTTCAGAATATTTCGTTTTTATTCCAAAATAAATTTTCTAAACTTCAAACACCAAGTTGTTTGACTAATCTCCATATTTAGTTAAATTGATTACAAGGAAGTATACTAGCAATTTACGAAGCTTTTTTGCTTAGATGAGGTACAAAGTCGTATAAATGTGGTACCAGTAGGACTTGAACTCACTTGTGAAGTTTTCATTGACTAGTTTGCTGACCATTACGCCACCTGAGGCGCCCTCTTATGACTTGTGTTTTCTTTTCTTTATAATAGTCTTTATTATTTATTAATTAACCACATTTAAATTTAATAGATTCAATAATATTTCTAATCAAAATTTTCCTAATAATGTATTTTAGTAAAGAACAAACGCGTTATTTACTTAATGAGTATGAAGCTAAAATTAATAATATTCTAAAAACATAAATTTGTCTAATCAATCGATAATGTCTTTTTTGTCTAATCAGCTGATAATGTCTTTTTAATTTAATCAATTGATAATGTCTTTTTGTCTAAGCAATTGATAATGTCTTTTTCTCCAAATATGAATAAAGAGATAAAATAAGAAAAAAAAATTACATTCAAAGTTTGTATTTATTTACAAATGAATAATATGCCAACTTAAAACGTTTTTTTCTTCTTTTAAACAATCTTCAACGTGATGCTGCTATGTGATATCAAAAATCATACTTTCAAATGAAATAGTGAAACTATTTAAACTATTATTATCAATTGATAATGCCTTTTTTGTCTAATCAACTGATAATGTTTTTTGTCTAATCAATTGATAATATCTTTTTGTCTAATCAATTGATAATGTCTTTTTTGTCTAATCAATAATGTCTATTTTGAAAAAAATCCGCTATTCTGACGAAAGATTCTAAACACAGTAAACCAAATAATTCAAATTATTTAGAGAAAGAATTAACAACGACAAAAAAGCAGATTAAAAAATGCATGAATAAAAATAATATGGGCAAAAAACAAAAAACAAAAAAAAACAGAACTTTAATTAAATCAACTATTTTAAAACAGAACACTATTGATGTTAATAGAAGACAAAGAATATTCACATTACTTTACTTGAATTTTTTCATTTAAACACAACTTTTTCGATGAGAAATCATCACATAAGAGCATCCCATGGATGATGGTTAAAACATTTACCGGTAGCATATTCTCCAAGTAAATCACACTTTAAATATCATATTGCTTACACACACGCACACACACTTAGAATATTCCATATATATACATATATATATATATATTCAACATTTTTTTAGATATGAACACTGACACACACACACACACACACACACACACACACACACACACGCACGGACGCACACACTCAAACACACACACACACACACTCTCTCTCTCTTTCTCTATCTCTCTCTCGCTCTCTCTCTCTCTCTCACACACACACACACACACACACACACACATATATATATATATATATATATATGTTTATATATATACACATATATCTGCGTTAATTTTAACTCCTTCCATTACTGCGTAGAATGATCTAGAGAAAGTGTGTAGCCTCATCCATAAACGTCAAGCAAACATGCTTGTTTCAAATATGAACATTTTAACTAAGTATATATATATATATATATATATATATAGGTTTGCCCATGAATATTCACGTATGAACAAGCTGTATAAAATTATTTTTTCTATAAATCAAATATACCTACATTTTTATCGAGACAGAACTTAATCAAATCGATACAATTTAGTATTACATTTAGGCCCAGTCTACAACACCGGAACTGTAACCAAATCTAAAATTGCACATGTATACATTTGTATGCACAGAAAAACACACACACACATACACACACACACACACACACAAGTGAAACCACACACACAGTGACACACACGCATACACAAATCTAATTTCAGAGAGTTTCATTTCTATACAATAAAGAAGTTGATATACATTCACTCTTACATAGTGCCCTGGAAGTCAGTGGTTGTTTGGGTAAAATGAGATAACAGGAAGAAAAAATACAGCCTTGCTTAATAGAAGAAGCCTGACAAACACCAAACTGCAAAAAAGAAAGTAAGTCTAGAGAGAACCACATAAAACATACCAAAAAGAGCAAATTGAAAACATTTACGAGACAAACCAATAATATCAGAAATATCGGGATTAGTAAAGCAGACAGTAAATGAGCTTAGAAGATTGAGAAACTCGTCGAAAGAAAAATTAAAAGCTGCCAGTAAGATGAAAGCCTTTTGAAGTTAAAAGAAATGCTTGGAAAACATTCTGAATTTTTTTTATAAACATACCGAAATGTTACATAAGACCAACTAGACATCAAATTTAGAGAGTTCAGAGAGGAAGAAGTTGAACAGATTCTGCTACCGCTGGTTGGTTGGTTGGGTTTTATGGCATATCAACCTTTGTAGGTTATTTAACACCAAATCCATCTCTATGTAAATAATTATTTCAAACTATTCAGTTTATTCAAGCAGTTATATATAACAATTCTGTTTGGGGTAGGTACAGTTTCAATCTCTTCACGCGGGTAAAAAAAAAAGGGGGCGCGTCCTGCTGAGGTTGGAGCCCTGGCCTCAGTGTTCGAAAAATCAGCTACAGAGCTCAAACAATAAAAACTACTAAAATGCAAGCAAACACTACAAATAGCCACATTTAACGTAAGAACCTTAAATAGAATAGGACAACTACCAGAGCTAATCGCATCGGCCGAAGAACATAATATAGACATAATATGCATACAAGAACACAGATACACGCACGCCGAAGATATCATATATCACGAAACTGGCAAGGGCTGGTCGCTCGCCACTGTATCCACATGGAAAAACTCTGTCAAAACCGCAGTAGGAGGGGTAGGATTACTTATAGGACCTAGAGCATTAAAAACGCTTAATAGCGTTGAGAAAATAAAACCTAGAATGATGGCAGCTACATTTAACGGAAACCCCAGAACAACAATCATCTCATGCTACAGCCCCACCAATGTTAGTGAAGAAACTGAACTAGTCACCTTCTACGATGAGTTATCCTCATTAGTGCGTAGCATCCCGAAACACAACATGTTAGTCATTGGCGGAGACATGAATGCCCAAATCGGGAAAAACGGAAAGAACAAATACAGCCTCCACAACACGTCAAATAGGAATGAGCAACATCTAACAGATTTCATGATAGAAAATAGATTAGCATGCCTCAATACAAACTACCAAAAAAGAGAGGACAAACTATGGACATACACGTACGCAAACAATACTAAAGCACAGATAGATTACGTCCTTATAAACAAGAAATAGAAAAATAGTGCAATGAATTGCGAGGCATACTCCTCTTTTGAGGGTGTGTCCACCGATCACCGAATAGTCACGGCGAAAATACGGTTAGCCTACGAAAAAACGCCAAACAAACAGCGACCACCAAACACTATGACTGGGCCCTATTTAACAACAAAGATATAAGAGATAAATACGTATTAGAATTAAGAAACAGATTCGAAACACTGCAAGATAAGTACACCAAACGACGAATACGGAAATTTCGTCAATGCACACCTCGAGGCAGCAGCAAAATACATATCAACAAAACTTAAAACTAAATATAGAGTCCCATGGGAAACTTTAGCGATGAGAAAAAAACGTGCACTAGTCAAAACAGCCTCCAAAAACTATCGAAAAAACCCAACAAACACAAATGCCTTAAAACTAAAAACGGCACAATAACAATTAGCAGGCATATATATAAAGGAACAGACAGAATACATTCAAAATCAGATAGATAAGATTAGAGACTCGGTGGAAGATAGACAATCTAGAATAGCCTGGCAAACAATAAACGAAGTGAGCAGAAGAAAGAACACAGCCAAAGCAAAACTGAAAGCAGCAAACCAAAAGAAAGAATAAAACTGTGGAAACAGCACTTCGAAAACTTACTTGGAAACCCACCAAAAATAACGCATGAACCAATCACTAGAATAATTAACAAACAATTAGACATTAAACTAGGACCGTTCACACAAGAAGAACTCGACTCGGTTCTCAGAAAAATTAAAAATAGGAA
>OY757930.1:20805416-20837916 GCA_963585895.1 Sepioteuthis lessoniana | reverse complement strand
TATATATATGTGTGTGTGTGTGTGTGTGTGTGTATTTGGCCAGCATTTATTCATTAATGTATATTTCACTGAACAATATAGACATGTTTTGTATAGCTATTTTAGTATATGTCCGATCAAAACATACTTTCGGAAAATTCACAGGATTAGAACAACAAAATAACAAACAAAAATTACAAATTCTCGAGGTGCTCCATATCAGAATAAAACATCCCAAACTAAATAAAAATCAATTTCGAATCCACTACTAAAGTACTTAAATGTTTTTAGGTACCGCAGCTACCTTTAGAAAAGAATAAAACGCTACAACAACACACCAGTATTAATAATAATCATTAACAATGTGTAATGTACATGCAAAGGTCGCATCCCTTTTGCAATATACACACCCCTTGTGAACGGCCTAAGATCGGCAAAAAATACTTGGTTAACAATTAGTAATGGGAGTTTTATCAACCAATTCCCACTGCATACCGTAAATTCAATTTGGTAACTGGAAAGGACATCTACAAAAACATGTAGACAAATCATATCTATAATATTCAATGATATATATATATAGTTAGCGACCATAGTCGAGGGTGACCCGAAGGCTCCCTTTTCGATAGCTACTACACCAAGGTGTAGGGGAGGGCGCTACTCCATTCCCAGGATTGCTCCACTTTACCCTTGAACCGTACCTTATAATGCTGAGTGTTAAGCAAGGTGGTATCAAGTACCATTTTTAAAGTCTTTGGTATGACTCGACCTGGGATTGAACCCAGGTCTCCCGGGCCATTGGCGAACACTCTAACCGCTGGGCCAATGTCCCGGTTGATATATATACAATATCTTTGTATTTGTAGTTAGTGTTTAGCAAAAGAGGGTCTATATATCCCCTAATATACACACACGATGCAATTTAACATTATTCATGGAAAACGTTTTGAGCAACTGACTAATAATAACACGGCAACTTATAACCAAGGGTAGAAAGTTGTAGGCTATACTTCAGTGAAATGTGATTAATTTTGAAGCATCTGGAGGGCAGTAAATCTATGAATAGTAAAGCAGAACTTGTATCAAAATGCCGGCAATTAAACACTTTTTTGTACTGTGATTTACCAACTAATTTGTTCACTGAAAAAAACGGAGTCAAAAAAAAATAAGAAAGTGATTGTAGAAGAAGAAGAAGAAGAAGAAGAAGAAGAAGAAGACCACAATCCCTTTATTATTTCGTTTTGCATTTTTTTTTTCTCGGTCCCTCCCTTCTTTACCACATGCCTTCTGTTAAATCATTTCCATGAAAACAATCAAGGCACCCAGTTTTCTTGCCAGGCAGATGATCACTATGCCTGAACTACTGAATCTGAGGTAATACATAGCCCTCTAGGTTTTTTATTACTTTAAGCTTCGCGCATATATATCGTCATGATGTCATGCCGCATGAACGGATTTTCCTGACTTTCACGTGCAACTCGTCCCTATCGTCGATCACTTACGGCAAGTCTTCTATACTGCATCCTGTGCCCGTACAGAGCTGTTGTTGATAAGTTCATGCGTGTCGTCCGATATTTTCTCGTCCATGTGAAGGGCTTCATAGAAAAACGTCGCTTATGCGCGCGTCCTTACTTCTCCGACAGTTTCCTGCTGTCATTTTTGTCTAAATTGGATGGTTTTTGAGATGGAATGTCGGTGGCAGTACAGATGGTGTTTTGTAGGATGTTTGTTTTCAGTATTTGTTCAATACATCTGGTAATTTCTTGTGCAATTGCCGTCAAGCTTTTTTTCTAAACACTTAGCGGGAGAGGTGACATCTCCACCCTAAACATATATATATATATATATATATATATATATGTGTGTGTGTGTGTGTGTGTGTGTGAGACAGTGAAAGAGAGAGAGAGAGTGAGAGCGAGGGAGACAGAAAAATAGTGAGTGTGTATTTACGCGTGTGTGTGTGTGAGTGTGTGTGTGTGTTGATTCAAAATTTCTTAAAGGCTTCTAATTTTTAGTAGTTAATGATTATATTTATAAACAATCAAATATTTCTCTTGATTTTTTTAAATGAAATTCCACCAAAATCCAAAAAAAATTAAATTTCATCTTGATAACCTGACACATATTTCGAAACATTTGTGTGTGTGCGTGTGTGTGTGTGTGTGTGTGTGTGCGTGTTGACTGGGCATGTGTGTATGTTTGTGTATGTTTTTTGTGTATGTTCATGTGTGTGGGGGTGTTGACCGAACATGTGTGTGTATGTTTGTGTGTGTGTTTGTGTGTGAGTTTTGACCGAACATGTGTTTATATGTGTGTATGTGTGTGTGTGTGTTTGTGTGTGTGTGTGTGTAGAACGAGCCATTTGGCAGGAGCAGAAAGCAACATAAGGATGATTTTATATACGGAATTTAACGTGTTTGAATTCGGTGTTTTTCTTCTCCCCGACCAGTTTGACATACCAACATAAAAAAAAAATCCCAGTTTGTGCTACTATGTATCCATACCTGGACCGGGAATATTTAGATTCATACCTTTCCCAAGACTGTAAGTGCCATGTGAAATGCAAACAATTTCGTCCAGGATTTGAACTTCGTTCTCCGGGTCCATTTCCTGTATCCAACCACTTCACCGCAGGCTGAATGTGCTGTTTGTTTGAATTAAGAGACTTCCTTGTCTTAGACCGGTCGCCATAACAACTCCCACACCGAAGTGAAAAGCCATGATCTTCGTCTAGGATTTAAACTAGGCACGTGGAATTAATTTTCAAAAACAATAACCGATACCTCACTGTAAGTGCAAGTCTAAGTGTAAGTGTGTGTGTGTGTGTGTGTGTGTGTGTGTGTGTGTGTGTGTGTGTGTGTGTGTGTGCAACTGTTCGGTATTATGGGACAGAAACTTCTTTATTCAGTTATATAGAGATAATATTCTTGTCTTTCTTTTTACTTTCTTTGTCTCTCCCCAACTTCTCTCTCTCTCTCTCTCTCTCTTTCTCTCTCTCTCTCTCTCTCTCTCTCTCTCTCTCTCTCTCTCAGACATACACAAACAAGCATACGCACTCTTTTTCTATATATCACTTTACCTCTCTCACAAATAGACGCACATTTTTTTTCAATACGTGTTGTTTTGAGAAGAATTGCAGTTAGCACGGAAAAAAATGTAACATTATAGAGAAATTTGAATTTATTTTAAGAATTTACAAAAAAAAAAAAACAAAACAAAGAAAAATACAAAATCATTGGCCACCAGCAGCAGTGACGATATTGATTATAATTGATTGATTATCGGAAAGAGAAAACTACACAAAAGAATTTTGAAATATCTATTTTGTAGTTGGTATTATTAAATACATTGGTACCTATACATAATAAAGAAAACTCTAGTTCCTACGATTCGTAACAGCTGTAAAAACTTATTTGTACGGGTAGTCTTGAAGAACTTAAAAACAAGGACAAAATCAAAGAAATACTAGACACAACAAAAATTATTAAAAGCCAGAAAACAACCTATACATCTTAAAAGAATACTCACCTCTTCTACATTCGGAGAAAAGACAACAACAGGAGTTATCTAATGCAATAATAAACGATGCAAAATATGTAATATCACTATAGAACGTAAATCCTATACCTTTAAAAACCAGGAAAGCACATTAAAATCAAACGAAAATTTAAGTTGCAACTCGAAAAACGTAATCAACATAATTGTATGTAGCGAATAAAAATAAATATACATAGGATCAGCACAGGCCCTTAATACAAGGACATCATTTCACAAGAGTAATATCAAAATAAAAAACAGAAAATCAAATATTCTGAAACACCTAGAGAAATGTAGTCGAGGTAAATTTAGAATAATGCCACAATATCAAACCGATGACTACACGCTACTTTAAATAAAGGAAAATAATTTTAAACGCTCCTTTAGCCATTTTCATTTTTCGGTGGAAATAAGAGTGGCTAAAGGAGCCTTGTTTATCTGCTCACGTTTTGGTAAGTTTCTGTTACTTTGTAAGTTACTTCCTTCTAAAGGAAAATAATTTTATCGATAAATTCGAAGCAAGGTTGAATAAAACATGAATCTCACACACACACAGACACACACACATACACACACACACACACACACAACACAACATACACACACACGCGCGCACACACACACACAAAAAAAACACACACACACATTATATATATATACTAACAAAAAATCTCAAGAAAACGTTCACACACTGATAAATAATAACTATAAGTGAAATTGGAAATCGCTCCAACACACATACGCAAACAACGTATTAAACACCAAAGGTAAATTAGGGATAAAGTAGGCTTAGAGCAAGACACTCAAAGAAAAAAGACCAGCATTCAATGAAAAAATATAAGGAAGTAAAAACCATTCAAACTAGAAACAAAAAATAAGTTCAAATCTCACTGAATACCACATTAACAAAACCTTGTGCCAGGCATGTTCTCTGACGAAAAAATCTCGCCTACTTCCGGAAGTTGACGAGACGTCAGATTATTTGAATTTGGGTCAAGGTAACGAGTTGACCGACTGCCGGTCAAGTTTCCCTATATGGGTGTATGAACTGGGGAGCAGCATCTAGTAACAAGCAACCGATTTGAAGGCTGAATGCCGGTTGGCCAATAGGCCCGCGTGATACGAGTCAGCAGGAGGGTCAAATCCAAAAAGAGCAAAAATCAGGAGAGTCAGTTGGACAAGAAACCCCATAACAGACAGACGTGTCTGTGGCGCAAAGAATAAGCTGTCTTCCCTAGAACAGCTCATACAGGAAGATTAAATGCTGTCAAAAAAGATTAGAAACCTGTTATGATTTTATTTGTCAACTGACAACGAGAAAAATCAAGGAACAAGAAACGATTTGAAGAAGATGTACAAAGAAAGAAAGAAAGAAGGAGAAAAGGGTTACCTTGTTCCTAGTATAAGACGATCGATTATAAACATACAGAATGGTCAGTTGACCTCTCTGGAGAAAGGAGGGAAGAAAAATTAACGGTCGGTGAAACACGATACCAGAAAATAAAAGAGAAAAAAATATTAATGGTTGGTAAAACGCAACACCAGAGAATATATATATATATATATATATATATATATATATATATATGTGTGTGTGTGTGTGTGTGTGTGTAAAAGAAAAGGACAGACAGAAGTAAGATACGCTTTCATTTCAATGTTATATTTGTTTGCTATCCCCGTTCTTCCCGCACACAAAACACTTTAAAAGACATTTTTTGCACACATCATCGCAAGAAAAATTCCATATGAATTGTCGTCAAGTTATCAAAATATAAAGATTTTTGTTTTGATCAGTAAGGAAATCTTTTTTTTACATACATGCCTTTAATTTTGTGGGGGTTGATAATAAAAAAAAATCATTTTAAATTGTGCATTTCGTGTTGACTTCATTTCGTCTTTTAAAATCATGTGTCATAGTTTTCCTTGTTGGTTTGTGGTCGGACGATAACCCCGCCAAAATATTGTCTGGCCTAATACCAGCAATACACTTTGCATTGTCTGGGCAAGTGGCGCAGGTAAAAGGGAGCACACAATAGGTTTCCAGGCTTTTTTCGTATGGGCACTTTTATTGATAGTATACACAAGAAACTTAAGTCCCCTTCGAAGTAATCTCCTCCGGCTGCAATGCACTTGTACTGTTCCAACAACTTCTGGAAGGCCCCATGAAAGTCCTCTTGTGTGAGCGTGTCAATGACCTTCATCACAGCCTTGTTCATCTCCTCAATTGTCTCATAACGACAGCCTCTAAGGTTTTCCTTGAGCTTAGGGAATAACCAAAAGTCACAAGGTGCAAGGTCTGGCCTATATGGAGGGTGAAAATCTGTTGTGATGCACATCTTAGTCAAATAGTCTGTGATAAGGATGGAGTTGTGGACTGGTGCATTGTCCGGGTGTAAATGCCACTGACCCAATTTGAAAATTGCTGGCCTCTTCCGACGGAATCTTTCCCCGAATTCCCTTAAAACCTTAACATAGGATTCCATGTTGACTGTCTGTCCAGTGGGAACCCAGTGCATGTACATAATGCTAGTGCTGTCAAAAAAGTGATCATCAAAAGTTTACGGGTGGATTAGCTCTGTCTGGCCTTCTTGGGTCAGGAAGTACCAGTATGCTTCCACTGGGAACTCTGTCTTTTGGTCTCTGTGTCATTGCAGTAGATCCAGCTTTCATCGCAAGTCACCAGAGCATCAAGACCTGCAGGATCTGAATTGATCAGCTCGACCAACTCCCTGCTGTCATGACAACGTCTTTCTTTCTGATCTTCTCTGAGCACCCTTGGGACAAAATCCGCGCAAATCTTCCGCATCTTCAGTTCCTCCCGAATACTTGTGTGTACAGTTTCCTCGCTGATATCAAACTGTGTACTTATTTTCTCTATAGACACACGACGGTCCTTATCCTTGAAACTTTTTATTTAACCTATCAACTCTGGTGTTCTGACTTCCTTACTCCTCCCACACCTCTCATCATCCTTCAAAGATTCTCTGACTTCCTTGAATCTCTTATACCACCCAAAAGCTGGGGCTCAAATCATGTAAGATCGTCCAAAAGCTGTCTGGAGCCTTCCATACGTTTCTGTGGCATTTTTTCCAAGTTTAAAACAGAATTTTATTGCATATCGTTCTTCTAAAGTGTCCTCACGTCCAGATTGCATTTTTGTAATTCAACAGCGGTGACAATCTGGCTAATTCCTGCAGTAGCTGTCCATTTGAACCTGAAATCATAAAAAATAGACAGTCCTCTTATAAGATGTATAGCAATAACATACGGAATTTTTAAGTGTTTCCAACAATTCTAAATGCCTGTACAAAAAAGTCTGTAAACTTATTGAAGGAAATATTTATCAACGTTTAATGTTTCGTTTTTTATTCATACCTTCATCAGGGCATATGAGTTTTTAAATGAAACGAAAAAGATAAGAAAGTGTTTAACATTCTATTCCTGTTGGTACCGTTTGGTTTCAAATTAGTATGATGTAATTAGTATTTGAAAATGTGTGTATATATATATATATATATATATATATATATGGGAATGGATGTTTTTGTTCGCATAAATATAAATTATGAAAAAAGAAGATATGTAATATAATGGCTGAGGGATTTCGTTTTATGCCTTTGGGTTTAGTTAGCCAGAGAACCTTTCGGCTCAGCACATAGGTTAGTTAGGTGCAAACTTGAGCACAGGTGTTGACGCGCGCGCGGGGAAGATGTGTCGTTCACAGATGTCAAAATAAAAATCCCAGATAGAAAGGTTGACCAGTGGATGTGAATGACGTCATGCACCGGAAGCGCGTGCGGAGGATTTGGGTGATTTTGAAAAAGTCAGTTAGTTGAGAACTAGACTCCGAACGGGAAGGTTGACTTTTGCTTGCTCGCCGAAGCCAAGCCAGTGGCCTTGTGGCAGGTGTCGCACGTGTTTTGGGGCAGATGGAAAATTCATCATAGAAAGATTGTGCATCTCTCTTCCTTATGTCGAAACCTTTAACTCAAAGGTAATAAAAGTTTTCGTACCTGAACAAAAGTTACGTGTTTTTCGTGTTTCGGGATTCCTATGTTCTATATGCTATGGACATTCTATGTACGTTTCACATATCCGTATTTAGCTATGGTTCAGATATTCATAGCGTGCATTTATTAATTATGAATAGAAATAATATGACATGTTTAAAAATATGCTTGCTTTTAATCTTCTTAAGGACAATGTGAGTGCGTGATATTAGATCTCATACACAAAATTATTTTCTGTAAAAAATAAAACAGAAGCATGAAAAAATTCTCAACCTTCTATAATTGTTGATAGTGTTGAGTTTCGAAATATGATTAATTAAAATAAACAGGTAATGAAATGGTATGAAAATAGTTAAGGAAAACAGACTAATTACATCACAAATAATAAAGACGTAATAATAAAACCAAAACGTGGCAAAATGGCATATAAATAACTACATCCTTTTTATATCTTTTCCTTTAATAGGTAGAATTTACATAGTCAGATTTTTGTTTTCTCTGATATATATATATATATATATATATGTGTGTGTGTGTGTGTGTGTGTGTGTGTGTGTGTGTGTGTGTGTGTGTGTGTGTGTGTGTGTGTGAATATTCAGCCATCCTCCCCAAACATAGGGGTGATTCTGCTTCAAATTCGCCGATTTTTTCACTGGTCGGATAAATTTTCAGATGACACGATAGATTCGTTATCTGCCCACGTTGTGTTTTTTCGATCCAGTAAACAGATCAGTCGCTCTTCGAAGTATCCAGTTGCCGAGTAAATGAATGAGATTCCACAAATAAGAAAGTAAAAAAAATCGACTTCAAGAAATAGAGAACAAAAAACTTTTTGCAAAATATGAAAATATATGGTACGGAAAACTGTTTTTTTGAAAATGATACATATATTCACCAATCTTGGTGGTCGAAATTTATTTTATTAGATACTATTTCATGAATTAACGGTCCATCAATTCTTTGTATTAGTTTTAGGCTTTTCCATTATAGCTGTTCATAGCCTGGCACAAGGCAATTTTAAATGGCGGCTATGCTTGCTTTATTCAATCATCTGGTACTACTTCACAAGTACTCAATACGTTAAGCTTTTATACTTTTTCAAAGCATAGTATTATGGTCGTTTTTTTTTTTTCGCTCTCTAAACTCACGGTGTAACGTAATTGAAAGGCTCATAGAAAATTGAAAAAAAAAAAAAATAAAAAGCCAACAGTCTCCGAACAAGCAGGCCAAAGGATTTGTTGTAGTTAAGAATGACTTAGGAAAACTGGAGGTCAAAAAAAATTCTTATACGCATATCCGGAGGCAGAGGAAGCAGATGCTTGTCCCACAGACATCAGGGGTGGGGGACTTCTTTTCGGGGTTGTCTGACGTTGCGAATCAAACCCTGGCTGATGCGTCTTGTTCCACTTGGGAATTTTCGCCGACATTCAATTCCTCGGCTCTGCTTGCCAATCCGAGATAACTCCTACCATTCCCCACGTTATGTCTTTTGATTCGAATGGCAGTGTTCTAACTGACTCAGATCGTTTCCAATTTTGGCTGGAATCCACGCCGAAATAAAATTGTTGTTGGGAGAGAGATTGTACCTGTTGCAGTTCACAAATGCACAAGAAGAAGGAAAACAACGCTTTCAAATTTCTCCAAGCTTTTGTCTTTATCAATGATGTACGTATTTACAAAATGTGTAGAATACAATGGGGAAGAAAGAAAAAGAAAAAGATCTTACGAACTTATTCGTTTGTTCGGAAATGTGACAGATCAAACAGGTGTAAGGGAGGTAATTATTGCCCTTGGGTTTCTTAGCAGAAAAATAATCGGTTGTCTCCACTTTTACTTTGAACTTTCGGTTCTAGACTAAACTTGGCTTGGAGTCGAAGTTCTAAGATGGGTGCTGCACTGAGCCGTTCCCTGTCTCTCTGTTCTTCCATCTACCTCGACTTGATCTGAACTGCTCTATCCATGTCGTGCCTTGTTTATATAAATAGGGGGTGGAGTTTCGATGATCCCTGGGCAAGCCTATGCATAATGATATGTAAATCGCCAAGTTGACCAACTTTTTTCACATATGGCCGATGCTGCGTTTAAAGATATACTTAAGATTTAACTTCGGTACCCCCTACTGATCCCAAGTAGATGGTCAATACTTGAGATGGGGTAAATCCACTTATCTTGTCTCAATATTTAGCTTAATCTCATTCTTTCTTTGACCACGCAGACTTTATTACTATCTCCACCGTAAGATCCACTTAAGTTGGCTACACCCTTATCTTAAACTTATCCTTGCTTTTGAACACGCAGACTTTATTACTATCTCCACCGTAAGATCCACTTAAGTTGGCTACACCCTTATCTTAAACTTATCCTTCCTTTTGAACACGCAGACTTTATTACTATCTCCACCGTAAGATCAACTTAAGTTGACTACATCTTACTTCACTTTTCTAAATCATATGGACTCTATCACCATCTCCACCATAAGATCCATTTAAGGGATTTTTTTTTTGTTCCTTTCCAGTATAAACTTTCATTCACCCCTTAGCCTGTACAAACTTCATTACTGTTTTCTTTTATATTATCGCAAGATTCACTTTAAAGAACCTCAGGACATCGGTCGAAAGTTTAATAAATAAATAAATAAATAAAATAGGATAGGAAATAAAATAATAAGAAGTGAGAAAGAAAAAAAAGAATTTTCCTTAATTATTTCCCTAGAATCGTTAATTAATCAACTAATCTGGGGTTGGGGTGGAGTTCTCTCTGTCACAGTTGGGACAAACATGATGAAGTAAAGACAGATAGTGGAATACAAGCTGCCAAAATATGAGATGGCGAAAATATACGAGCATCCATATTGGGGGGATTAGACATGTCACGAACCAGTGGATAAGCATGTTAAAAACGCAACGGAAAACCAGATCTAAAATTTAAGGTTTGTGTCTGCTCTCTCTTTCTCACCAGGATATGTCATTTTCAGTACTCTCTTTCTTTCGCGACAACCTACAAGTCTTAGTAGTAAATAAACCTTTGGGTTGTTAAACAGTGTTTCTTCCGTTTGGCAACATTTACCATAACAATTGTCTAAATTTCTGAGACGAAGCTTGTTGATTTTTATCATTAAGGTTTTTCGGACTATTCTCTTCATCTTTATTGTTATTTCCACAAAGTTTCTTCAGGTGTTTGTCGAACTCGGGAACCTTCACGGAACTTCGAACTACGTCCTTTATTGAAACCACGGGGGTCGCCTGTTCTGATTCCGTTTGCCATAACCGTGTACAAGTGTTAAGTATTCCTGTATATTACTCGCCTGTAGTGAGGATTGAACCTGCAACCTTCAGATGATTGTCTTCTTAGAAGCTCCTGGAATCAACGCCTATAACCGTTACGTCATATGTCCTGCTGGACAATTCGGAATGAATTTTTTGGGTATCATAAACTTAATGTTCTTACTTTAGCTAGAATTACTACTATTATGTATGTTTTTTTTACCTGTGCTCATATTCAGAGTTCATTTATTTTATTTTATTTTATTTTATTTATTTAATTATTTATTTATTTTATTTATTTATTTTTTTACCCGGTTATGGCAAACGGAATCAGAACAGGCGGGCCGTGGTTTCAATAAAGGACGTAGTTCGAAGTTCCGTGAAGGTTCCCGAGTTCGACAAACATCTGAAGAAGGCCGGAAGACATATCGGCCGAAACGTTGTGGAAATAACAATAAAGATGAAGACAATAGTCCGAATTACCATAACACGTTCTAAATTCTCTTTGGAACGGCAACGGTTCTGCGGCAAACTGGTACAAGGTCAAATATGTGGAATCTTGCAGTCGCCTTTTTCTAATGATGCACTAATTTGGGTTTTTTCTGTCTCTGTAATTGTCGTTTTTTTCTTATTTCGCTTCACTTTTTTTCAAATAGGGTTGCCTGGTATAAAGGCATGTCTCAGAGCGACGAAAAATTCTACTTTTGTTCTCTCCGGGGGACCCTCTCTTCTTATCGTGTTCTCTTAATTCACTTTGTGTTTTCTTTAACCTGGGTAGTCTGGTCAAAAGAAATACTTGAGGTATCATATTATCTCGATGACTCTTCGTTTCTTTATCTCCACGAGTCTGGCACGACAGCATCTCTTATCTGCTCCGCGCTGGTCCCTAAAGTATCATATTATCCGAATATCTATTCACTTCTTGATCTCCACGAGTCTGGCACAAGGCGTTGAATTTTTTCCTGGCTTCACTTCGCTTTTCTACTTTCACGAGTCAGACGCAAGGTCATCTCGAAGTAACGCATCATCTTTCTTGTTTCTTAATAAGATGATCTATCGGTAAGACTACATCATACCCAAAAAACATGTATTATGTCTTTTCTCTACCTCTTCTCTCTGGGTAGTCTGACACAAGTTCAGAGCTGAGAGCATCATCAAATCTAGTAGCTGCCTCCTGCGTGTTTAACGCTTGTTTACCCTTGCGAGGAATTCCTACGCTTTATATATATATATATATATATCATCTGGGGGATGGGGATGGGAGAACCAACAATATCAATTTTCTCCTAATTTAGATTTCAACAAATTTGCAGGGCAATAAACTGACATTGTTTTAAAAAATTCCATATTTATTTCTTGGTATTTAATTTTAAATCAGTCACTTTTGATGATTGACCATCGGCGTTTTTGATCTGGATTCACTTTGTTCTACTTCAAATAGTCCGAAACATTGAGACCTGTTAAAACAATGTACCTAACTTCTGACGGTTTTACTTTAATTAATAACATTACATTTATTTTTTTCTAATAAAAATTCCTTTTAGCCAAATTCCTTTTTCATCAAAATAACACAATTTTTGTCAACACTTCTTCTCAAAAATACATTATGCCTTTACACATTTGTAATGTATAACACTATCATTACAAATCGGTGGCGTCCTGGAGGTGTAATGGTTAAAGCGATGGACACTGGAATCGTTGTAAGCGAGTTCCAACTCGTAGAGCTATTACGTTCACTTTCGAACATACGTGGGAAAGGTTAAAAAAATCCTTATCATCCCAGCTACGGGTTAAATAGTATCACTACTGTTCTATTAAAAGGATGGCTTTGGCATTGAATAACCTACAAAGGTTTATATGCCATTAAACAAAGAAGATCCTATAACGCCACACTGATGTTTGCAAGAATAAAGAGGTATTTTTCCATCTCCCTAATGTAAACAACGGCGTCTACATTATACAGAATATAATCTGTAAAGAACCGGAATCGATGTGTGTTTTTTTCCCTGCTACTACATTAGGGTGTTTATGATGAGCTGCATTTTCTGAGTGCGGCATTATGAAATTTTGTCATAGATAATTAAGGGGTTTTAAATGAAGCCAAGGAAAACAGACTAATTACATCACAAATATTAAAGACATAATAATAAAACCGAAACTTTGCAAAATGACATATTATTCAAAATGGCATATTATTCAGGACCTGGAAATCAACTTTGTGTTGACTGCGTACGATGAAGATTGTGTTACGTTGCTGCAGCCCCCCCCCCACATAGTGAACTTAAAAATATGCAAATATTGTGCAACAAAGTATGCAAACGACACACTTTTAAAGACTTACTCGGGTTTCATAGGGATAATTCGAAACTATAACTGAACACATTTCACTCTTTGAAAGAAAACAACAGCTCTGTCTCTGATTCTATCATCTGCTGACTGGTAATCTCCACTTCCCATGCGCCAAAGATTTATCGTGTATGACCAAAGCAATAAGAGTGGTTTCAAAAGTAATTCCAGCGATTGGGAATCGTGTCTATTGGATAGCGTGTGTTTGTATAGAAATGTGGTGTATAAAAAGAAAATAAATTCTTCGGTTTACTGAGAATAGCTGAACACCCGCCCCAAAACCCCAAGGAAACCAAAAAATGTGGATGATGAATCCAAACGATGAACCTCAATAACAATAAAAATTGGAAAAGACCACTTCATTATTTAGATATTTTTGGATTATCAATGAAATAAAATGGTACGTCTCCTAAAGTGACTGATTATGCACTTGATTGATTTCAACGAATGTCAATCCGTCTATTGTTATTTTATGCCATGCGGTTAAGTATTACATTTACAGTTCGATGATTGTGTGTTACGGTATATCAAACCTTTTTAGGTCATTAGATACCAAATTTATTTTATGCAAATATATCAAATATATGATTTTTTAAACACATTTGAGACATTTTAAACGAGATAGATTTCATTTGCACACATTTAACGGGTTCCAAATATTGATATGTATAAGGTGTCGAAACAAAACATGGAATATTTGAAAAAAAAAAAATTTTTTAGTCCGAGTAGTTCAATTTTTGAAAAAAAAAAACGCGATGAATCTATTTTTCATGATTAGCTTTATAATTCAATGCTCTTTTTAAAAAGACGTTCGTTCCTATATAAGTGAGCAAGAAAAAAAAACGACAAGGAATCTATGATTTGCTTAACGCTGAAACAGATTTCCGAAATATTTGGAGTTCCTTTATGGTCTCCATCAAGCCCAAACCTTTGGCCCGATGATTATGCTATATGGGGGGGGTTGAGAAAACAAAACAAATGCAACTTCACATCCAAATATTGGTTCGCTTAAGACTGCCATGGAGGAAGAATGGAAAAAATATCTGAAGAATTTAACTTGAAAGCGTGCAAATCGTTTCGAAGGCATGGTAATACAATATGATTGAAAAAAAAACTAACGCCCATATTAAGTAAATTGACTGTTTTGTATCTATCATCCTATTTCATTGTTTATTTTTTAAAATTGAAATTAATCTTGTTTTATAATAGAGTTGCTTATTATTGTACTAGAGTATGACAAATTTGGCTTCTGCACCCTGGCCGAGGGAATTCGTTTTATGCCTTTGGGTTTTGTTAGGCTGAGAAACTTTCGGCTCAGTGCATGGGTTACTTAGGTGCAACATTAACCCAGGTGTTCATGCGTGCGGGCGGAGCGGACGTGTCACTCAGAGATGTCACAATAGGCCAGATGAGAAACGGGGCTAGAGAGTTTAGGTGACGTCACGCACCGGAAGCGCGCGGAGGATTTTGGGGATTTTGAAAAAGTCAGTTGAGTTGAATTCTGCCTCGGGAGAAGACGGTTGGCTTTTGCTTGCTCACCGAAGCCAAGCCATTGGCCTGGTGGCGGGTGCCACACGTGTTGGGCGGGTAGATGGAAAAGCCAGAATTGAAAGAATGTATATCTCTCTCCTTGTGTCGAAGAACCTTTAAACTCAAAGGTAATAAAAAGTTTCGGACCTGAACTAAGAAGTCGTAAGTGTTTTTGTGTTTCGGGATTCCTATGTTCTATGTAAATAATATATATGAACATACCTACGTACGTTTCGTATACTCATATCATGACTATAGTACATCTACTAAATAAATGATTCAATTCAACAATATTTGTTTGCACACAGTTAAATGGATTCAAGTATAGGTAGGGATTAAATAGTTATATCTAACCCATTGATTGGTAATGAACAGGTATTTCCTCTCCAGACGAGAGTGGACATAAGAGTAATGGCAAATATGTGGTACACCACATTCACTAAATCACTCGGATCAAAGCCTCCTATCAGGAGCAGTTTATTTTCATATCGATGGCATTCGTTTCAGAGGTCTTGCACTTATTTGGAGATACAGTCGACATATTATGCAGTCCCAGCCGACTGGTCTGGTCTCCTAAAAGGAAACGGCAGATAAGGTAAAAATCTTATGGTGGTTGCAAAAATGAATTTTCTCATTGAAAAAATTAATTCAATTACAATGATTATTTTCAGATAACTATAAATATGACTATTGTTAGATTGAACGAAATAAAATCTGTATGTTTTTGCCTAATTTACTCTTAAATCCAATCCTTTTGGAGAGAAGAGTATTGTTTATCTAGTATTTATGGAAATCAGTATACAAAGACATACGGAAACTGATAGACAGACACAGATACATGGAAATATTCAGACGCGTATCCGCAACTTATATATATATATATATATATATATATGGAAAATAAATTGATTTTCATTTTAAAGGAGAGTCTGAAATCTTGTTTAAAAAAGGGGCTCCAAGGGACATCAAATTTGCAACTACATTGCTGTTATTCTTTTTTTACCACTCAGTGATTTTGAATAGAAAGCTGATTCGTCTTTGATTTTTGCATGAGATAAGATCTGTTTTGTCTCTCAAAATTCTTACGATCCCAAGCCTTAAATTATTGAAGAAATTTTCCCTTTCAGATTACGAAAACAAATATGAAAAATATAATTTATTAGCAAGAAAATCATTAAAAAAATAATATCCTCTTGATTCTATTTTCGAGTCTATCTAATTTTTATATGAATAAGTGATAAATAAGAGCTAATAGGTCGTTTCGTAAATATCACGTCAGGTACGTGTTTATTGATTATAGATTAAACATTGTTTAACTCATTTGACAGTCAAAGTATTATACTTTCTTCCTTTTGTTGACACCTGCACTTAAAATACTTCTACTAATATATACAAACTTGCCTCCCGATCACATTGCTTTATATACAAACACACACCATCGTTACTTTCACGCTATATAGTGACATAACCATCGGAAAATATTTTGCACATAGAGAAATATAGTGTTTAGTATGAAGAGAAACAAATTGCTACTTAAGTGTGTGAACTATTTTCTTGCTTATGCAAATATTGGCATATTAACCTATTAACAGTGTTTCTTTAACAAATAAAGAGATTTTTTTTGGGGGGGGTAGCAAACACATTCCCTCAAGTAAATGAAATAAAAAGGTTTTAAATTTGAAGAATTCTCTTTATTATCTAATTTGCATTTTCATGTGTCTGTCTGCCAGTCAGTCCGTCTTTCACTTTCTCTCCTTATCCCTTTCTTTTTCTAAAAAAGCCCAAATATATATATATATATATATACACACTTCCCTACCCCCGTAGGATTGAGTTCTCTTGTGAATGAAGTAATCGCGTTGCCATTAGCGTTTATTGCAAGTCTCTTCATATATGAATTGAAGTCTCGGTAGCCGTTAAGCAGTTGTATGTAAATAATAGTAATTGTGATTCATAACCGTTTAAAATCTACTTCGTTGCTACTGGTTTCTCGTGGCTGAGGGTTAGAGGCTTGGATTGGCGTTTGAGTCAACCGGGTTTCGATCCGAGCTACGGGAAGCTAGTATGTCTAGCCACACTGATGAGTTCTGATAGAACGAAACAGATCTGTCTGTGGATCTATATATACACTGACAGAAAGAGAGAGAAAATGTTAGAGAGAGAGTGTTAATGAGTGTGTGAGAGATAGATGCGTGTATAAGGGTGTGTGTATGTTTATGAGAATCCTCTGGCTTAAACCTGCGTGTGAGGTTCTGCAGAATTCTTGTGATATTACACTTTTCCCCTTGGAATCAATGGCAAATTTCGAATATTTGTTATCAAAGAAGGAAAACTGTAAACATAAGTATTATTTTATGAATATTTTAACATGTTAATGTAGAAGTTAAAGAATGAGATTCTATGTCTTCTGCAAGTGTATGTTAATTTTCATCGTTTTCCCAATATTTTAGTTGTTATATATATATATATATATATATATATATATATATATATATATATATATATATATATATTGCGCACACATACATACATATATATATATATATATATATATATATATTTGCAAAAACGGAAGAGTTTGACAGAATGCCGAGAGTCTCCATATAAATGAATATAAAGAAATATAATCATATTTAAATAATATCTAAGCGTTATTTTCTTTATTTCACAGCAACAAAGAATAATAGAAACCTGATCAGCATTTGACTTATAATATTTTCGATGGTAAATTTTGCAACAAATTGTCCGACATTTCTTCACGGAGAAATTTAAGATTCTATGTCATCCAGTTCTATTTGTTTGTTTGTTTGTTTGTTTGCACGAGTCTGTGTTCTACATGAAATTGTGCTTGGATTATATCGCATAAGTCAAGTACCATTATATTCTCGGTGCAGCAAGTTTCAAGAATTCTTCAATACTGAAATCATCCGTCTTCTCCTCGAAGGAAAAGAACGTGCTGCACATAGAGTCTTTCGCGGATGGAACCATTTGTAATCTGGGTCGTGTTTAAATCCTAATGCTACTATCACTAATGAATATACGTGAGCTATTGTATACATGAGGACTCCATATCGACAGGCAATAGATGTTCGTTGGAAGGGAACTAGAAGCAGAATGAGAGTGACACTTGTTAGAATCAATTAGAGAAGACTTTAGTGACAGAGAGGAGAGAGGAAAGAGATGAAGATTGTCGTCGAAAGAAGCAGAGGGAGATGGAAAAAGAGTTCTATCTGCCATTGTCGATTAGAGCTCTCTAGAAATAAGTATTTCAGAATAAAAAGTTGGTTCATTTCTTAGTGTCCGAATTTGATATAAACTGCGTCGCCAAAATAGTCGCTTCTTCCCGCTTGAACATTTTAAAAATATTCTGTTATATAAGATGTTCGAATAATGGTATTTCATAAGCGACTTATCTGAATCGTATTGTTTATTTTAAAAGCCGGTAATTGAAAAACAATTATCTTAAAAATAAAACTGTAAAAGAAAGAAAAGTTTTGATTATTTATTTTGATTTTATCATTTATTTTTCTTTAAATAGACGTTTTTATAAAGCTGTTTCTTTGGTTTCTTTATTTTTGGTGGCATATGATTCTTCCTGTGTTTGTTAAATACCCGAGCCATTCTTATAGAAGAACAGTTTGGGATACGATTTAACCCATAGCAGACAGTAATATGAGGGGGTTTAGAACATTCCTGTGAGTATTAGTCCGAAAATGAACATAATCCAACGACTCGAGTACAAACTTGTTTGCTTCGAGGCCATATCACGGTACCTAAGCCATTTCACCATGAGATCTCATTGCCTTTTGGTTATTGATTGGTTTTATAATCATTATCGCCTGCCATATTATGATAATCAATCTTTATATTATCGAGAATTGGTAGGGTTAACTCGAGTCAATCTCTCTCAAAAATAAATATTAACCAAAAAATATGACTCACTTCGCAAAACCGTAAGACTTTTTTAATGTGGTATGTTTGTATTTATTTTGTCTAAATCAAAAGAATAAATAGTAGAGAAATAAGGTAAAAAAATACGATAAAGAGGGCTTTGGAAAGATCCATGTTTGGGACTATTTTTGCATGAGTGCTTATGAAGTGAGATAATTCGGATGTGAAGAGGAGTGAGAGATTTGATCGCAAAGTACCAAAAGGAGAATACATCACGAGACATATAGACAATAGCGGGAACAAGTCTAATTGCTCAGTAGTATCTGAGAGTTCAAAACGACTTGTCAAATCTCCACGACGATGAATAGATGGAATTGTTAAGCGATGAAGTACGAAATTGACTTGCATTGTGGCCAGAAATGTGGAAGATATCTGACAAACAACCAAACAAAGGAATGAGGGATTATATATATATATATATATATATATATATATATATATATATATATATATATATATATATATTCATCCATAGAAACACTGTTTTGTTGCATCACATCACTTCAATCTTTCAATCTGGCTAGAACCACTTCAACCCCAGATCGAAACCCCGCTGATTTTACGTAAGTCGGATATTTCACTCCAGAACCATCGTCATTCTCAGCGTAAGTGAAATAATTTTTTCGTATATTATTTTAAGTATACACTGTCGTCTACCTGGAGTGTCCAATTCATGAGAAGATCAATTGAATTTAATCGTATGAGATAGCCAGTAAATTTCCCCACAAGAGTGATCAATCCACGGAGCGGGGGAGTATTGCTTAATACAAAAAATTGATTTCCCTACCTTCTAATATTGGGTATAAGAAGGTTTTCATTAGGTAAGAAATATAAAGGAATCTGGTTATAGGTGTCCACGACATCAAATTTCATTAAATGAGCAGTTGAATTTTCCCAATAATTTTCATTCTACTAATTGATACGCCACGCTAGCACTTTATTTTCCATTTTATTTTATAGCACATCAACCATTTCAAAATTATTTCAGAAATAATCAAACAAAATATGTCTGTAAAAAAACATTTTCTTCTGAAAAAATCCTAACGTCGAAAGTGGTTGAGAGCAATAAAATCCAATTACAAAGAAATAATTATCATAAGATCTAGCTATCTATCTACGTAGATAGATAGATAGATAGATAAATAGTAAATCTGGCCAATATGGAGAAGAGGATCATGATTATGAAATAATTGGTGGACAGCATGGCCAGCGATGTGAAAATCATCAGACAACGTGGACTATAAGGGAATATATATATATATATATATATATATATATTCCCTTATAGTCCATGTTGTCTGATGATTTTCACATCGCTGGCCCTGTTGTCCTCCAATTATTTCATAATCATGATACTCTTCTCCATATTGGCCAGAATTACTATCTATCTATCTATCTATCTAGGAGAGCTGCAGGGCTAGACGAGATCCCCCCAGAAGTATGGAAGAGCAGACAATTCGACGACATACTGCTCCGACAAGGCAACGCAATTTATAATCAAAATAGGATGGAAAGATGGACGAAGGGATGCATCCATCCTTTCCCTAAAAAGGGCGACCTCGGATTAGCCAAGAACTACCGAGGGATAACACTTAAATCCATAGCAGCCAAAATCTATAATGCCCTACTACAAAACCACATAGAACCCAAAATAGACAACATCCTTAGGAAAAACCAAAATGGCTTCCGGAGAAATAGATCCGAAGAATCCTTGAAGGCGTTCGGGCAAAAAACCTACCGGCGACATTACTATTTGTCAACTTTACCAAGGCCTTCGATTCCATACACAGAGGGAAGATCGAACAAATTCTACTAGCATACTGCCTGCCAAAAGAAACCGTAGCAGCAATAACGATTTTCTACAGAAACACCAAAGTGAAAGTACGTTCACCAGATGGAGACACAGAATACATCGACATTGTTGCAGGAGTACTACAAGGAGACACGCTAGCCCCAGACCTCTTTATTATCAGTCTAGTCTACGTGCTTAGAACTTCGATCGACAAAATCAGAGAAAATCGCATCGAGCTGACGAAGAAAAGAAGCAGAAGGTACCCCGCAAAAACAATTACCGGCGCTGACTACGCCGATGACATAGCGTTACTGGCGAATACGCCTAACCAAGCAGAGACACTACTGCATAGTTTGAAACGAGCCGCCGCAGGCATTGGCTTCCATGTCAATGCACACAAAACTGAATACATATGTTACAACTAAACAGGCGACATTTCCACACTAAACGGAGCCTCTCTGAAACTTGTAGACAAATTCACCTACCAAGGAAGTAGCGTCTCATCAACCAAAAAAGACACCGACACACGACTAACAAAAACATGGACAGCTATCGATAGGCTCTCGATCATATGGAAATCAGACCTAACCGATAAAATGAAACGCAGTTTCTTCCAGGCAGTGGTTGTATCGATACTACTATATGGATGCACTACCTGGAGGCTAACTAAACGGCTGAAGAAGAAACGAGACGGCAGTTACTCAAAAGCTTTGAGAGTAATATTGAACAGGTCCTGGCGTCAACACCCCACAAGATAGCAACTATACGGCCACTTGCCTCCCATCACGAAAACTATACAAGTTAGACGAACCAGACACGCATGACACTGCTGGAGAAGCAAGGACGAACTCATCAGTGATGTACTCCTATGAACCCCCGCATAAGGCCAAGCAAAAGCAGGACGTCCAGCTCGAACATACATACAGCAGCTATGTGAGAATACGGGAGGTAGCACCAAAGACCTGCCAAAAGCGATGAATGATAAGGAGAAGTGGCGTGAGAGGGTCGGGGATATCAAAGCTGGCGGCATGACATGATATATATATATATATATATATATATTTAATTGACAATAGTCGGGGATGATTCAAGGGCTCCTTTTATAATAGATACTGCACCCAGCTGTAGGTAAGGGCGCTTCCCCTTTCCCTGTATTGATTCACTTTACCCTTGATGCGTACCTTATATTGCTGTGTGTTGGGCAAGGAGGTATCAAGTACTATTTTTGATTATTTGTTATAACTCGACCTGTGATTGAACATCGGTCTCCCGGGCCATTGGCAAACACACTACCCGCTAGATGATGGGTCGATATATATATATATATATATATATAATTACAAAGAAATATTTGTCTTTTCTCTTGAGTTCATATCCCTCCTCTCTCTCTCTATCTCTCTCTCTCACACACACACACACGCACACACTCTCTCTCTCTCTCAATATATATTATATAATAATGGGGGGCAATACAGAGAATAAGTGTGCTAACAACCATAACAACTGTGATTTGAAAAAATACCAGAAAACCTGGCCAATAAGGAAATAATTAAATATCTAATTTATTTTGTTAG
Organism: Sepioteuthis lessoniana; assembly: GCA_963585895.1. Classification (NCBI taxonomy): domain Eukaryota; kingdom Metazoa; phylum Mollusca; class Cephalopoda; order Myopsida; family Loliginidae; genus Sepioteuthis; species Sepioteuthis lessoniana. The sequence continues at coordinate 20,815,934 of OY757930.1, read as the reverse complement.
GTATTTATATTGTTGGTGTTATTTCATCAAATCTTTTTATGTTAAAAGAGAAACTGAAAACGTTTTTATCTCAGGGTGTTATTCAAAGTTCAAAATCGTGCAATTATTATCACTGTGGTGCTTGAAATTTTCCGGGTGTAGCTAGTACAAGCATATACAGGTGCAGCAGAAGTACAAACCACATTAGAAAATCTTACCTCTTTGGTGCAATTGAATATCGTCATGTGGCAATGATAGCTCCATGTTAACAAAATCCTGTCGGTTGGACTGTAGAATACACTCACTGTATCTCTGTAGATTGGTAAGACTTCTCAAACGAGTGCTCTTGATAGGATATTAAATCATTTGATATCGAGGCACTAGTCCTTGATTTCATTACTATTGCTCTCAAGTCCACTCTGACCCGGAGTGGTAGCAACTGATGGCGTTGTGTCAATGAGTCAAATAGAAATGTTTCTCATTTAAACTGTGTGCAAGCAAATGACTTGTATTAAACGGAATTTTTCTAAAAAGAAAACTCTGATTATTTAACTGTGTATGAACAAATGACTAATGTTTCATTTAACTATTAATTATATGTAGCAATACTTGGGACTATTTCAATGTGGACAAACAAATGAGTAATGTTAAACAGAATAATAATTTTTCTACGTTAACTTATAAACTGGATGCCTAAAGTGAATCATTGGTATTCCATCGAAATACTTAATACTATATTCAAGTGTTTGCTAAAAAAAGCTAAAGCTCATTTAAAAATGTTATCCACAAAATGTGTTTTCAAATCATATATTTAATACCTATATATAAAAAAGATTGGCCTGTAAACACTCCAAAATAAACCGATCTTTTTCCTCTTTTTTTAGACCTAGTCAATTACAATTATTCCTAGGACCAGTGCACGTGTTGTGTTTACCTTTGAATGTATTTTATGACAGGGGAATCCGTGGTTTCTACACATGTTTTTTATCATATTTACCAACCCTTCCGCTCGGGCAGGATAAGACACAAGGTCGATTTTTAAGCAGAGTTTAACAGTTTTGAATTCAGAGTTTTACTTCTCCCAGACAAGTTGCCTCACCAACGCTAAAGAACCCAGTCTGTCCTACTTATCCATAGCTAGATGGAGAAAAATTGGATTCATACCTTTCCCAAGAGGATTAGTGCAATGTGAAACGCAATCAGTCTCGTCCATAATTTGAACTCGTGTCGCCGTGTCTATTTCCTACGACGATAACCATTACATCACGGGCATCTCTACACATCATTTTGTAAGCATTTCATATTACATTAGAATGATGCTTTTCCGGATAGAAAATCGATACTACTACTTGCCGAAAATTGACAGTTTTTTTAGGTGATAAATATAGAAAACAAAAGAATCAAATAAAAGAACAGAAGGTAGCGTAAACAGCTTTTATATTTTAAACTCACATCGGTGTGTTGGAAGTAAAACTTGACAATGGTAGCTCCACGTAGCATGTAACAGATGACTTCCATTGTTTTTCATATACAATCGATTTTCACTTAGCCTTTCCATATTGTTTAGGTTGACTGGTTCGTTGGGTTTTATGGTATATCAACCATTCTTGGTTATCAAATGCCAAATCTTCTTTCTACATTTATATTAAATATATGATTTGTAAAGACATTTTGTTAATGATATTTTAAATGTGCTATAACTCATTTTTCTGCACAACGGTAGCTCTCTTTGAAACTAGTAGACAAGTTCACCTACTTAAGAAGCAGTGCCTCATCAACCGAGAGACATCAACACCCGACTAGCAAAATGGATAGACAGCTATCGATAAGCTATCGGTCATATGGAAGTCACACCTGACCGACAAAATGAAACGCAGTTTTTACCAAGCGGTAGTCGTGTCGATAATGCCTTATGGCTGCACTACATGGACGCTAACTAATCGTGTGGAGAAAAAGGCTTGACAGCAATTACACAAGAATGCTGCGAGCAATATTGAACATGTCCAGAAGGCAGCACCCCAAAAAGCAGCAGCTGTACGGCCACCCACCTCCCATCACGAAAACTATCCAAGTTAGACGAACCAGACATGCTGGAAACTACTGGAGAAGTAAGGACGAACTCATAAGTGACATACTCCAGTATATCCCTGCACACGGACGAGCAAAGACAGGACGACCAGCTAGAACCCAAATAAAACAGCTCTGTGCCAATTCAGGGTGTAGCCTTGAAGACCTACCGGAAGCGATGGATGACAGAGAAGAGTAGCGGGAGAGGTTAAGTGATATCTCTGCTGATGGTGCAAGATGATGATGATGATGATGGTGATGACTAATCATATATTTGCATAAAGTTAAATGATTGCAAGTATGTCTATATAACAGTAACAATTTAACATCAGTCATTTATATACACATTTAGATGGATTTACATATGATTTGGATGTGAATAGTTTATAAGTAATTTCATTTTTCTAATGAGTTCAAAATGAGTTGTTAGCACCCTGATACCGCGATTGTTTCTACACAGTTAAATAGTTTCAAGTATTGCTATCAAACACTAATTATGAATTATCTGTATGCATGCAATTAAGTAGTTTTTAGTGTTTATATTTAGCACTAATGATTCTATTCTGTTTTATTCATTCATCTGCACACAGTTCAATGGTTTCAAGTATTGCTATGGAATACTAATAACACAATTTAGGTACACAGTTGGAGAACTTCAAGTATCGCTATTTACCTCTAATCATTCTATGCAACGTTACTCATTTCTTTGTACACAGAACAACGGTTCCAAATATTGCTATGTATCACTAACAACTCAATTAAACAGCAGTCATTTGTTTAGACACAAACAGTCAAATAGTTCAATTTCAGACAATTCGATTTATTGCTATTCATTTGCTTGCACACAGTTTAAATATGAAACAGTTCTATTGGACTCATAAGTAGGACCCTATTAGGTGCCCGTGGTATAATGGTTATCGTCAAAGGAAATGGACATGGCGACACGAGTTCAAATCCTGGACGAGACTTATAGCATTTCGCTCAGCACTAATACCCTTGGGAAAGGTATGAATCCAATTATTCTCGCTCCAGCTATGGGTAAAAAGTAGGACAGACTATGTTCTTTAGCCTTGGTGAGGCTACTGGTCTAGGAGAAGGATAACTCTGAATTCAAACCTGTTAAACTCCGCTTAAAAAATCGACCTTGTGTCATATCCTGCCCGAGCGGAGGGTGTTGGTAAATATGATTAGGTGCTACAACTCCAGGTTCGTGTGAACCAGGGAACAATATCAAAGAAGGTGTACTCTGCATTCCCAAAGCTCCCAGGCTCAAGCCTCGATACCAGATGTTTTAATGTCATATCCGGCAGCGGGGTCTTACCCTTTTGCATGGTTACTATCAGTGAATTCAGTTGCCCCTGACGACTGGAATGATGTTTTTAAGGTTGATAAGAAGACTGAGATTCATCCCTGGTATATTTAAGCCACTTCTTTTGTAAATAACTTCTTTTAATTTTTCCAGGTGTCTTTTTTTTTTGTAATCGATGAACTACAGTTTCTGAAATTTTCAAACTATTGTAGTATTTATTTTCAATCCAGAAAAACAAAATTCCGGCTCACCTTGGAATGTGCAACAATTGACATGTAAGCCTATTGGGAAGTATTTAACCTTTGTTCATATCCATGTTAAAGGATATATATATATATATATATATATATATATATATATATATAAGACAGTAATATGCGTTATCGAAGAACTATCAGTGGACGTAGTATCTATTTTTTTTTTATTATATCTACATAAAATATATTCTTAATTTATAGATAAGTTGTTTCAAAAAGTAAAACACTGTTCCACTTCTTTTTCTGGTCTCTAACAATATCCAGGTATTGCCTATCTCTGTGCTTTCTTTCATTTTCACTAAGTGGTCTGCTGAAATATTAAAATCCACGAAATGACAAGTTTTCTTCTTCTTGTTAATTAACGCAAGGTAAGGTATCTCTATTTGAACTTCAAGTTCTCTGAGAATTGTTTAAGTCATTCGCTAGTTTGTGTACATAAATTTATGAATATGTTCAAATTTTTATCTCTTGCACAGTTCCTAATCGATCAACTTTCCTACTTGCCCATGTCTACTCTTTTACTAATTTTGTTTCAATTTGCTACATGTGATTAGATTATCACTAGATTAACATAGATGATTGGTACTGAGTGAAGAAGCAAAATAAGTAATACTCTAGTATAATAATAAACGACTATTATAAAACGAGAAAGAGAAAATAGACAAAAATAGTACATTTACTCAATATGGCCACCAATGTTTTCATTGATTGTATAAACACGAATTCGAAACGATTTACATGCCTTCAAAATGATTTAATCATACATTATGCTCGATTCCTCCTCAATAGCAGTCTTTCTCAGTCGGTTGGTACTTTAGAACACAGTGATTGCACTTTTATAGAGGGATAAGACCCCACCAAGGATTGTCCTGGTTATAACACTAAAAAATCTGATGATGTGGTTCTAGTAATGCAAGAGCTTTGTGGAATACGGAACATCCCTTCACTGCCATTGCTCCCTGGTCCACTGTGGCCCAGAATGGTAACACCTGATAGGGTAATATCTATAGGTCAAATAGAATTAAACAGCGAACATAGGCTAAACTGAATTGTTGAAAATAGAACAATTTTTTTAATATTAAAACTATACTCAAGCTAAACTGAATAGTTTAATATAGAACTGTTTTGACATTTAACTGTGAATGAACAAAAACCAAACTTAAACTAAACTAAATGGTTTGAATTAGAACTGTTTCACTAAACTGAATAGCTGTAAATAGAAATGTTTTTGACAATTAAATTGTGGACTTATTCTAAATTAAATTGCTTGAAATAGAACTGTTCATTTATATAAAATGGATTTGGCATAAAATAACCTACAAAGGTTGATATTCCATCAACCCCAAACAAACAACCAAAGGAAGAAATCAATACCAGTCTTAAGGGAACCAATAATTGAACTGAAAGTCGCATTTGTTTTGTTTTTTACAGCAGCTCAGATAGCGTAATTAAAGGTGTTGAGCCCTGGGCTTCAATCTTGTTTAATTACCACCCTCACCGTTTCCTCGTGGACTTTTAATTCATTGGCCTGTTTTCTTATTGATGTTGTGGGTCCTCTGAATTGCCGTAGAGAGAGCAGTTAAAAATCATTCTTTTGGATTTTGTTCAATCCTACATTCCTTCGTTTCAATAAAAAATATTTTTTTCCGTAATTGTCTCCTTTGCTTTGTATAAGGTAGAGAAAAAAAAAAACTCTTACTTGGTTTCGGCGCTAAATAAATCATAGATATTTTGCCGTTTCTTTTCTTACTCATGCATATTGGGCTGAATTATAAAATAAAGTGCTAGAAAAAATTGGATTAATCAAACCAAAAAAACATTTTAAGGCTTATTCCGTATTTATTTCTGTATAATGTAGGCCATGTGTTTCCTTTATAACACGACACTTTTTGCATTTCTTATTTGTTGCATATTAGCAATTTTAGCTGAGGCATAATTCGTTTTTATATCATTATTCTGTTTGACATAACGAGTCTGACGACAAAAAAGTTTCAGCAGTAAACACAGGATACACATTTTTCCCCTACAAAGCGCAGTCACCAGAGACTAGAATCTCCAGTGGGGTAAGACCAAACCAACGATTGTCTTGGATATGACACAAAATCATCTCAGCACAGTTGATTGGGGATGTAGAATACACCAACTGCACCTCTGCAAAGGGGTAAGACCCCACCAACTGGTATCCTGGATATGGCACTAAACTATCTGAGGCTCCAGTAATGCTGGTGCTTTAAGGTGAGTGGTGTACCCCTTCATTGCCATTGCTCCCAGGTCCACTCTGAACCGAAGCGGTAGAAACTGATGAGTCCCTATCTATGTTTCAAATAGAACTGTTTCACATTTAAACTGTATGCCAGCAAATGAGTTCTTTTGAAGTTTTAGAGTTTTTAGAAATAGAACTACTAGACCATTTAACTGTGTGCAAACAAAAATAATAGGAAACAGAATTATACTTATTAAATAGCAATATTTTAACCATTTACTGGTGTGCAAAAAACAAAAAAAACTCATGCTCGTTTAAAAATATTATCTTCAAAATGTACCCTAATCATCTATATTTACGTTATATTTATAAACAATGTTTGATATTAAATAACTTACAATGGTTGATAAGCCATAAAACTGAACCAAACTATTTTCCATACCATGATTACGACTCATCGGGTCATGAAGACATGGTAAGATGTTTGGTTGATCGATCTATCTTTACACCAATAACAGTTTAAAATGAAGGAAATATTCCTGTATGACCCTGCAACTATACATAATAAAAAGAAGATATACAACTACTAAAACATGAATTAATGTAGCTGAAATCTACTTTGAAAAAATGTTTATATCAGCAATTTTTATACAATTGATGCAAGGAAAAATTTGGAGGCTAATAGAAAAATTCTAACCATAGATTAAAAAAAAAACATATCGAGAAAAAAGACGTTTTCCTAAAGATAAGGCGAAATGTTTTGTAACATTATTAGATAATAAATCAATTTACAGTGTAGAATCACAAAGGTCAGACAAGATCATATACATTGAATAGTTCAACGAATTTCTAAGACAAAAATAAAATATATCATTTATGTACCTTGAAGATTGAGATGAAGGAAAGTAACAACACGTATGAAATATGATGAATACGAATGTGATCACCATATAGATAATATGTATTATTATGAAAATACTGCAAAATTATTAATGATATTCTTTTATAATTTGCTGAAAAGGAAAAAAAATTCAACTTATATATATATATACTTATATATATTCTTTCATAATTTGCTGAAAATGAAAAAAATTCAACTTATATATATACTTACATATATTCTTTCATAATTTTCTGAAAATGAAAAAAAAAACAACTTATATATATACTTATATATATTCTTTCATAATTTGCTGAAAATGAAAAGAAATTCAACTTGTATATATATATATATATACTTATATATATTCTTTCATAATTTGCTAAAAATGAAAAAAAATTCCACTTATATATACTTATATATATTCTTTCATAATTTGCTGAAAATGAAAAAAAAATCAACTTATATATATACTTATATATATTCAACTTATATATATATATATATATATATATATATATATATATATATATATGCATATATATATATATATATATATATATATATATATATATATGCATATATATATATATGGAATCCTACGTAGTGTAATGGTTACGTTCGTTAAAAATTGAAGCGGTTGCTCGAATTTAACTCCTCCAAGAAGCTGTTTCAGTTTCGCATTGCCCGAGGGAAATTTATGAATACAACTACTCTCCCTCCAACTATATGCAATTAGAGGGGCAGACTAGGCTCCTTAACTTCGGTATAGCAACCGGTCTAGAAAAACAAAACAAGGACAGAATTTAAACCTGTTAAATGCTACTTTACAAACGGACCTAATGTCACATCCTGCTTGTCCAGAGGGATTGAATATATATATATATATATATATATATATATATATATATATATATATTGCATTTCTATTTTAGGTTAATCGCTAACTTTAACTCTGGCAGAATTTAAAAAAAAATGATCCAACTTGTACCTAATGGCTTAGAAGAAATCTTTCTAAGTTTCACCTTCCCGGATCAGCAGGGGTCAGCTTCATCCTGATGATCAAGAAAGATGGAACCTTGGTAGATTTCTTCCCACCAAACCGATAGGTGTGTGTGTATGTGTGTGTGTGTTAGAGAGAGAGAGAGAGAGAGAGAGAGAGAGAGAGAGAGAGGACAATTCAATCAATACGATGAATTATAGCCAAGGATATAATAATAGGAAACACTGCTAGTACTTATACCGTTTACTCGAAAATAAATAGTAAAGTGTTGTTTCATTTCTCCGAAGTCTTTCTCGATTATGTTCCTTACTGTCTGCTGTGTCCAGAATGTTTTTAACCCAGTTGTCAAGATAAGTTGGAAAAACGTCCTTCTCTGTTCACATTAAACATTCTTTTATAAATTTGACTTGTTTTTAACTTTTCACCCGTTAAACAATTTGATAACAGAACTATTTATAACCCTGGAGCATTGTACTTAATATGTGACCGCATTGAATAACCCGAAAAGTAATCTTCCAAGTTGTCTAAATTTCTGAGACAAGCTGGATGATTTTTATCATTAAGGGTTTTCGGACTATTGTCTTCATCTTTATTTTTATTTCCACTACGTTTTGGCCGATATGTCCTCCGGCCTTCGTCAGGTGTTTGTCGAACTTGGGAACCTTCACGGAACTTCGAACTACGTCCTTTATTGAATCCACAGAGGTCACCTGTTCTGATTCCATTAGCCATATCCAGGTACAAGTATTAAGTAATCCTGTATTGTTACTCCCCTGCAGTCAAGATTGCACCTGTAACCTGTAACGTTATGGCTAACGGAATCAAAAAAGGTGACCCCCATGGATTCAAAAAAGGACGTAGTTCGATGTTCCGTGAAGGTTCTCGAGTTCGACAAACATCTGAAGAAGGCCAGACGACATATCGGCCGAAGCGTAGTGGAAATAACAATAAAGATGAAGACAATAGTACGAAAACCCTTAATGATAAAAATAATCTTCCAAGATTAAAATATTTTTGCCAAAAAACATTTCTAATTATGCAAAGTTAACATTTCAGGAAAGAAAAAGTTCTCCAATCCCTCCGCCATCGACAGAATTCGAAATAACGATAATTTCAGCGTAGAATAGCTGGATTACAGTTTTCCTTCTGCCAGACAGATTTCTCTCACCAAGACTAAGAAAGCAAAAATAATATTCCTTAGCATTTACTCCAAGGTAATGGAAAGAGAGATTGTTTTCTGCTTTCCAAGGGGCTTTCGTGCGAAATAAAACTAAACCAGCCGTATCAGAGATTTGAAATTGTCTTCATAGCTCTTTTCATCGACGATGATCGTTACAACAAAGGCATCACTTATATATATATATATATATATATATATATATATATATATATATATATATATATATATATATATTCCAGTTTGGTGAGGTGGTTGAATACACCGACCTAATCTCTGTAGATGGATAAGACTTCCCCTCCCAACGTGTGTCCTGGATATGAAATTAAACCTTCTGATGCAGCTCCAATCAGTCGAGCTCTGGGAAATAGAGATTAGCTCTTACATAGCATTTCACTCAGGTCCACTCGGACCAGGCGTCGTAGCACCTGAAATGGCCCTACCTCAGTGTCAAATATAGTGTTGACATTTAAACTGTGAGTAAACAAATGACTGTTTAATTTTATTATCAGTAATACATAGCAATGGTTGCAACTCTTTAACTGAACGTAAATTGTGTTGTTGGTGTTATATAGCTATATTTGTTTACCATTTGATTGTGGAAATAAATGGTTTGGTTGGTTTGGTTTATTGTAGGTTATTTAACGCATGTACGTTCGAGCTGGACGTACATTCAGCAGCTATGTGAGGATACAGGATGTTGTCCTGAAGACCTACCTAGGGCGATGAACGATAGGGAGGAGTGGCGAGAGAGGGTCAGGGATATCCGTGCTACCAGCGCAATATGATGATGATGATGATGATTTAACGCATAATCCATTTTTCTGTAAATAATCTGTTCTATTTAAAACAATTCACTTTAGCATAAGTACAGTTTAATTGTCAAAAACATTTCCATTTCAAACTATACAAGCAGTTATATGTAACAATTCAGTTAAGTGTAAATACAGTTTTAATGTCGAAAAACAGTTCTATTTCAAATAATTCAGTTAAGCATAAGCACCCAGTTTAAATGTAAGTACGGTTTAATTGTCAAAAACGTTTCTATTTCAAGCTATTCAGTTTACTCAGTTCATTTTAGCATACGTATGGTGTTAGTTCTATTTAACCCATAGATAGGGCCCTATCAGGTGCTACCATTCCGGGCCAGAGTGGACCTGGGAGCGATGGCAATGAAGGTGTACTCCGCATTCCCCAAAGCTCCAGAACCTCACCATCAGATTGTCTAGTGTCATATCCAGGAAACGCTTTGGGGGCGTCTTACCCGTCTGCAGAAAAGCAGTCGGTATATTCTACAGCCCCAGCCGACTGGGCAATGTGCAAATAAAGGAATGGTGTTTAACAGCAATACTTGTAACCACTTCCCTGTGTGTAATCCAATGATTAATATTTATTTGTGTTTGATTGCAATAAATGAAACCATTTAACTGTAGATACAACAGCAATACTAGAGTGCGAACAATCCCTTCCAACTCATTTGAAAATGAAAATATCAAAAAACTATATATGCAAATAAATTACTGATGTTAAATGGTTACTGCTATTTAGCAATTCCTATAGCATCTCCCTATGTGCAAATAAATTGTGCTCAGGCTCGTTTAAAAAAATTACTTACAAAATGTGTTCATAAATCATTTTTCATA
>OY757930.1:20725416-20802916 GCA_963585895.1 Sepioteuthis lessoniana | reverse complement strand
TTTACTGCGCATGTCTCCCAGGGAACTGTAGGTTTTGCTCTAAGTTTGGTTGGTAGGACTTCTGCTGCCACTTCTACGAGGGCATTGACGAAGTTCTCATATTCGTCATTCGGAGTGAGTGTTTCTGATATCTCCTGAAGCGCATCGAATTTGTTTCTAAATGTTATCGTGTAATTATATCTCGATTGTTAAGCAGGGATCAGCCGTAGTGAGGGATTGTGGTTATTTGAGCCGCATTCTTGCGTTGGATCAGACGTGTGTTTACCGGGACAATTCGGTGATCGGATGACTAACCTTAAAAAGTTTTATGGTACCTACCTACATGGTAATGGACTATTTCTCCTCAATATATACCAACTCTACTTGATACTCGGCGAGATCACCTCTAAGCAGAGTGGAGCATATACGCTACTCTCTGGGAGGCGCTGGACTGGGAAAGACCTCGGTCCGCTGGGTTTTATAGGTGCGCAGATCTGGTTAGGTGTGTCCTGGTTCCAGTAGCAGTCCGTTGAGGTTCACCTCGACCAGCACCCTTGAGCCTCAGGGAGCCGTTCCCCAGGTCCTAACCCTCCTTTGAGGAGCTAGGTTCATCGCCTGGCGCCTGAGGCACGCTTTTTAAGAGGAATGCCGACGGGGCTTGATGCATTTTTGAGAATGCTGGGCGTGATTGGGCAACGGCCCTGCAACCGGACCCACCTAAAAAGCCCTTTTGCCATACTCGTCCGGTTTATGGAACGGAAGACAAATACCGATAACATCCAAGCTGCCTGACAGGACCGGAAGAACATTCCAAACTTTGTAACTACTCCTGTATTCTGTATATTTGTTCTGGTATAGTAATATATTTGTTTCAACCGACTTCTTTTGTTTACATGTGTTCATTTTGACCCCTAAACACCACGACAACTTAGCGATAAGTCTGTTGGTGGCCTGTCGGGATTAAAACTGACTTCTATTATTATAACTTGACAACAAAATATTTACGAGGTCAACCGAATTCAAAAGGAAATATCCTAATTACACTGGCAAACCAAGATTTTTTTAAAGAAATTAACGCGAAAGGTGTTGGTTCCCCGGAAAAGGTCACAAATGAAAACGCAAACACGGATAATAGATTATATTACACAAGATAGATAGTGTTACATAGTAAAGGCAAGAAGTCTCGTAATGTTCGGATAACACCGATATTGATCTGCTTCTCTGGCAGCGAAATCTCTCAGTACTAATAACGGTGGGAAGAGTCCATTATGGTGAGATGGGTAAGGCTCCCACAACAAAAAGCCAGCCAGTCATATGCAAACAACTGGTGAATAAGGATCCAACAACCAGAAAAAAAAAGCGTCAGCGAATGAGAATTCTACCAATTCTTGTTTCACAACAAAGAGATAAAAATTTTCGACGGCTCTCGTTAATATCGCAGGCATCATTGACTTCTTACAAAACCTTAAGAACATTGAAAAAAATATCTACAAGATACTTGCTAATTAAACAGTGGATATACGATAAATTATTTTTTGTTCATACACTTTGAAAAGGCATCTGGGGAAACCTGGAAAATACAACCGAAGAAAATAATAATAATAATAATAATAATAATAATAATAATAATAATAACAACAATAATAATAATAATAACAATAATGATAATAATAATAATAATAAAAGTGTAACTACCGTACACTGATCTGAAACACAAGACTTTAAATTACGAGAATGAGCTTTTTCTTTCCTACCGAAAAGAGAAATTCATTCTAAACTTTATCTTTTTTTAAGGATAATCGCTTTGTATTTGGTTGTTACCTCAAATAAAAAGCACTCATGTTTTTTTTCTTGGGTAAGGAAAATTCAGAGTTTTCTTTTCATTACATAAAAATAGAAAAAAAGGTTTTTTTCTCTTTTCATTGCATTTTTCGGCTATCCTTTTTCTTTTGAAAAAAAAGAGACACTCCTATCATGGAAGAAAAATGCTTTATTAGATTTTGTAAAATTTCAAAACTCACAGCAACTGCAACTCTATGAAAGAATGGAAACTCTGCAATTGCAACATCAAACAAAAGAAAAGGGAACAAAAATAGTTGGAAATGGGAAAAATTACTTGTACAAGCTAAAAAGGAAAATCAACAATTACGTATATAAACGTGAGAGAAACGTGAAGGAAAACGGCGGAAATATCAACAAAAACAGTGGGGTTATCTGCAAAAACATCTAGAATATCAAAATGAAATGCAACAAAAGCAACTGAAATATCAAAAAGAAATGGAAAAGAAACAGCTCAGATTTCAAAAACAAGTTTCGGAACTGAACAGTCGTGGAAATTTTATTGAAAACAAATTTTCTTTTTTGCATTTGACGAGTGATTGAGAATTTTTTATACTCTTCATACTTTTCCGTCATATTTTATAAGAAGACTTGTGAATTAACATTTACCGAAGCAGTAGAATTACTGATATAACCTTACAGTCCGAATACTTCTTTTTTCACAATATTTGGAAATTTCTTAATCTGAATAGAAAGGAAGGAGAAGATTTCACCACTTTTGCAGCAGTAGTAAACAAACACAGTGATGATCTCAGACTTGCAGAGCTAAGTACGGATAACTTCAAATGCTTGATATTCGTGCAAGGGCTAGTTTCAACAAAAGATGCAGAAATTATACACAGAATACTAAATAAATTGAAGAATGAGGCAAATATAAATTTACAGCAGATTGATGAGGATTGTAAAAGTTAAGTAAGCGTAAAACAAGATTCTGATAAAATTGAGGAATCTGGTATAGCTCACTTAAGAAAAATACGCTACAATAATAAACAAACTAAGTTTCCCTCTAAAATGAATGAATTGAAACAAACAAATTCTCTCCCTAAAAGCAATCAATTAAAGAACAAGCAAAAATATTTGCTCTCAAGCCATGTTCCGGACGTGGAGCTCTACACTGGTACAATGATTGTACTTTCCGGAATAAGAAACGTTCTATATGTAACCGAGTCGGACATAAAAGCTCACATTGCTCTAAAAACATAATTAGCAGCATAAAAAATATAAGGGCGGACGAACCAGACGACCCTAACATAAGGAAATTTGTACACGTAAAAATGTTAAACTAATGCGTGAAATTCCAGCTGGATTCTGGGTCAGATGTGACGATAATTAATTTACAAACTTGGAAAAAAGTGGGTAGACCAACCATGATTAAATCTAAAATTGCAAGATGACGGGAGAAAAACTTAAATTCAAGGGAGAATTGATTATGAATGCAACGTTGAATGGGGGGGGACTCTCAAATTAAAATTATTCGTATTGAAGAATAAGAGCAACATATTTGGCACTGATTGGATGACATAAGTCCAGTTTTGGAACTTGTCACTAAACTCTTACTGTCAAAAACATTGAAAACTTGAGTACCGAAACTGAGAAACTACAAAAAGAGCTTAAGGTAGTCTATCCTGAATTTTTTTTTCTGGTGGTTTATGAAGGTGTACTAAAATGATGGAAAAATTTGAATTTCAAGACAACGTCCAGCCTGTGTTTAAAAAAAAAAGCTTTTTCAAAGTTGGAGTATAGCGATTGGGCTGCAGCGACGTTCTATTTGAAAAAGAAATCAAAGGAGATACGCGTTTGAGTTAATTTTTCTACTGGATTAAACGCCGCTCTGAAAGATTTTAATTAATCTATTCCTTACCCGAAGGACATAATTGCGAAGCTAAATGGTGGATAATTTTTCTCAAAAATTAACCTTAGCCACGCTCATTTGCAAATTATGTTTGAAGAGTTTAGTTCGAAGCTAGTGTGCATAAATACGTATTGCGGATTATATAAATTCGAGCGTTTACCTTTGGAGGGTGTCCTCGTGGTGTAATGGTTAAAGCGATGAACTGCGGAATCGTAGTACGCGAGTTCGTACTCCAGTCGAGCTATTACGTTCACTTTCGGACAAATACCCTTGGGAAAGGTATGAACCCCCTTATTCTCCCTCTAGCTATGGGTAAATAGTAGGACGGACTAGGTTCTTCAGCCTTGGTGAGGCAACTAGTCTAGGAGAAGGAAAACTCTGAATTCAAACCTGTTAAACTCCGCTTAAAAACTGACCTTGTGTCATATCCTGCCCGAGCGGAGGGGTTGGTAAATAGTACCTTTGGAAGTCAAGGTTGCGCCAGCAATTTTTCAGCAGGTGATGCACACTATGCTGAGTGGCCTTGACTTCGCTGTTGCTTTTTTACATGACATTCTGATGAAAAGCAAAAGCATAATCGAACACAAGGAACACGTCCATAAAGTTTTTACAAAGAATCATGATTGTGGTTTTAAGCTTAAAGAGACCAAATGTGATTTTTTCATGGATAAAATCAAATACCAAAGTAACATTATTGATACTATTTACCAACCCCTCCGCTTGGGCAGGATATGACACAAGGTCAATTTTTAAGCGGGGTTTAACAGGTTTGAATTCAGAGTTTTCCTTCTCCTAGACTAGTTGCCTCAACAAGGCTGAAGAACCTAGTCCGTCCTACTATTTACCCATAGCTGGAGGGAGAATAAGGGGGTTCATACCTTTCCCAAGGGTATTTGCCCGAAAGTGAACATAATAGCGCGACTGGAGTACGAACTCGCGTACTACGATTCCGCAGTTCATCGCTTTAACCATTACACCACAAGGACACCCCTAAAGTAACATTATTGATAAGGATGGTAGAATACCAGATCCTGAAAGAGCTACTGCAATTAAAGACATGCTGGCACCCGATGATATTTCTAAATTGCTGAGTTTCTTGGAACAAGCTATTCATTACCTGATATTCACATCGAATATGCATGATTTGCGTGTTCCCCACCTCAATGAATCGTTAAAAAAGCCTAGCCTTGGATTCTGACAGCTGAATGCCCGGAGGTATTTGAAAAAATAACGAAAAAAATGACGTCAGACCTATTTCTTACCTATTGTAATCGAAATTTGGATTTTATAGTGGCCAGCGACCCTATTTAGGATGGTGTAGAGGCATGCATTCTGCCCAAAATGACTTATGGAACAATAAAACCGATATCCCACGCGTCGAGAGCTTACCATCCAGCGGAGAAAAATTATTCACAAATTGAAAAAGAGGCTTTGGGGATTATATTTTCAGTCTCAAAGTTTCACCGTCTTATTCATGGTTGACACTTTATGCTATAAACTGACCACTAGCCATTATTCACCATTTTCGGCTCAAAGAAAAGTCTGCCTACTCACACAGCCAACAGACTGCAGAGATAGTGTTCAATCCCTCTTAATTCATTTAAAATGGTGTAACTACCATTGAGTAAATTTGGACATTCAGACAGGCTATCAAGGTTAATTCTCAAATACAAAGAACCACTGGAAGACACTGTTATTGCCTCTCTTCAATCTGAAGGCGAATTAAATGTTACCCTTTGCAATTCAGTTTGTGAACTTTCAGGGACACTTGATCAAATTAAGCAAGAAGCTCTCTGCGATGAGTATATCACCTGGATAAATACAACAAACATTTTGGAAAAGGACCAACGTACTTGTTACGCCACTATGTGCCCAGCGGGTTTGCAGGGTGCCAAGTCCATAAGTTAAGGCCGGACACAGACGTTGGCTGTGGTCTGCCGAACGCTATTTAATGTCACATATATCACCGACTCCTAAGTGGAACCACATTTTAAAGCTACTAGGCGAGTTCTAGGTGAATTATTGAAAGTTAACACAGCTATATGGTTAGCTTTCCCCCTTAAATACAAGTTCTTTGACATAAAAAAATTCTTCCACAAGAAAATAAATACTCTGAACTGCCGTATTTGAATTAACAGGATTAATAACAATATTCTTTTATTGCATAAAAGAAAGAAACAAAGAAATCAAAACAATTCGGGTAAAAGTCAGGAGCGAGAAAGCAATTCTGTATCCCGTAGCCTCCACTAAAATATCCGTATTCTGGACAAAGCCTCTCATAAAATATCAGTTAATGGTGAGAAGGTAGTTCGACGACGGTAGACACAGCCCACTTTCCTTCAGACTATGGGATTTTATGGCAGACCTCGTGCTTCAAATCTCAAGTTTATCATTTCAGTGTGAATGCAGCAGGATAAAGTTGAATATACTTAAATTGTATGTTACTTACATTGGATTTTGTGGAGTTTATTCTTCTGTTTTTTTTTTTTTCGTTATTGGGTTTCCATAATAGGTTGATGGAAGGATACACGTCTTATTTCTGATAAGACCAGGATTAATTATTGTTCCTTTCCTCGAGGACAAGTGTTTCCTTTGTGTATTCGTTTAACGAGACTTACCATGTCTCGGAGTGCTGGTTCATTCAAAAGATAAGTTCTTTCTTTTCTCTCAGGATTCTCTGCGCGGCAATATTTTGGAATTTGGGTTTCTTCAAATCCCAAACTATGTTCTTGTTTTTTTGACGGACAAAGGCAATTCCTTATACGTCTTCATCCCTCGAGGAATAAACGTCAACTTTTATGTGTCGTCACCCAGTGATGAATGGACGGCAAATAACTATGCGTCTTCAACCGGTGATGAATGAATGGCAACTAACTTATCTTCCGTAGTTTGAAAATTCCCCATGTGGCGGGCTCTTCCTCAGTACCAAATATGGTCGAAGTCCTGCCTCCTTGCTGACACACATGGATAGTAGAGTGAGGACCTCCCACACCTATCTCACCTTGTAATGATAGAGAGGGGTGAAGGAAAGATGGTCTCTCTTTCCATTAGTCTGCTTACTACAATCGTCCGCAGACGGCCAATGGTACTAGGGCGTCATATTTCCTCGTCACATACTAAATACATTTTCACTACATGTGACGATGTATAAATGTACAGAGAACGCGTGGTGGTTCCGTCGACATTGCTGTAAGATATTTTGGAAGATTTTCACGCAGGTCATTCAGAGAGTAATAGGATAAAAAGTCTGATGCGTAGCTTTGTCTATTGGCCAAACATGGATAAATATATTGAAAACGCGATCAAACTATGCAAAGGCTGTGCCCTGGCTGTTAAGGCACCTCCAATTTAATTCAATCTCTGGCCAAAGACAGACATTCCATGGTCTATGATACACATTGACTTCGCTGGCCTGCTTGAACGGATTTACTATTTCTCAACTCGACAATTTCTCAAAGTGGCTCGAACTTCATAGATGTAAAAACCCAACCACAGAAATCACCATAAAAGGTCTAGAGTACTAGAAACCATAGTGTCGGACATGAAAGCCAGTTTACATGGAGAGAGTTTCAAGACTTTGCGAATCATACCAGATCGATCCCGTCACTACAGCGTCATTCTATCTGCGGTCTAACAGACAGGCTGAACCATTTTTGGAGACCTAGAAGATAGCTTTGAAAAAAGTTAGGCCTACACCAACTGAAAAAGCACTTCAACAACTCCTTTAGGTACATACGATTACTCAGAATAATAAAACACCAGCTTCACAATCAACAACCAAGGTAATGTTTGCAGTTAGAATACTCTCGATGTACGACTAATTTATATCTAAGCAGACGAAGCCTGGGAAAAAAAAACAACAAAAAAACATCGTACCAACAAAACGCTATATAATCCCGGAGATAAAAGTATTTTTCAGTATTTTAAAGACAAATCTTTTTGGGAGGTGGGTACGATCGAGAGAAGAGTTGGGTTCTATGATGAACATTGTAAAGGGTCCAGAATTAACGCATAAAAGATATATTAAGAAAGTTAGGAGATGCATGTCGAATGAAGCGGATAGCGGTCTTTCGGAGGAAACGGTGATGTATGTCATCTACGACACTTTTAATATTTCAACCCTTCTACTGACTCCTGAAATTTGCCGTTTTAAGACGCAAAGGAAAACAACGGATTTGATTATAGTCAACCCGAAGCGTAGAAGATATCTAAAAAATAATTCAAAATAAAACAATAAGGTCTATAAAGCCTTTCTACGTTAAACTTGGTTAAACAAGCCAGTCAAATTTTGATTTACTAAATTGTAAAAAAGAAATGCTTGCGTTTCTGTGAGTAAACAAGCAAGTAAACCGATAGAAAACTACGAGGAAATGTTATAAACTTTTTGTAAAATATATTCCTCAGGATAAATAAACTTTTACTCCAAGAGTAACAGCCTCAGAAATCTTTCTTTTTCAGACTCCTGCTGAGTTTTGTTTTAAGAGTTGGGTGTTATAATACCTACCTTTAGTAATTTACGAAGCTCTTTGCTTCGATGTGACACCCAATGAGACTCGAACTCACTCGTGTAGGTTTGCTAGTCAAGCTTTCTAACCGTTACACCACCAAAGGTGCCCATGGTACCTACCTATATGGTAGTGGACAATTCCTCCTCAATATATACCGACTCTACTTGACACTCGGGGAGATCACCTCCAAGCAGAGTTGAGCGTATGCACTACTCTCGGTCGGCCGCGTTTTATCGGTGCGCAGATCTGGTCGGGTGTGTCCTGGTTCCAGTGGTAGTCGATCGAGGTTAGCCTTGACCAGCATCCTCGAGCATCAGGCTGTCCCCATCCGGGCTCTAACGCTCCTTGAAAAGGTTAGGTTCATTGTCTGGCACGTGAGGTGCCCTTTCTAGGGAAATGCCGACGGGGCTCCAGGCATTTTTGGGAATGCTAGCATGTCTGGGCTACGATCCTGCGCCTGGACCCACCTAAAAAGGCCTTGTGCCATACTTGTCCGATTGACGGGACGGAAGACAAATACTGATAGCTTCCAAGCTGCCTGACAGTACCAGAAGAACATTCCTAACTGTTGTATAACACCTGTATTCTGTATATTTGTTCTGTTATTGTAATATATTTGTTTCAATAGACTTCTCTTGTCTGTGAGTCTTCATTCTGACCCTTAAATACCACAACAAAAACAGGTATATATCCTGTTTTATTTTTGCTTATATATATATATATATATATATATATATATATGCGTGATTGAATGGGTCTATACTGCTCCAAATTTAAAAAAAAAACAACATTTGATTATGATATTGGAGTTTTTTCGCATGAATTAAAAAAAAAACGTTATTCTAAATGATTTAATCTACTCTTCTTGGAGTATATATTATAGAGCCAGAATGTTCAGCTATTGAAGTGAGATGTTTAGCATCTTAGCTGATATCAGTTTATTTACTGCTACATAAAAAGAATACGAAATAAACATCTAAGTGTGCTTATACAAACCCACAGACACATGTATATATATATATATATATACATACAGACACAAGTATGGACACACACACACACACACACACACACACACATTCATATATATATAAATATATATATAGATGAAGCGAGAAAAAAATAGATTGATAGAGCGAGAGAGAGAGAGAGAGAGAGAGAGAGAGAGAGAGAGAGAGGATACTAACAGCTATCGAAACGGAAACAAAACCGAACGAATTATGAAAAAAATAAAATAAATTAATAATGTCTAGACGTTTAAACGTTATAACTTTATTACTTTGAGATCAAATCATTGTCCTTTAGGAAGAAAAATGAATTTCGGTTCGATTGCTTTTGCACAAAACGTCTTGGCTAAATACAAGATGATATTCTTTCTCCTTAGATAAAAAGGGTGAGATTTGAGGACGTGAGAAACATTAAAAGACAACCATGCTAGATTCACGTTATATCACGAGAGACGTTTCAAAAGTGCTACCTTCAATGGAAAAGTCGTTGAAATTAGTGTGTCAAAGGCCAAGAGAGGATACTTTGATGTAAATGTTTATTTCCTTGTTCATTTATGTCTTGGTAACTACAGCTTTACACTTAATTTTTTTCAACACAACTACTTTGTATTAATATATATGAATGTTGCAATTTACTAAGCTTTTTGCTTCGATGTACCACGAGGCCACATGACTGAGGCCACCCAATGAGACTAAAACTCACTCGTGAATGTTTACAAATCCAGCTTGCTAACCATTAAATCACCCGAGGTATCTGTAATATATATGGGTGTTGATATAATTTGAGAAACACATATACAATCGTGAATTTCTGTGTTTTCCCCGCTAATCAGGTCCATTTGAATTTATGCAAAATTGTTACGCCTATACTTAATTGTTTATGGTGCATTTTCAAACCTGATTCTGGCACATTGGCACTTATCATGGGCGATTGGGTACACATCTGCCAATATATTAGAATAATCTTATAGGAACATATCTATCTTCTCATATATATCAATCAATCTATCTTACATCAAATTCTATTTGCCACATCCTCGAATTTTCGCAGACGTTGAATCATAAACCATGTGATAATTATAAAGAATTTTTTTAAAATAAATGTAGTACATCACAAACTTGACGTGTTACATCACTTATCAAGGAAAATACGAGAGTTCGAAAATTATTTCTTTGATGTTTCTATTACTTTCCGAAAATTGGTGCTTTCGAAGATGAAGTGTTTGTAAAAATAAGGACTGCAAATTACGACGATTTTGGTTATATCTTCTGAAATCATTTTGTAGCGAAAGTATGAACAGCCGCATCGTGAAACTAACCAAAAAGGGAATATATAAGTAGATATGTTTAAGCAGAAATAACGAACCACTTGGAACTGGGAAAATAGATTAATCTTGCAGACATCGAGAGAGAAGAAAGGATGAAAAATTGTCTGAAAATCTTTAGAAACAACTTTTAAAGGAAAAAATAAACTTTCGAAATATTGTGAGATGTTTTCTACTCAATTACAACCTAAAGCCAACAGTTCACTTACCAAGATAATTACTTTTGGTTGGCGTTTTATGGCAAATAAAAGCTTGTATGCTATAAATATATATATATATATATATGTTCTGAAGCTGGAAAAAGAAAGACACGAGGAACACAAAAAGGTTGAGGAAAAACATGTATATTGAAGTAACAGAAATAAGGTATAATTGAACCTGTATAAAAAGTAATTAGTTTATAGGAAGCTGAGAGTCTAGTGGGGTAGTGACTATCAGTCCACTACGCATGTAGTATCACACGGGATTGTGTCGCGCGTCTGGTCAACTCCTCTGACGCTCCGTTGACGTGTATTTATGGAGGAGGGTGAGTCCATTATGTAGGGAGTACAACAATATATATATATATATATATATATACATATATATATCTTAGAATTACCATGACAAGAAAATCCGGCAAACACCTTCATGCGACATACGGAGCACTGAACAGCTGTTTCGATCTTATTAGGTCTCATCAACATTGTGCACCGTGATCTCCACCACTGGAGATCGAACCAACAACCACAGTATGCAGAAACCGAAACTCTACCACTGGGTCACCGGTTTAAGCCACATGTAAGCGATACCGAATTAACAAGTCATTGAGAATTGCAGGACCACTTTGACCTTTGGTCGCTCAATTCACAATGACTTGTTAATTCGGCATCGCTTATATGTGGTAAAAACCGGTGACCCAGTGGTAGAGTTTCGCCTTCTGCATACTGTGGTTGTTGGTTCGATCTCCAGTGGTGGAGATCACGGTGCACACTGGTGATGAGACCTAATAAGGTCGAAACAGCTGCTAAGTGCTCCGTATGTCGCATGTAGGTGTTTGCCAGATTTTCTGGTCATGTTATTTCTAAGATAACATCAATTCCTCCATTTAGAAATTATATATATATATATATATATATATATGTAATTTGTAAGGGAATTGTTTGTAGATAACTTTTTTTTTAAGTTGTTTTACCTCATTTGTTTGGACTCAGTTAAATGTTTTCTAGTATTTCTATCCAACACAAATATTTCTTTTAGTATTAATCATTTGTTTACACACAGTTACAAGATTACAGATATTCCTATCCAAAACTTTCAAATCAATTTTATATCAAGCAATTTTAAAACCCAGTTTTATTTTTTTTCAATTATTCCTACGTAACTCGTTTAATTCCTTTTAATAATAATAATGTGCATGATCACACAGTTAAATGGTCTTAAGTAGTGATATTTATCTTTAAAAATTGTATTTTCGAGTATTCATATATAAAATAAACGAATTGCGCATAATTGTATGGTTTTAAATTAATAATAATGATAATATTTTGTAAATGGTTGAACAGTTCTATTGAACAGATCTTAGCAGTTACAAACAATCTGCATCAGAGTGGACCTGGGAGTGATATCAATGAAAGTATACTCCATACTCTCCAAATATCAAGGACTGGAACCTCACCTACAAAAGCAGTTAAGTGTTATACTCATAATATTCACTGATGTTTTGTTTAGCTATAAATCAAATTATAACATATGAGACGAACATACGTTTTATTTAATCATAGAATATTCTCCCGGCATCCAACATAATCGATCAAATAATTTGAATTAATAATATCATTTCTTCCAAACTATGCTAACAAAAAATATCTTATAAACAAATGTCGTTGGAAACATGGAATTCATTACAAAAGATCCTCAAGATATTCTAAGGGAAAAATATTGAAAATAATATTCCAGAGTATTTGAAATACAGGATAAGTAAGTAATACATGTATATTTCATAACTCTTCTGCATGTTTGCCTTATCTAGTTCAAACCATAAAATACATCGACAAAGGAGGGAAAATGCGTAACTATTTCTTTATTACACACACATATGTATAAGAAATATCTGTGTATAACACGCACCCCTGTATAACAATTATTGTGCATAACACACACTTTTGCTAAGTGTTTATTTGTGTATAATACGATCACATGTATAACAATTATGTGTGTATAACACGACAGGCACACATGAATAACAATTATCTGTGCATATCACGCACTCATGCATAAAAAATTCATATGTATAACACGCACACTTTTATAACCATTATTTGTGTATAATATGCTCACATGTATAACAATATTTTTGTATAACACCCACACATGTATAACAATTATCTACGCATAACACGCTCACATGTATACCAATTATTTGCGTATTACAAGATCACATATATAACAATTATCTGTGTATGACACGTTGTATGTATAACAATTATTTTAGTATAACATGCATATATGTATAGCAATTATCTGTATATGAATAAAATCTATTTGTTTAAGACGTGCACATATGTATAATAATTATTTATATGTATTTGACAATTAGTTGTGTATAACACGAACACTTGCAAAGGAATCATTTGTGTATGACAGTTACACATGTATAACAAGCACTGCTACGTTGGAACTAAAAAAATCTGCGAAAAAATCTCCAATATTATATTCATTGTCAATTTATAACCGTTAAATCTATCTTTAACGTAGTTTATTTTCAACTTTTTACTGTTTGTATTGACTAAAATAAAGAATTTTTATAATCGAGATCATGTCTTTAGAAACGAAATATACACAATATTTGGAACATATTCACACAAAAATGCAATAACCTTGCAGCAAGAATGAGCTTATATAAGGAGAAACAAAATTAAAATCAAATACACACTATGATGGATACTTCTCTGTAAATGAAAAAGAAAGAACCTTAGTTTGGACTATAGATAAAACTTACTTTCATCCATTCCTTCCGAAATATGAAGAGGCATATACCTTGAAAACAATGTTTATTATATAGTTCTCATGTATAATATTCACCCAAAATTTTTTAGTTAAAACCTGGGAAAAAAGTGCTTCTTTTACACAAATAATCATAATAATATCAAAGACGAAGATATTAGATCAACAAAAGAAAATAATAAAATACAGCATATAAAAGAGCAGCATTTTGACAATGACTAAATATTCAATCAAAAGCTTCAAAATGAAATTGAAAGCAGTCAACTTTTAGGGTAGAGATTGCAGACAGTATAACAATAGACTATTTAGAAATCCTACGAAGATAGCTGTGTATCTGAAAAGATATTATTATTTGATCCAGAACGAACGAGTATCTCGGAGAGGCTGAATACGGTTCTATCAAATACGGGATTTAAGTGTCAGGCCGGATCACAAGATGAAACAGATGGAAAGTTAAAAAATAGAGTCGGGGTCGTGACCTCTTTTGAAAACTACGGAAACAGGAAGTTAACAACTTCACCATAAACACCTGACCTTCGGGAAGGGTTCAACAAAATAGAATTTAGAAAATGAAATCAAAGAAGAACTGAAGCAAAACACATGAAAGTGAATTTGAAATAAGAAAATATATTGCCGAGATCTGAACTCTATTTCATTCCACGAGGTGCTCTTTGTGTATTCGATAACAATAATAATAATAATAATGCTAAGAAGAGAAAACATGGAGTAAATCAATCTATCGTAATATCAGAAAAAAATAATATCGTAAGAACGAATTATGTCAGAGCAAAAATTGATAATACACAAAAGTGTAGGTTGTGAGACGAAATGATTAATGTAATTATTAGTGAATGCAAATCACTGACCAAAAGAAATATAATACAAAACACAAAAGAGAAGGAAAGGTAATTCAATGGTAATTTTGCAAGATATTAAAATTCAGCAATACTTAGAAATAGTATACGCACAAACCACATTCTGTCCTAAGAAAGGAGACAACAAAAAAATAATTAGGGATTTCAGGTTGGAAAGGATAAACCAATAAAAACTAAAAGACAAGACCTAATCTTAATTCAAAAGAAGAAAATAATATACAATCAATTGATTTTGTCGTTTCAGTTTACCATACAGTAAAATAAAAGAAATTGAAACGCTAGAAAATCTTGCCAGAGAAGTGATAAAGCTGGAAAGTGAAGATGACGTGACAAACTGTAGATAGTAAACTTTAAATAATCTACAATTCCCGGAATAGAGACTGGGGAGCAGTTGATCATAGGAAGAATCGAGATTAATCAAAACTGGATGACCATTACAAGTTTTTATAAGATGAGACGTCATCTGCACGTGTTTTTTGTCATTCTGTTTAGACCGTAGAGTAAAAATAAATAGACTAAAAAAATGATAAATATCTCGACTTTACTTTAGAGCAAAACATTATTATGGAAACTGAAGTTAAAAGTGATATCAATTATCGCTTGAGCAATTAGAACAGTCGGAAAAGAACCAAGAAAAGAGATTAAAGAGTGTATAACTGAGAAAGTCCAAACTACATCAGCGCTAACATTAATCATTAAGAAAATCCAAGATATGTTCTGGAAATCTGAGAATATGTGTTTTCACACTGGCTTCAGTGAAAATTATCAATTCCTGCTGTTGTTGAAACCTTGCAAAGAAAAAGATAATAGAAAAATAATACAAACAAAACAAAAAATGAATACAAGAAAAAAAAAAAAGAAAACACACAATTCCACAAAGAAGAAAATGTCTAGTTTTAGGTAACACAAAGAAAATAAGTTACCAGATTACAAAATAAAAAAGGTGTACTCAAAACTAGTAGAATATAAGCACTTGCCCTGGCGTTGCAATAGATTGTGAAAATGATTTTGAATATAACTGGACTCCTTATAACAGGAAGTGGGGAAAAGAATACAAAAACTGGAGATACTAGAAAGAATACTGTCTAGATATTGCCCCAATCACAGCACAGAGAAAATTCCTTGACGACTAAGAACTTAAGTTAAGCCACATAATCATACAAGTCAGATAAAAAATTAAAAAAAAGAAAAAAGAAGAAAAACTCACAAATAAAAACCTGGAAACGGACCAGGGAGATCGAATGAAAAAATTAAGATTATATGAAATATATCACTGATAAATGTATCAGAATATTAGAATATAAAGAAAATAATCTCGGCTAGACGACCAGACTTAGTGATAGACAACAAAAAATGGAGAACTTGACGAATTGTGGACTTTGCTGTCCCGACTGACTACTGAGTAAAATTAAAAGAAAGTGAAAAGAAAGATAAGTATCTGGATCTGGTTAGAGAAAAACTGTGGAACATGAAAGCGACGGTGAAACAAATTGTAATTGATGCTCTCGGTACAGTCACCAAAGGTTTGGTACAAGGACGCGATGAATAAGAAATAAGAGGACGACTTGAGACTATCCAAACTAAAGCATTGTTAAGATTGGCCAGAATACTGAGATTATTCCTGGAAATTTGCGGAGACTTGCGCACACTCAAACTCAAGTGAAGAATCATCAGCTGATGCTGGTGTGAAAAACTCCCAAACGAGTATAATAATAATAATAATAATAATAATGATAATAATAATAATAATAATAATAATAATAATAATAATAATAATAATAATAAAAGAGAACCGATCGAATAGTGGACTTCACCGCTCTGGCTGATCATTGGCTAAAACTGGAAGAAAGTGAAAAGAAAGATAAGTTCATAGAACTTGCTAGAGTAATGAAAAAAAAAACAAAACTATGGAACATGAGAGTTATAGTGATACTAATTGTAATGAGTGCTCTTGGTACAGTCACCAAAGAATTGATACAGGAACTGGGGGACATGGAAATAAAAGGAAGAGTGGAGACCATCCAAACTACAGCATAACTAAGATCGACAAGAATACTGAGAAGAGTCCGGGAGACTTGAGAAGTCCAGTAGAAGATTATCTGCTAACGCTGGTGTGAAAGACACTTAAAATGATAATAATAATAATAATAATAATAATAATAATAATAATAATAATAATAATAATAATAATTAGAAGAAAAAGAAGAATGCACTAAAGTTAAATTTAGCGCTTTTGAAATCTATAATTTTTCGCGAATATATTGATATTTCTGCAGTGTCTTCCTACTCTCTCTTTTCTTTCTTTCTTTCTTTCTTTCTTTCTTTCTTTCTTTCTTTCTTTCTTTCTAATGCATAACTTTCTGTATACAACACATATTTTTCGGCGGTAATTTTAGACATATTTGCTCTGCTAAGGATGCAGTGTTATTTACGCCAGTGGAATTCTCAGCCTTTTAGCCATTTTAATTAAATAGATAAGAGAGAAAGAAAAAACAAACAAACAAAAAATAGAAATTGATATAATTAGATAAATGCTGAAAGAACGAATGAAAAAGGAAAGGAAGGAAAAAAAAAAGAAGGAAGATAAGAAAGTTATAAAGGAAGGAATAAAAAAATACAGATATAGTAGCTGAAAATGAAAAAAAAATAAAGGAGTAGAAAAAAAGAAAAGGAAAAAAAAAACTGAATGCAAAAGAAAATAGAAGGAAGAACAAAATGAAAAATAAAGATCGAATAAATGAAAGAAAGAGGGTAAAAAGAAAGAAGAGATAGCATTTCTAAATAACCTGAAATATGACAAAATTAATGGAAAGATAATTCTGATAAATCATAATTAATTATCCATTCACAAATCGAACGAAATCTTTAAGACAATCGGTTAATAATCGTTATTATAATGATAATCTTGACTACATTCAATATACTTTTATATTGTGAACTATATGAATAAAACGAAATAATCAATAAATCTAATATTATCGATCTCGGTGATGAAAACTTTAATGTTCATTAGAGCTGTAATTTTTTTTTAATATAAGATGTTCAAGAACATAAAATAAAAATATTTAATTGAAAAAAATTCCATTTGAGTAATGCAAAATTAAGAATACAGTAAAAAAATTTCAAACATTTTCCTGCTTAAAAATGGAAAGCGAAAAATGACTAGAAAACTTTTGCATTAGAGGCAACGTTTTCAAATATAAAAGGATTTATAAAAATGACAAAATTTCGGGTCAGAAATAAACTTTTAACTAAGAAGCAAATATGCATTTAATGTTCAATTTTAAAACACTTTAAACTTTATAATGACCACGAATATTTTAATGCCTTCTTGAAATGATTATTTAACTAAATTTCTTTGATGTCCAAAGATTTCTTTCTACTTTGTCATTCTCTTAGATTACTTCAAATCAATATATTTTTTTTTAAATTGCCAAATTTAAATCTTAAAGTAATAATGAAGAGTGCGTGAAACATGTGGAAACGTTGAATTTTACTCTCCAGAAACTGTAGTTACATGAAGATCTCAACGACAAGCATATGAAGAAATAATGGTGTATTTAAGAATGAAGCGAGCAATTCTCAGAAAAGGTTTCATCGTAAACTGAATTAATATATTTTGTGTTTAACTTTATGTAACTGTGTATATTGAATATCAATATTTAATACATTTGAAATAACCTATTTGAAACATGCTATTTTGTTTGTTAGATATGTATATGTGCAAATGCTGTCTTTTTATATTTAAGAACTCACTCACCTCGTGCTGTAGAATAGGCCGACTGAATCTCTGCTAATATGTAAGACTACACAAAAACTGTCTTGGATATGATTCTAAATAATCTGAAAGTTGGTCTTTCCAAAAAGTTGCGTCGCTCAAGAAGAGTATTTTGTGGATTAGGTTATTCTAGCATTATTACCATTTTTGGGGGAGAATCTATTTTAAATTTCAAGTCAAGTCATGGAATTTTAAAATTGTCAGGGGCCATTACCAATGCTTACCTGGGACTGTTTTTTGTTTGTTTGTTCCGGTTTTATGGCATATAAACCTTTCTAGGTTATTTAACGCTAAATCTATTTTTATACAAATGAAAAGTTCTATTTCAAACAATTCAGTTTAGAATAAGTACCCAATTTGATTCTAAAAAACATTTCTATTTCAAGCAATTCAGTTTAGTCAAACAGTTCTAGTTAAAACAATTTAGTTTAGTATCAATATAGTTTTAGATTACATACAGTTAAATATCAAAGAAGTTCTATTTCTAACAATTCAATTTAGCGTAGTACAGTTTCAATGACAAAAACAGTTCTATTTTAAACAATTCAGTTTAGCATAGGTACGCAGTTTATTTTACACATAGATAAGGCACTATCAGGTGCACCACCCAGGGCATGAGTGAATCTGGGAGCACTGACAATGAAAGGGTACTCGGCATTCCTCAAAGCTCCAGCATTACTAGAAAACTCACTATCAGATTTTTTGGAGTCATTACAGGACACTCGTTTTAGGGGGTAGTACCTCTCTGCAGAAGTGCAGTTAGTGTATTATACTGCGCCAGCCGACTGGGCAAGACCTGCATCTTTCATTTACATTAATTCAAATGAGGCTTAGATTCTTATATATAAAAATCTCCAAAAAGATTAAAGCAACATTCAAAACATTCAGATTTTTTATAATGTGAGGGTCTTAAGCAAAGAGAAACTGGGTGTGAGTTTATGATCAATCTTTTGTAAATACTTTCAGCGATGATATTCAGTGCTCGTTAAGGTGGAATTTTCTAGAAAAGAGAATCTGACAATTTTACTTGGCAATATATATATATATATATATATATATATATATATATATATATATATATAGATAGATATATAGATATATATATATATATATATGTGTGTGTGTGTGTGTGTGTGTGTGTGTGTGTGTGTGTACGTGGTGCCTTCAATAAGTTTCCAGCCTTTTTTTTTACATGTATATAAAATTGTCGTAGACTCTTGAACATTCACTTTATTATTGCTATACATATTACGAGATGATTGGCCAATTTTTATGATTTCAGGTTCAAATAAACAGCAACAACAATAATTGGAATACACCCTACAAAAGCCTGATTGTCCCAGCTGGTGAATTTCAAAAATGCAATCTAGACGTCAGGACACTTTAGAAGAACGATATTTAAAATTCTGTTTTAAACTTGGAAAAAGTGCCATAGAAACAACGTATGGAATGCTCCAGACTGCTTTTAGAGCATCTTGTATTAATCGAGCATCAGTTTTTGAGTAGCATAAGAGATTCAAGGAAGGCAGGGAATCTGTGAGAGATGATGTGTGGTGTTGGAGGAGTAAGGAAGTCAATACACCAGAGTTGATTGGACAAAAGGTTACGGTTAGGGTTACTATGTTGAGGTTTTCAGGGAGTTCAGGAAGAGATTCGGTCGGAAGAGGCCAGCACTCTTCAAATCGAGTCAGTGGCATTTCCACTAGGACAATGCACCAGTCGACAACTCCATCCTTGTCACAGAGTATTTGAGCAAGATGAGCATCAAGACAGTTCCTCACCCTCCCTATAGTCCAGACCTTGCTCCATGTGACTTTTGGTTATTCCCTAACCTCATATGCTGTCGTTATGAGACGAGGTTAGGGTTAGGGTTAGATGAAAGAGGCTGTAACGAAGGTCATTGACACGTTCACACAAGAGGACTTCCAAGAGGCCTTCCAGAACAAGTGCATTGCAGCCGGAGGATATTACTTCGAAGGGGACAAGTTTCATGTGTGTACTATCAATAAAAGTGCCCATACGAAAAATGTCTGGAAACTTATGTAATGATCCTCGCATATATATATATATATATATATATATATATATTTGTCAGTGCTTTATAGTTTGACATTTAAAAAAAGATTTATTGATATTTGCTTTTATTGAGTAATATTCCACAAGAAATTATAAAATTAAATTATGTTTTGAAAAAGAATTATGAAAAAATATCAGGGATATTACTACATATATAGCTAACCACAGACAGACTGTTTTGTTGTTTTAACTCTCTCTATATATATAACTATATTTAATGCCATGGGAGTTTGTCTGCAATCCCTGGGTTTAAAGAAGTATTTACAAAACAACAATCATCAGGCAGATAAGAAAATGAAATGAATCAAAAATCGAAAAATACAGTCAAAACCAGTTGAGTTAGTGTAGGAATCTTTATGTGCGCTCGTATGCTCGTACGTGTGTGTGTGTGTGTGTGTGTGTGTGTGCGTGATGAATGTTGTTTTGTAAACACTTCATGAAACCCATCGGTCGCAGATAATTTCTCATTGCATTATATATACAAATCTGATATATATATCTTTATTATTACTATTTAACTGCTCTATCCTAGATATTGAGCACTCTCCATATTTTATTGCACGTGTTTCGCCACAAACCCACAAAGTGATTTAGTGACAACCAACACTGTTATAATGTCTATATCTATATCTGTGTGTGTGTGTGTGTGTGTGTGTGTGTGTGTGTGTGTGTGTGTGTGTGTGTGTGTGTGTGTGTGTGTGTGTGTGTGTGTGCTTGGTTTGGTTCAGTTCCATAGCTTATAAACCATTGTAGGTTATATAATGCCAAATCTAATTTTATACATATAAGCTGTTATATTTCAAACAATTCATTTTAGCATAAGTACCATGTTTAAAGGTCAAGCAAATCTATTTGACTCCTAGATAGGACACTATCATGTGTTACCACTCCACGCAAGTGTTGACCTGGGAGCAATGAAAATGAAGGGGTACTTGGAAAATTCCCGAAGCTCCAGCATTTTTGTAGCCACACCATTAGATTATTTAGTATCAGAACACTCAATGGGAGTGTCTTGCCCCTCTGCAGAGATGCAGTTGGTGTATTCTACAGCCCCAGCCTTCTAGGTTAGTGTATGTTTTTGCGTATGTTATACACAGATTGGTAGATATACACATTATTGTACACATATACTTATAAATACGCTCATAACCACCTATATATATATATATATATATATATATATATATATATATATATATATATATATATATAAAGTAAATTTTAAACGGTTATATATATATATATATACATTCTAAGTATCTCGTTTATTAAGATCACACACACACACACACACACACACACACACACACATACATATATATATATATATGTATCTTACTTCCCCACATATAAGTAAAGTTGGCAACCTTAGTCGAGTGTGACCTGAAAGCTCCCTTTTCAATACCTACTACACTGAAGTGTAGGGGAGGGCACTACTTTATTCCCTGGATTGCTCCACTTTGTTCTTGATCCTTCCTTATAATGCTGAGTTTTAAACAAGTACTCATCAAGCTCAATTTTTTCAGTTTTTGAAATTACATATATATATATATATATATATATATATATATATAGAGAGAGAGAGAGAGAGAGAGAGAGAGAAACAGAGACAGAGAGAGACAGAGAGTAGAGACGGTAAAAGATAGATAGATAGATAGATAGATAGATAGATAGATAGATAGATGTGAGAAATAAATTTAATCATTTAATGCCAGAATATGTCTATAACATGATTTCAATAATTTCTGACAGAAAATGCTAACTTTCTTTGAAAAGCATATGGAACTTAATCATTTAGAAGTAATCTATTTAATAAAAAAAAAATCTCACTTTGATATTTCTTTGTATAGTAACTATAATCTGGGAATAGGATAAAAATAAAAATGAAAGTAAAAAATAGAATAAAAAAAGGAAAACAAAAACAAAACAAAACAATGACTTAACAAGAAAAAAAGCAAACGAAAATAAACAATCAAAACAAAAAAAATAAAGACAAAACACAGTAAAAATAACAACAAAAGAAATACACTTTCATGTAAATAGTCAGATCAATTTTCTCACTCTCATTCAATTATTTTTTCTATTGATAATCCTTCTCAACCACAAATTCAGAAATCCTGTCTGAATCAACTGTCATATTACTCCTTTATGATCATTTGATTCATTTTTTAAAATACGTTTTATGAAGGGAAAACTTTTTGGAACCGAATAAATCCCAAGATGGTAATCATGATTTCCGCTAAATAGAAATTGTACATTGATAAATGTTTGTATTTCATTTGAGGTACATTGCGCTAATTTGCTCACTTGATATGAGCATAAGATAACCCCAATATCTCGATAAGAATAAAATTGTAAGCGGATTATTCTGTTTAAATATTTAGCTGCTTTCACGAGCAGATCGAAACTATCTGCCTAGTTAGAACATAGTTGCAATGTGTTTGCAGACTGAGCACAAACGATATTCTGTGAATAAATATTGTGTTATGGGATCAAAACTGAAATCAATTGAGGGTGTCCTCGTGGTTTAATGGTTAAAGCGATGGACTGCGGAATCGTAGAACGCGAGTTCATACGCCAGTCGCGCTACGACGTTCACTTTCGGGTAAATACCCTTGGGAAAGGTATGAACCCCCTTATCCTCCCAGCTATGGGTTAAATAGTACCACTACTGTTCTTCTAGGAGAATGGCTTTGGCATTAGATAACCTAAAATGTGTTGATATTCCATTAAAACAAAGAAACCAAACCAAACCATTAAATCAATTTAAAAGAAACTAACAGAACTAAGCAAGTTTTATTGACATTTTACTCTGGGTAATGGCGACGTGCATATTAACAGAATGAAGGGCGATACAGATATAAAATACATTGAGGGGGATGTATTTTCTACATTGAATCCATAATTCGAAATCATACCATATAACTAGACAGCGACATCGATGCATGATGCAAAAACTTAACTAGTTAAGAAATAACTAGGATACATAGTCGGTAAAAGTGAGCAATCTCGCCTTTGGAAGGACTACGCTTCTATGAAAAGCAAACCTATTAATTTAAACGTATTGCTGCAGTATATGAATGTACCCAAGGATTTTGTCACAAATAGGATGTGAAACAAGATCGATTTTTATTTAGAATTTTGCTTCTTTTAGGCTGGATGCATTTCCAGTGCTAGAAAAAACAATCTGTTCTACAATTTACCAATATTAACTGAGAGAGGTGATCTGCCCATGCTTTTCCAACGACATCAGAATAAAGTGAAATGCTGTCAGCTTCTTCGAAGATTTGAACTAGGTTCGTTGATTCCAACTTTAATTCCCTTTAAACATTGACCTTGAATCACCTGCAGTCCGTGGCGGACATTTTGGTTGAATATATACGTATTATGTCCCGATATGTTCATGCTGATTGAATACTGTAGTCAGAAAATTAAAATTATGTATACTTTTTTCTGTATCCTAGTGTAGTAAAAGTCTAATTCCTGACCAAAGATAGAATCAATTAAATTTTCCAAACGAGAAACCCCAGTCTCAAAATCCCGCTGGGGGTAATGAAAAATATAAATGGATGAGAACTAGAAGATAGTTTATTAAAGAGGAAAATAAGATTTACAAATGATAGACAAAGACGAATAAAAAAAACGTGATGAAAATCCGAAATAAAGAAATATATGCATTTATCGAGAGGAGGTGGAATAACGGTGAAAGAAATATACTCAAGAACTGAGATTTTGAAATAATGAGCACAACATCTTTTAAAAAAAATAAGTAGGTATTTAAAAAAAACTGGTGTACATGGCTTGCATTAAAATTATTTTTGGAGATATAGAGCAAAAGAAATTGTTTTTTAAAAAAGTAGATTTAGCAAAAAATGTCCGTGATTTTTTCCCCTAATTATCGCATACGAAACTAATGCAAGGTTGTATGAAAATCGAAATTTAGAATTAGTTGGGATAAGAGAGGAAATGAAATTAGGACAGAGAAGCTGAGGTAGAAGATAATGGATAATATTAGTTGTCAACAAAGGTGACATTTCTGGGTCGAATAATTAAGAAAAAAGAATGAGGTAAGTAGATAGGAAGATCTGGGACGGTCAAGACGAATCAAGAACTGTCAAGAAGATTTTAGTTGTCAACAAAGGTGACATTTCTGCGCCGAATAATTTCGAAAAGAGAATGAGGTAAGTTGAAAGGAAGATCTGGGACGGTTAAGACGAAACAAGAACTGTCAAGAAGATTTTAGTTGTCAACAAAGGTGACATTTCTGCACCGAATAATTTCGAAAAGTGAATGAGGTAAGTTGAAAGGAAGATCTGGGACGGTCAAGACGAATCAAGAACTGTCAAGAAGATTTTAGTTGTCAACAAAGGTGACATTTCTGCGCCGAATAATTTCGATAAGTGAATGAGGTAAGTTGAAAGAAAGATCTGGGACGGTTAAGACGAATCAAGAACTGTCAAGAAGATTTCAGTTGTCAACAAAGGTGACATTTCTGCGCCGAATAATTTAGAAAAGTGAATGAGGTAAGTTGATAGGAAGATCTGGGACGGTTAAGACGAATCAAGAACTGTCAAGAAGATTTTAGTTGTCAACAAAGGTGACATTTCTGCACCGAATAATTTCGAAAAGTGAATGAGGTAAGTTGATAGGAAGATCTGGGACGGTCACGACGAATCAAGAACTGTCAAGAAGATTTTAGTTGTCAACAAAGGTGACATTTCTGCACCGAATAATTTAGAAAAGTGAATGAGGTAAGTTGAAATGAAGATCTGGGACGGTCAAGACGAAACAAGAACTGTCAAGAAGATTTTAGTTGTCAACAAAGGTGACATTTCTGCACCGAATAATTTCGAAAAGTGAATGAGGTAAGTTGAAAGGAAGATCTGGGACGGTCAAGACGAATCAAGAAATGTCAAGAAGATTTTAGTTGTCAACAAAGGTGACATTTCTGCGCCGAATAATTTCGAAAAGTGAATGAGGTAAGTTGAAAGGAAGATCTGGGACGGTCAAGACGAAACAAGAACTGTCAAGAAGATTTTAGTTGTCAACAAAGGTGACATTTCTGCGCCGAATAATTTAGAAAAGTGAATGAGGTAAGTTGAAAGGAAGATCTGGGACGGTCAAGACAAAACAAGAACTGTCAAGAAGATTTTAGTTGTCAACAAAGGTGACATTTCTGCACCGAATAATTTCGAAAAGTAAATGAGGTAAGTTGAAAGGAAGATCTGGGACGGTCAAGACGAAACAAGAACTGTCAAGAAGATTTTAGTTGTCAACAAAGGTGACATTTCTGCACCGAATAATTAAGAAAAGTGAATGAGGTAAGTTAAAAGGAAGATCTGGGACGGTCAAGACGAATCAAGAACTGTCAAGAAGATTTTAGTTGTCAACAAAGGTGACATTTCTGCACCGAATAATTTCGAAAAGTGAATGAGGTAAGTTGAAAGGAAGATCTGGGACGGTCAAGACGAATCAAGAACTGTCAAGAAGATTTTAGTTGTCAACAAAGGTGACATTTCTGCACCGAATCATTAAGAAAAGTGAATGAGGTAAGTTGAAAGGAAGAATGGGACGGTCAAGACGAATCAAGAACTGTCAAGAAGATTTTAGTTGTCAACAAAGGTGACATTTCTGCGCCGAATAATTTCGAAAAGTGAATGAGGTAAGTTGAAAGGAAGATCTGGGACGGTCAAGACGAAACAAGAACTGTCAAGAAGATTTTAGTTGTCAACAAAGGTGACATTTCTGCGCCGAATAATTTAGAAAAGTGAATGAGGTAAGTTGAAAGGAAGATCTGGGACGGTCAAGACAAAACAAGAACTGTCAAGAAGATTTTAGTTGTCAACAAAGGTGACATTTCTGCACCGAATAATTTCGAAAAGTAAATGAGGTAAGTTGAAAGGAAGATCTGGGACGGTCAAGACGAAACAAGAACTGTCAAGAAGATTTTAGTTGTCAACAAAGGTGACATTTCTGCACCGAATAATTAAGAAAAGTGAATGAGGTAAGTTGAAAGGAAGATCTGGGACGGTCAAGACGAATCAAGAACTGTCAAGAAGATTTTAGTTGTCAACAAAGGTGACATTTCTGCACCGAATAATTTCGAAAAGTGAATGAGGTAAGTTGAAAGGAAGATCTGGGACGGTCAAGACGAATCAAGAACTGTCAAGAAGATTTTAGTTGTCAACAAAGGTGACATTTCTGCACCGAATAATTAAGAAAAGTGAATGAGGTAAGTTGAAAGGAAGAATGGGACGGTCAAGACGAATCAAGAACTGTCAAGAAGATTTTAGTTGTCAACAAAGGTGACATTTCTGGGGCGAATAATTTCGACAAGTGAATGAGGTAAGTTGAAAGAAAGATCTGGGACGGTTAAGACAAATCAAGAACTGTCAAGAAGATTTCAGTTGTCAACAAAGGTGACATTTCTGCGCCGAATAATTTAGAAAAGTGAATGAGGTAAGTTGATAGGAAGATCTGGGACGGTTAAGACGAATCAAGAACTGTCAAGAAGATTTTAGTTGTCAACAAAGGTGACATTTCTGCACCGAATAATTTCGAAAAGTGAATGAGGTAAGTTGATAGGAAGATCTGGGACGGTCACGACGAATCAAAAACTGTCAAGAAGATTTTAGTTGTCAACAAAGGTGACATTTCTGCACCGAATAATTTAGAAAAGTGAATGAGGTAAGTTGAAATGAAAATCTGGGACGGTCAAGACGAAACAAGAACTGTCAAGAAGATTTTAGTTGTCAACAAAGGTGACATTTCTGCACCGAATAATTTCGAAAAGTGAATGAGGTAAGTTGAAAGGAAGATCTGGGACGGTCAAGACGAATCAAGAACTGTCAAGAAGATTTTAGTTGTCAACAAAGGTGACATTTCTGCGCCGAATAATTTAGAAAAGTGAATGAGGTAAGTTGAAAGGAAGATCTGGGACGGTCAAGACGAAACAAGAACTGTCAAGAAGATTTTAGTTGTCAACAAAGGTGACATTTCTGCACCGAATAATTTCGAAAAGTAAATGAGGTAAGTTGAAAGGAAGATCTGGGACGGTCAAGACGAAACAAGAACTGTCAAGAAGATTTTAGTTGTCAACAAAGGTGACATTTCTGCACCGAATAATTTCGAAAAGTGAATGAGGTAAGTTGAAAGGAAGATCTGGGACGGTCAAGACGAAACAAGAACTGTCAAGAAGATTTTAGTTGTCAACAAAGGTGACATTTCTGCACCGAATAATTTCGAAAAGTGAATGAGGTAAGTTGAAAGGAAGATCTGGGACGGTCAAGACGAAACAAGAACTGTCAAGAAGATTTTAGTTGTCAACAAAGGTGACATTTCTGCACCGAATAATTTCGAAAAGTGAATGAGGTAAGTTGAAAGGAAGATCTGGGACGGTCAAGACGAATCAAGAACTGTCAAGAAGATTTTAGTTGTCAACAAAGGTGACATTTCTGCACCGAATAATTAAGAAAAGTGAATGAGGTAAGTTGAAAGGAAGAATGGGACGGTCAAGACGAATCAAGAACTGTCAAGAAGATTTTAGTTGTCAACAAAGGTGACATTTCTGGGTCGAATAATTTCGAAAAGTGAATGAGGTAAGTTGAAAGAAAGATCTGGGACGGTTAAGACGAATCAAGAACTGTCAAGAAGATTTTAGTTGTCAACAAAGGTGACATTTCTGCGCCGAATAATTTAGAAAAGTGAATGAGGTAAGTTGAAAGGAAGATCTGGGACGGTCAAGACGAAACAAGAACTGTCAAGAAGATTTTAGTTGTCAACAAAGGTGACATTCTGCGCCGAATAATTTAGAAAAGTGAATGAGGTAAGTAGATAGGGAGATCTGGGACGGTCAAGACGAAACAAGAACTGTCAAGAAGATTTTAGTTGTCAACAAAGGTGACATTTCTGCACCGAATAATTTCGAAAAGTGAATGAGGTAAGTTGAAAGGAAGATCTGGGACGGTCAAGACGAATCAAGAATTGTCAAGAAGATTTTAGTTGTCAACAAAGGTGACATTTCTGCGCCGAATAATTTCGAAAAATGAATGAGGTAAGTTGAAAGAAAGATCTGGGACGGTCAAGACGAAACAAGAACTGTCAAGAAGATTTTAGTTGTCAACAAAGGTGACATTTCTGCACCGAATAATTTCGAAAAGTAAATGAGGTAAGTTGAAAGGAAGATCTGGGACGGTCAAGACGAAACAAGAACTGTCAAGAAGATTTTAGTTGTCAACAAAGGTGACATTTCTGCACCGAATAATTTCGAAAAGTGAATGAGGTAAGTTGAAAGGAAGATCTGGGACGGTCAAGACGAAACAAGAACTGTCAAGAAGATTTTAGTTGTCAACAAAGGTGACATTTCTGCACCGAAAAATTAAGAAAAGTGAATGAGGTAAGTTGAAAGGAAGATCTGGGACGGTCAAGACGAATCAAGAACTGTCAAGAAGATTTTAGTTGTCAACAAAGGTGACATTTCTGCACC
The DNA here is from genome assembly GCA_963585895.1 of Sepioteuthis lessoniana. Taxonomy (NCBI): domain Eukaryota; kingdom Metazoa; phylum Mollusca; class Cephalopoda; order Myopsida; family Loliginidae; genus Sepioteuthis; species Sepioteuthis lessoniana. The sequence continues at coordinate 20,774,207 of OY757930.1, read as the reverse complement.
GAATAATTTCGAAAAGTGAATGAGGTATGTTGAAAGGAAGATCTGGGACGGTCAAGACGAATCAAGAACTGTCAAGAAGATTTTAGTTGTCAACAAAGGTGACATTTCTGCACCGAATAATTAAGAAAAGTGAATGAGGTAAGTTGAAAGGAAGAATGGGACGGTCAAGACGAATCAAGAACTGTCAAGAAGATTTTAGTTGTCAACAAAGGTGACATTTCTGGGTCGAATAATTTCGACAAGTGAATGAGGTAAGTTGAAAGAAAGATCTGGGACGGTTAAGACGAATCAAGAACTGTCAAGAAGATTTTAGTTGTCAACAAAGGTGACATTTCTGCGCCGAATAATTTAGAAAAGTGAATGAGGTAAGTTGAAAGGAAGATCTGGGACGGTCAAGACGAAACAAGAACTGTCAAGAAGATTTTAGTTGTCAACAAAGGTGACATTCTGCGCCGAATAATTTAGAAAAGTGAATGAGGTAAGTAGATAGGAAGATCTGGGACGGTCAAGACGAAACAAGAACTGTCAAGAAGATTTTAGTTGTCAACAAAGGTGACATTTCTGCGCCGAATAATTTCGAAAAGTGAATGAGGTAAGTTGAAAGGAAGATCTGGGACGGTCAAGACGAATCAAGAATTGTCAAGAAGATTTTAGTTGTCAACAAAGGTGACATTTCTGCGCCGAATAATTTCGAAAAGTGAATGAGGTAAGTTGAAAGAAAGATCTGGGACGGTCAAGACGAATCAAGAACTGTCAAGAAGATTTTAGTTGTCAACAAAGGTGACATTTCTGCGCCAAATAATTTAGAAAAGTGAATGAGGTAAGTTGATAGGAAGATCTGGGACGGTTAAGACGAATCAAGAACTGTCAAGAAGATTTTAGTTGTCAACAAAGGTGATATTTCTGGGTCGAATAATTTCGAAAAGTGAATGAGGTAAGTGGATAGGAAGATATGGGACGGTCACGACGAATCAAGAACTGTCAAGAAGATTTTAGTTGTCAACAAAGGTGACATTTCTGCACCGAATAATTAAGAAAAGTGAATGAGGTAAGTTGAAAGGAAGATCTGGGACGGTCACGACGAATCAAGAACTGTCAAGAAGATTTTAGTTGTCAACAAAGGTGACATTTCTGCACCGAATAATTTCGAAAAGTGAATGAGGTAAGTTGAAAGGAAGATCTGGGACGGTCAAGACGAATCAAGAACTGTCAAGAAGATTTTAGTTGTCAACAAAGGTGACATTTCTGCACCGAATAATTAAGAAAAGTGAATGAGGTAAGTTGAAAGGAAGATCTGGGAACGTCAAGACGAATCAAGAACTGTCAAGAAGATTTTAGTTGTCAACAAAGGTGACATTTCTGCACCGAATAATTAAGAAAAGTGAATGAGGTAAGTTGAAAGGAAGATCTGGGACGGTCAAGACGAATCAAGAACTGTCAAGAAGATTTTAGTTGTCAACAAAGGTGACATTTCTGGGTCGAATAATTTCGAAAAGTGAATGAGGTATGTTGAAAGAAAGATCTGGGACGGTTAAGACGAATCAAGAACTGTCAAGAAGATTTTAGTTGTCAACAAAGGTGACATTTCTGCGCCGAATAATTTAGAAAAGTGAATGAGGTAAGTTGAAAGGAAGATCTGGGACGGTCAAGACGAATCAAGAACTGTCAAGAAGATTTTAGTTGTCAACAAAGATGACATTTCTTCACCGAATAATTTCGAAAAGTGAATGAGGTAAGTAGATAGGAAGATCTGGGACGGTCAAGACGAATCAAGAACTGTCAAGAAGATTTTAGTTTTCAACAAAGGTGACATTTCTGCACCGAATAATTTAGAAAAGTGAATGAGGTAAGTTGAAAGGAAGATCTGGGACGGTCAAGACGAATCAAGAACTGTCAAGAAGATTTTAGTTGTCAACAAAGGTGACATTTCTGCACCGAATAATTTCGAAAAGTGAATGAGGTAAGTTGAAAGGAAGATCTGGGACGGTCAAGACGTAACAAGAACTGTCAAGAAGATTTTAGTTGTCAACAAAGGTGACATTTCTGCACCGAATAATTTCGAAAAGTGAATGAGGTAAGTTGAAAGGAAGATCTGGGACGGTCAAGACGAAACAAGAACTGTCAAGAAGATTTTAGTTGTCAACAAAGGTGACATTTCTGCACCGAATAATTTCGAAAAGTGAATGAGGTAAGTTGAAAGGAAGATCTGGGACGGTCAAGACGAAACAAGAACTGTCAAGAAGATTTTAGTTGTCAACAAAGGTGACATTTCTGCACCGAATAATTTCGAAAAGTGAATGAGGTAAGTTGAAAGGAAGATCTGGGACGGTCAAGACGAAACAAGAACTGTCAAGAAGATTTTAGTTGTCAACAAAGGTGACATTTCTGCACCGAATAATTAAGAAAAGTGAATGAGGTAAGTTGAAAGGAAGATCTGGGACGGTCAAGACGAATCAAGAACTGTCAAGAAGTGAATGAGGTAAGTTGAAAGGAAGAAAGTTCTTGAATCGTCTTGATTCGTCTTGTATGAAATATTCTCAAGAAGAATCCTTAGAACGGTTCCGCTGCATGAAAAATTTCTAAGTAATAAAATAATAAATGTGCTTGTTTATATCATATATCTGGTGATAATAATTGATGATTAAGCGAACAAAACTCTCCTGAAATATTCAGCATCTCATCCAGAGTTATTGCTGATCATAACATTGCTAAAGATGGAAATGAGCAACTTATCACTAAGCGTTTTTTTTTAAATCTACTAAATCAAAGTTACTATCCAACTTCAGGAATTTTAGTCACCTGACTTCAACTGAATTCTAAGCTTTGAAAAAACGTATATACTCCTCTTATTTGACATTAATTGTACGAATCTTCTTTATTCGTCTACACTATCTTTAAGATAATCGATACAGTTAATCTATTATTTATCGAATGAAATATCAATTCACCCGACCAACACTATTTTCGAACGTCTTTTTAACGTTTCCCATTGCAGTAATCCACATGGAAGACAAGTTTTTTTTTAAAAGTTGATTACAGCAAGACTTTTCCGAATCTGTTATCTTGTTATAATTTTGGTAAAATTTTTAAAATTTACTAAAATTTATTATTTTGAGCAATGGCGGATTATTTACAACCAGCCGTGTAATGGCTACCGAGCTATCATCTACTACCAGTCGTGTAATGGTTACCGAGCTATATCTACAACCAGTCGTATAATGGTTACCGAGCTATAATCTACTACCAATCGTTTAATGGTTACCAAGCTGTATCTAAAACCAGTCGTATAATGGTTACTGAGTTATTATCTACTACCAATCGTGTAATAGTTACCGAGCTATTATCTACAACCAATCGTGTAATGGTTACCGAGCTATTATCTACTACCAATCGTGTATTGGTTACCGAGTAATTATCTACAACCAATCGTGCAATGGTTACCGAGCTATTCAAGAGAAACTCCGTGAAAATACTTGGGAAAGGTATGGATACACTTATTCCCTTTGCAATGAGTAAAAGAGTACCACTACTGTTCTTCTACAAGGATGACTTCAGCATTAAATAACGCATAAAAGTTGATATGCCCTTACACAACAACAAAAAAAAAACAAAAAAACAAAACAAAACAAACCCAACAAAATTACGTAAAGCTTTACAAAGGATGACTTAGTTGTGTGATAATAATTTTTTTCTTGCATACTTCACAAAAAAAAATTATCAATATTGTTCCATACAGGAAGAAACATGTTTAAATCAACTCTCATTCAAAAGTACGTCTACACACATTTAACCAATTCTTATACTCTTAATTTCTCTACACAGGAAAAAGTATTTGCTCACGTTCTGTATACTGTTCTGTCTTGTAGGGGAAGCCTATTAAGCTTAATCGTTAATAGGCCACTGACCTCGTGAATTTTACAGCAAGATTTGTCAATACTCGCTGACACTTCTTAATTTTGCGTATGATTTCAATAATTCTTTTTTGTTTTGATGGTGTGAATTTTTTTCTAGTTTTCAAAGTGTTACAAATATTTGTTTGACCCAAAAGCGGGTCCTTTATTTGTTGTTAGATTTTATTAGGAACATTTTTTTAACTAACTCCATTGAAAAATATAATTTTTCATTCCATCGTGACAGCTGTCATATCAGCGTATATTTTTATTGTAAAAAATGGCGTATTTTTCTTTATTGGTCTCGACATTGAAGATAGAAGGAAAGGATCAATACTCTTTGTCGAATTATTATTTTTTTAATTTTAAAAGGATAGACTTGCAGCTCAAATGAAAAAAAAAAAAGGAAAAAAATATTGTACACTTCATCGAGAAGATAATGTGAGCAATCAAAAGTGTCAGAAACGTTTAAAAGTTTCATAATTTATATTTCATATCACTGTGTTGTATTCCACAGTCGAATAGACCAGTTAAAATGATCAGCTATAAAATGGAAATATTACGCAATGCTGTTTATTGAAATGACGCATATGAATCGAAGTAAACTGATAAGGGCAATAAGGCTGTTTATATTTTTAAGTTATTTCTTAACAAACGTTGGAAGGTTTTTGTGTTTTAACCTGGGAAATACTCATGACTCAGTGGCTAATGTGCTGGGTTGCGACACCGTAGAATGTAAGTTCAATCTCTAGTCGTGCGATTATGTTAAGTTTTTGACTAATACTTTTATGAAACATATGAATTCCTTTATCCCACTATCTATGCTTTTGATATAACTTCTAGTAGTTTTCTACTAAGATAGCTTTGATATGAAATAACCCAAATATGTTGATACACAATACAACCCCCCCAAGAAACCTATGTTATTCATAGCTATACTAAAGCTTTGATCACTAGTTCAGCAATGAAAGAATGGATATATATATATATATATATATATATATATATATATATATATATATATATATATATATATATTAAGTGTGTTGATTGTCACTAAATCACTATGTGCGGATGTTTCTGACCAAGTGCAATATAATATGGAGAGTACTCAATATCTAGGAGTGAGCTATAATATAATAAATAATAAATGTATATATATATATATATATATATATATATATATATATATATATAATATAGTCCATGGATTATATATATATATATATATATATATATATATATATATATATATATATATATATATATGATTTGATAAAACTCAACTGACTGTTATTTTGGTATAATAAATTTATTTCAGCTGTCTACTTGATAGAAGCCGCCAACTTCTTCAGATTATAGTCTCATAGTAGAGAGAAATGGTCATAACAATACTCATAAAAACCTTCAAGAGGCGGGGGAAAGATCAAAAGGAACAGGGTTACAGGCCAACGCCAACCTCGGGTGAAAAATCAATACTGGCATCATTTACACTTGTTTATCTATGAGATCTTTTAGATCAGCAGCTGGTATCTATGTATCAATTTAAGATATTCTCTTTAAAACAAAATAAAAAAGATCTGTGTATACATTTATCTTTATTCTTATTAAGGAAAGTATGGAAGTAAATGTTTTTGCTAATATGAAACCTTTTTTTTATCAAAAGGATTTTTAGAGTTGTTTCTTTCTTATTTACGGTTAAAAATTTGTCTTTCTTTAATTAATGCACCGCTACTTTTATTTATCTCCGACTATTTCCGATTTAATTACATTTAAAGAAAATTTTGCAGTCATTATGATAATTAATCCTTGATATTAATATTCCTAATCTCCAAATTATAGATTTTTTTATATACCATTATATTATTATTACTTTTTTTTAACTTTGCTATCATGATTATTACTTTTATCGTTGATATCATTATTATCACTTTTATTATTGCTATCATTGTTATTACTTTTTTATTGTTATGATTATTATTTTTTTCATTAGTGTTATCATTATTATAGTTTTTATTATTGTTATCATTATTTACTCTCTTAGAGTTTTTCATGTCAGTGTTAGTTGATTGTTTTTCACTGGAGTTTGAGTGACAGCAAGTCTCCTCAAGTCTCCACGACTCGTCTCAAGATTCTGGCCGTTCAAAGCAATGCTATCATTTGGATAGTCTCTACCTGTCCGCCGACTTCCAAGAGCTCCAGGCTTTTTAATAATCCAAAAGCACCAATCACAAACGTGACAATCGTCACTTTCATGTTCCACAGCCTTTTCAATTCTCTAGTAAGGTCGAGGTACTTATCCTTCTTTTCACATTCCTTCAGATTTATTCTGTGGTCCACCGGGACAGCAAAGTCGACAATTTTGCAAATTCTCTTTCTTTTTGTTGATTATTATTAGGTCTGGTCTTCTGGCCGGAATTAGATGATTCGTTTGTATGTTAAAGTCCCATAGGAGTTTATGTTTGTCATTTTCTAGGACAGGTGCTGGGTTGTGCATATACCATTTGTTAGTATGGTCAAATTTAAATTTCTTGTTATCATTATTATTATTTTTATTATTGTTAGCATTATTATTACTTTTATTTTTGTTATCATTATCACTACTTTTATTATTGTTATCATTATAATTTCTTTTATAATTGTTATCATCATTATCATTTTTATCATCGAAATCATTATTATTACTTTTATTGTTGTTATCATTATTATCATTTTTATTATTGTTATCATTATTGTTACTTTTATTATTGTTATAATTATTGCTACTTGTATCTTTGTCATCATTATTAGTTATTTTATTATTGATTCCTTATAATAATAAATATGAAGACTTCTAAATTCTTACGATTACAATGTACTTTATTTGTTCTCTGATTATCCATTAGCGATTTAACTAATATTTTCTTGATCTGGTTATAAAGTATTTTCGATATATTATTTGTACAGGGGTAATTAATTTTTAATGTGTTCCTTTTAATATTTTTTATTCAGTTGGCTTTCTTTGTGGGAACGTCTATCAATTATTTTATCGAAGTACTACCAAAACTACAAATTGAAAGTTTTCAGAACGAGGAGTTGAACAAGATTGCCTTTCTTTTCCGATAACTGATTTTTCTATTGTATTAATGTTATTGTCTCTCTTTCCTTGACTGTTACTACAATTTTCATGACTACATTTGTTGCCATTCGTGTTGTACTATCCATTAACTTTTTTTGTTTATCATCTAATTCCGGTATTCTAGTCTGTCAGAATTCACTTTTTTCTTGAGCATCCGTTTATATTCTCTTATTTTCTTCGAAAATTGTTTCGTTAGAAGATAATCTATTAATCCTTATAAAAACTGTATTCGTTGCCTGTTTGATTATTGGTATGGGGAGGTTGGGGTTGACTTTTATGTTAGTTGGTGTTTGGTTATCTTTGCTGAATGCTTCAAAGGTATTGTTCGTCATATTAAATGTGATGGCCAGAAAATTAATTATTTCAAATTTAGATGCAATTTCAATTTTAAATCTTAGTAATTTAAAGCCCCTTATAATTTTCTTATGAATATTTGAAGTTTTGGGGCTATTATTAACTGGGATGAGGATGAAACCGTCATTTCTAAACAAACCTATTTTTGAGGTATATTATGCTATCTTTATTATCTAATATATAAATTCCTGCCAAGTCGGTTATTTGTGCCGAGTTGTATGACCCTATGGGACCGTCAAAGTTTTCTGTGTAATTCTTTATCTAGGTACTCTTTCTACCTGTAAGAATAGACTTTCTACAAGTTAAGAAAATTTCTATTTGCTTTTCTATGATGTCTGTAATGTTCTCAGCGTGGTTTAAACATTTTAGCAATAATTCTTTAGAAATAGCGGGGTAGAATTCCATGATATCAAATTGGATAATTGTGGTTCTCCTTTTACACTTAATATTTTAAAATCATTCAATTGTATCGAGAGAGATTTTCCACAGATTGTATCTAGAGTTGATTTGTATGTTAAAGGTAAAGTTTTTGAGTAGATTTTTAGGGACAAGGCTAAGTTCATTCTGTGACGAGTTTATTAATCTAGCCGGTTGTTTGTCATGAAAATTAGGTTTATGATCCTTAAATTAATCATAAGCAGTTTTTTTTCATTAATTTTCCTATTCTGTAAAAGACTGGAGAGGCAAATGTGTAGTTCCCTAATGGATGTAGTCATTATCGATTTGGAAAAGAGTATCCCTGTTGACTAATTTGTAATTGTCTATAATCATATTTTGTAGGATTCTATTATAATCTTAGGGCTAATCTTGTGTATGCTTTTAGATTTGTCCGCTCAAACCCAAATCATTCCTATTTTTATATCTTCGAGTCTCTTATTTTTTATTGGAAATTATTGCCCGGTTTTCTAAATTTGATATTTTAAATTAATTTAAATAAATATTCCTTAAACAGATACAGAAGTTTGTCGTTTGGCATTATTAAAACTAGGTCCTTTCACCAAAGAAGAACTCGACTCAGTTCTCAGAAGAATTAAAAATAGGAAATCGGCAGGGCTAGACGAGATCCCCCCAGAAGTGTGGAAGACTAGACAATTCGACGATATACTGCTCCGGCAATGCAACGCAGTCTATAGTCAAAATAGGATAGAGAGATGGACTAAGGGATGCATCCTTCCATTCCCTGAAAAAGGCGACCTCGGACTAACCAAGAACTACCGAGGGATAACACTTACATCCATAGCAGCCAAAATCTACAATGCCCTACTACGAAACCGCATAGAACCCAAAATAGACAACATCCTTAGGAAAAACCAAAATGGCTTCCGGAGAAATAGATCCACAACCTCACAAATACTGACCATCCGTAGAATCCTGGAAGGCGTTCGGGCAAAAAACTTACAGGCGACATTACTATTTGTCGACTTTACCAAGGCCTTCGATTCCATACACAGAGGGAAGATGGAGCAAATCCTACTAGCATACAGCCTACCAAAAGAAACCGTAGCAGCGATAATGATTCTCTACAGAAACACCAAAGTGAAGGTACGTTCACCAGATGGAGACACGGAATACTTCGACATTGTTGCAGGAGTACTACAAGGAGACACACTAGCCCCGTACCTCTTTATCATCTGTCTAGACTATGTGCTTAGGACTTTGATCGACAAAATCAGAGAAAATGGCTTTGAGCTGACTAAGAGAAGAAGCAAAAGGTACCCCGCAAAAACAATCACGGACGCCAACTACGCTGATGACTTGGCGATACTAGCGAATACGCCTAATCAAGCAGAGACACTACTGCATAGTCTGGAACGAGCCGCAGCTGGCATTGGCCTCCATGTCAATGCAAACAAAACTGAATATATGTGTTACAACCAAACGGGCAACATTGCCACACTAGACGGAGCCTCTCTGAAACTAGTCGACAAATTCACCTACCTAGGAAGTAGCATCTCATCAACCGAAAAAGACATCGACACACGACTGACGAAAGCATGGACAGCTATCGATAGGCTCTCGATCATATGGAAGTCGGACCTAACTGATAAAATGAAACGCAGTTTCTTCCAGGCAGCGGTTGTGTCGATACTGCTATATGGATGCACCACATGGACGCTTACGAAGCGGCTGGAGAGGAGACTGGACGGAAATTACACAAGAATGTTGAGAGCAGTATTAAACAAGTCCTGGCGACAGCACCCCACGAGACTCCAGCTATACGGACACTTGCCCCCCATCACGAAAACTATACAAGTTCGACGAACCAGACACGCAGGACACTGCTGGAGAAGCAAGGACGAGCTCATAAGCGATGTACTCCTGTGGACCCCCACATATGGATGTGCAAGAGTGGGACGACCAGCACGAACATACATACAGCAACTATGTGAGGACACAGGATGTAACCCTGAAGACCTACCGGAGGCGATGAATGATAGGGAGAAATGGCGAGAGAGGGTCAAGGATATCCGCGCTGGCGGCGCGACATGATGATGATGATGATTATCCCGGATTAATTATTATTATGACAGTAAAGTTTTGTAAAGATAATTGAATCGGCAATATTCAGATATAAATATAAAAACAGTGATAAATTGATTAAAAAAAGATATATTTTCAACCGTAAATAAGAAGTAAAAAACTTTCAAAATCGTTTTAATGAAAGAAAAGTTTAACATTAATAATAAAATTGACATCCAATCTTTTCACAATAACGTTATAAATTTATTCATAGACTGATCTTCTTTTAAAAGTAATTAAGTTAAATTCGTGAAATGATAACAGCTGCAAATCTGAAAAAAATCTCATAGCTAAATAAGGATAAATGATGCCAATATGGATTCAATACTCTAGTTTAACGTCAGCCTGCAACGCTGTTCATTTTGATCTTTTCCCCTCCTTTGGAAGGTTTTTGTATGGGTATTGTTGTGACCATCTTTCTTCATTATGTGACCTCTATCTGAAGAAGTTGGTTGCTTTTATCATGGAGACAGCTGAAATAAACTTATTATAGCAAAATTAGGATCTTCCATCTTCTTAACTGCCTGATGAATGTTGTTATAAACTTCAAGAAACCTTAGGTTGCAAGAACAATATTTTCGATGGATTTTATATATATATAATATATATTTATTTATTATCATTTTTATTATAATAGCTCTATCATAGATATTGGACACTCTCCATATTATATTGCACTTTGTTCGAAACATAACCACATATTGATTTACTGACGACCAACACTCTCATAATATATATATATATATATATATATATATATATATATATATATATATATATGTGTGTGTGTGTGTGTGTGTGTGTGTGTGTGTGTGTGTGTGTGTGTGTATTTATATGAATGGAAATCAACTTTAAGTTACTGAGGGTCGTGTTCGATGAAGAGGTTACCGATCTGGAGATGAAGACAGGACTCTTTGTTAAGAGGACAATCAAAGAATAGTGGTAAAACGTGGAGAGCCATTGCAGAAACGAAACTATGTATAAAAATATCAGATTTCATCTCTCTCCAGAGCACAAAATGTGATACCAACATTTCAACTAACAGAAATCCTGATTTTCCTGATTTATTAAGAAAATAAAACTCTAGTGATTATAAGAACTTTTTGATCCCTGTTGCTTCTTGGAATAACTCACCTGTGATCATAAGCTAATTATACCTATGATACAAAATGTAATGATTGAAGATGATCTACTTCTCCCGGCCACGAGGCAATCCCCTCAGTTATCACCCGATAATCCTCTCTATGCTATTCAGCATGAATCTTTATTTGCCTCCTCTGCCCTCTTGGTTGTCATCCCTCTGTAATTAACTGCTTATCATCCCTATAATAATCCCCATAATAATCCATATAATAATTAAAATCGAATGCGACACATGGGCCCAAATATCCAAATCAAAATTTGAAAATGATTTACAATCGCTTGGTTCAATGAGTAGATTTGATGTTTAGGTTAGAAATAAAAATAAAATATTTTAGTTCTGAAACATAAAAGGCTTTTCGCAGTCTTGAAGAAAGTCGACACTGACGAAAACAAAAGAAGGTAATGATGACGGGTTCACATAAGAAAAAGGACTTCAAAAGTTGAACACATGTTCACAGAATAATACCACTTACTTTATTATTAATATAATTCATATTTACTTACGATAGTGTTTAGCAATATTGAGACCTTGGTGGCAGTGATCTTTTTTCCAGCCTATGATAATATAATTTGTTTGCAATTTGGAAAATGACTGAAAGTGAATAAACAATACAAACAACAAAAAAAAAGAAGAAAAAACAAAAGCAACACCCCCCATAAAATTAAGAAAAAACTTAATCAGAGTATTTAACGGTTAAAAAAAATATTGAGTAGAAATACAACATTTGTAAATGGAAAACCCCAACTGTGTATTATACCTGATCTGCATATCCATAACTTCAGCTGAATTACACGAATGGGAAATTTCTGGCCAGTTGCAATGTTGGTTGTTCTGCTTTTTTATAAGTCATGCCTATTGAACATGTACGTATGCGACTGTAACGACCAGCCGTCTGTCAAGTTTCGATAGCTGACCGAGCTCTCACCACGTTGTGGTTCTTAAAAAAGAATCAGTGGTCACGTGTTAAACACAATAGTAGCAATGGTCAAAGTAAGCAAAGAAAAAAGAAAACAAAAAGACAAAACCTTACAAATAAACAAACAAATGCATGAAAACAGATAATACAAACCCGGTTGTCTTCATGGAAATTTTGGCTTCAAAGTAATAATCGGTGCTTGTATAACATGTTGCATAAGCCAAGCAAATCCAAATGGAGACAAAACTTGGGCGCTGATAGGTTCACAATCTCATTCTCTCTATTGCCCATTTCGCTAGAGCTGTAAAAAAATCGAGTACATCTTTGCAGACCACCGCAATGAATGTTCTGGATATGAAAATATACATTTTCATACTTAGAGTCCAGTCCTGGAGCGTTGGGTAATGTGGAATAGACCTTCATTGATATCACTCCCAAGTTTTCAACTATGGGTCACATAGAACTGTTTTCTCATTAAATATACTTTAAACAATTTAGCTGTGTGCGAAAAAATGATTAATGTTAAATCTAAATATTAGTATAACAATGTTAACAACCATTTGACTATGTGCAAACTAATGAATAATTTTGAATAAAATTATCAGAGTTGGATAGCAGTACTTGAAAATATCAATGTCCTGGCTATGGCATTAAACTGAATCTGATGATGAGGCTCCAAACTTAGGGTCTGGGGAATATCGAATACCCAGTCATTGCAATTGCTCCCATGTCCACTCTGACTCGGAGTGATAGAACCTCTTATGGTTTCATCTATCGATAAAATAGAACTGTTCACTCTTTTAGGAGAGATTATAATTTATACTTAATAGAACTTCTTAAATTTAATAGTAGCACTTAAACAAATTAACTGTGAGCATTAAAAAAGATTTATATCAAAGAGAATTATATGTTATGAATAGCAATAGTTCACACTTTTTAACTGTGTACAAATAATATATTGTAATACTTTAAACTTTTTTACTGACTTTTCTAAAATGTCATTGAACTTGAACTACCAACCCTAACGATAACCAACGGCGTGCAGGGGTAGCTTCCCAACTTTGGTTGATAGATCTCGATCTCTGTATCCAAATGACAACTGTTTACTGCAGTTCTGGACTCGAATGGATATCTTAGACCACTGCTTCTGGTGAATATAAATAAACCTCAGCCACAATGTCAATCTTTAAACTAAATACAACTGTTTTGAATTCAGTGTTTTGCTTGTCTTTGTGTGGTTGTCTAACCAAAGATAAATACCCCAGTTTAACTAATTATTTTCTTATAGCTGTAGATAGAATTGGTAGTTCCATCCGTTTCCCAAGAGCATTAACATGAGGTGAAGTAAAAGCAGCTCCATTTAGCTTTTTATCTCGAGCCACCGATTCCATTTTTTAAACCTTCAGTTGGTGGTATTAGAGTTGATTCCAGGAATAATTTCGGTGATCCCTCATTAATGACATAAAATGAAAATCTTGTCAAATACTTTCTAACCGTATTAGCTATGCACTCTTCAATTTATTGAAAACTATCAATTTCTTTCCCATCGGAAAACTAATCAACCTCTTTCTATTTTATGATCTATCTTCTAAACATTACTGATCCACCAAACTCTTTCAGCTATCTCTTTAATATTATTATATATGTACATGTGTTGTATATTGACCTTGACCTAGCAGCCAATCAGAGATTCTCTGCACAGGAGACACCTGCAAAAATAAGCGGAAGCAGTCACATTTCAAACCAAAATCGTGGGCGTTATGAAATGATATATGCAAATGCCCACGTGGGGGTTTCAGTCGGAGTCGAAGTCTGTCAATGCCAGGTAGTGATGGATAGTCGATTAAGCAGATAGAGATCTGCGGCGGTAGGGGACCAAGCAGCCTCCTGGCGAGGACCTGTTGAGTACATCTACTCGGAGAGAAGACGTAAGGCCTTGAAGATAACAATGAGCGGTCCACGACGGGCTTCCGGTTGAGTACCCGCTACCGGCAAAGAATAAAGATGTATGTGTTTTTATAAAGCAAATGTGATTCCTCCGTTCTTCATCGCTATACAACTCATGCATATACATTTATATACGCTACACTTATACTTACCCTTACTCATATATGATAACATACACTTCCATATACATATATGAACGATACACCTATACGCATACACATTTATACAATACGTACGGACCTTCAGCCATCTGCATTATTGGTCCTCAATAAGTGCAAAATGTTTTATATTGTTACATGCATAAAAGAAGTAAAGTAAAGCTAGCGACCATAGTCGAGGGTGACCCGAAGGCTCCCTTTTCGATAGCTACTACACCAAGGTGTAGGGGAGGGCGCTACTCCTTTCCCTGGATTGCTCCACTTTACCCTTGATCCGTACCTTACAATGCTGAGTGTTAAGCAAGGAGGCATCAAGTACCATTTTTCGAGTCTTTGGTATGACTCGACCTGGGATTGAACTCAGGTCTCCCGGGCCATTGGCGAACACTCTAACTGCTAGGCCAATGTCCGGTGTCCTCATCTCGCTAAAACTTTTTTTCAGTGACACACTATCGATGCAAAAAGAATTTATGGAGACACTGCAGTTCCTTATTTAGTTTTCAGAGACAAAATCTGCTTATATTATCGAACGCCTTTGTTTACTCCAAGAAAGGAGCATTGAGGCGTTTATTTTCCTCGCCGGAATGGTTTGGGTGATGCTTAATAGCGTAGTTCCTAACTTGCTAGTTTGCGACATCGAAGTAATCGAATATGAGTTCTAATCGTGTTAAAAGGTTTATTATCAGACTAACACCCATAAAAAAGGTATGAAGCTCTTATTTCTCAGCTTTCCATTAAATATTACCTCTAATATTTTACATGGAAGGCTTCGGTTTTAAATAAATCAACAAGTTTTATAAACAAAATCAAATCATCATTTTTCTTAGATTTGTCTTTAAAAATAATTTGTAACACACATCATCATCATTAATATGTTTTGCCACAAGCAGGGATATCCCTGACCCTCTCTCGCCACTTTTCCCTATCGTTCATCGCCCCTGGCAGGTCTTCAGGGCTACATTCCGTATCCTCACATAGCTGCTGAATGTATGTTCGTGCTGGTCGTCCTGCTTTTGCTCAGCCATATGTGGGGGTCCATAAGAGTACATCACTTGGAGGTGCCCGTGGTGTAATGGTTATCGTCGTAGGAATTGGACACGACGATACGAGTTCAAATCCTGAACGAGACTGAATGCATTTCACATAGCACTAATACCCTTGGGAAAGCTATGAATCCAATTATTCTCCCTCCAGGTAAATAGTAGGATAGATTAGGTTCTTCAGCCTTGGTGAGATAACTAGTCTAGTAGAAGGAAAACTCTGAATTCAAACCTGTTAAACTCAGCTTAAAAATGACCTTGTGTCATATCCTGCCTGAGCGGAGGGGTTGGTAAATATGATAAGAGTACATCACTTATGAGTTCGTCCCTGCTTCTCCAGCAGTGTCCTTTATGTCTGGTTCGTCTAACTTGGATAGTTTTCGTGACAGGAGGCAGTTGGACGTAACACTCATATGGGCATAAAAAGAAGAAAAATAATTGACAGAATCAAACAAACGCATCAGCATTTCATTCAACCGAAATAACTCATTAACAGAAAATAAGATTTGGTTTGGTTTCTTTGTTTAATGGCATATCAATGTTTGTGGGTTATTTATTGCCACAACCATTCTTCTAGAAGAACTGTAGTGGTATTATTTAACCCATAGCTCGGAGGATCAGCGGGTTCATGCCTTTCCCAAGAGTATTTGTCCGAAAGTGAACGTTATAGCGCGACTGGAGTTCGAACTCGCTTACTACGATTCAGCAGTCACTCGCTTTAACCATTACACCACGAGGACACCCACCCAAGAAAATAAGGCAAACAAAAGAAATTCTTAACACAGTTGGATTTGCCAGATTTGCCCAGTCTGTTGGAGCTGTAGAATACACCGACTGAAGGATTAGACCCCACCAACAAGTGTCCGGGATATGGCACTAAACAATCAGATGGTGAGGTTCCAATAATACTGGAGCTTTGGAGAATGCAGAATACTCCCAGGTTCACTTTGGCCCCGGAGTCGTAGCACCTGGTAGAGTCCTATCAATGGTTCAAATCGAACTAAACCGTGTATTTCTGCTGAACGGAATTGTTTGAAATAGAACTGTTTTTATATGCTATAGCGAATTGTTTGAATCAAACTGTTTTGACATTCAACGGTGTGTAAACAAAATATTATGACTTATACTAAAGTGAATTGTTTGAAACTTTTATTAAAATGACTTAATTCGGTGTTAAATGACTGGAAACGTATTGATGCACCATGAAACAAAATAACTAACCAACAAACCAACACTACCAAACAAGCTATTACTTAAAAGTCTCTCTTCGGCTAAAGTCCGTCTGGCTGATTGTCGTCCGATTATTGTACTTTGAACTAATGTCCATCTTAACAGCACGGTACCTGTATTTATTTTATCTGAAGGCCCACCACTTCCATACACTGGTAATCAGCGTTCAATCGCCAGTGTCTCACTTTATTTCTATATGACAGAAATCTTCTGGAATGTCTATGATTAGTTCTAAAAACGAATTTGTTACAAGTGAAATAAAACTTGGCCGCATGATCATGTAAATTATTTTTCAGTATAATTTTCCACATTTAACTTAGCATTTACGGTATTAAGTTACTATTTATTAAACTTGTCTTCGTCTGGATCAAAGACATGGGGTTGCTTAGAGTACCTGTTATTAAAAAGGGGTGAAAAATTGTAAGCAAATGCTACAAGGGTGGAAATAGACATATTTTAAAAAAAAAACAGAAACTGGAAACAACGAGTGGATAGAATTCAAAATCTTATCTGGTAATTTAGATTTAAGAAAATATATTTGATCTTGCATCCGGAATGAAAACAGCAGTAAAACAGGTCTTGTTGAGTTCATCAGACTGAATCAGTCATCAAAGTGGTAGCGGAGGCTGGGCGGATGATTCTACCAACGGAGGGCTGAAGTGGGAGCGCGGAGTTCTGGGGATCCCCGTAAAAGCCGATCGGATTTCACGGATCATCCTCTTTAGTGGATGGGTATAGGAGGTGACAAGCATTCGCGTGTACGTAGATCAAGTAAACATTTCCAAGGGGAAAAATGTTGGTTCCTACAAGAACGAAGAAGCAAGCCAGCACGTTATATCCATCAACCGTGTCAACCAACTTCCACGGCTTCAGAAAGAGAAAGGAAACAATAAAGCCAGACGAAATATGAATCTATGCGAGTTATGTTTTGTGTTTTTCCTCCTTCATCTGACGATCAGCTATTTTATGATATAGAAGTCGTCGGTGACTATGCTGTAGTGTTTGAGTACTGACAAGGTTCGTTGCTGCGCAGCTTGGGGGATATAAATATTTTGAACAGGATTTTATCGTAAATAGCACTGACGTCAATTGTTGACAACTTTATGATTGCTGTTTTGCCAAGTCACGGAGCATGTAATGTTTTGTTAATTACTATCATAATTATTAGTATTATCATATTTCCCAACCTCCGCTTGGGCAGGATATGACACAAGGTCAATTTTTAAGCGGAGTTTAACAGGTTTGAATTCAGAGTTCTCCTTCTCCTAGACTAGTTGCCTCACCAAGGCTGAAGAACCTAGTCTGCCCTACTATTTACCCATAGCTGGAGGGAGAATAATTGGATTCATACCTTTCCCAAGGGTATTAGTGCTATGTAAAATGCAATCAGTCAGGTCCAGGATGTGAACTCGTGTCGCCGTATCCATATCCTACGACGATAACCATTACACCACGGGCACCTCCAAACAATAATTATTAGTATTATTATCATTATGATTATTTCACTCCATGTGAGTTTTTTGTACTAGCGTTATCTGGAGGTATTTCAATGGAATCTGCGTGACAGCAAGTCTCTTCAGATATCTTGGACTCTCTGAGTATTCTATCCAATGTTACCAATACTCTAATCTCTATAGTCTCGATTCCTCCACTGATTTCTATCACTGTCAGTTCTCTTCCTAACAACCCTTGGGGACCCTTCCAATTGCGCCAATTACAATTGTATCACCATCTCCCTTATGTTCCACAGTTTTCTCAGTTCCCTTGAAAGTTCTACGTACTAGTCTCCCTTTTTGTTTTCTTTGATTTTTATTCTATGATCCTTTGGGAAGGCAAAATCCACAATAGCTTAAGTTGTCATTTTTTGTTAATTATTACGTAGTCTTGGTCTCCTGACCGGAATCAGGTGATCGTTTGTATCTGAAAATTCCAGAGAATTTGTTATGTCTCATTCTCTAGACCGAATTCTGGTTTGTATATATACCATTTTGTAATTGTTATCTCTTTTTCAATTCTCAATGGATCATCTTCCCCACCCAATTGTGTCTAGTCTTATACTTCGAATACACAATGTTGCTACATTCACTTACTATTTGATTAAATAGTTTTGTCTTTGTCACCACATAATCTACACTTGCTCGTCTATTGCGCATTATCGATTTTGGTTTTAAAATAATTGGTTCTTATGGCGTTGTTTTGTGCTATTAAATGCACTCATTATCAAAATATCTAAAGAACTGGGTTCGATGAATATACATTTGCTTATGGGCTAAAACAGACGATAACTTTAACGGTGACACGAAATTGACTCTAATATCGAAGATTGAATAAACAATTACTAAATAAGTACTATTACCAAATAAGTAATATTACCAAATTAGTGCTATTACCAAATAAGTACCGGCTCATTAGCCTAGTGAGAAGAGTGTTCGCTAATGGTCCGGGAATTCGGGGTTCAATCCCAGGTCACGTCATACCAAATACTTTAAAAATGGTACTTGATACCTCCTTGCTTAACACTCAGCGATAAAAGGTACGTATCAAGGAAAAGGTGGAGCAATCATAGGAAAGGTGCAGCGTCTTTCTCTAGACCCCTGTGTAGTAGCTATTGAAAAGGGAGCCACACCTCCCAATTATCCATTGCTTCCGACAGGTCCTTAGGGCTACGTCCCGTATCGGCATAGAGCTGATATATGTAGGTTCAAGCTGGTCGTCCTGCCTTTGCGCGTTCATGTGAAGAGGTCTAAAGAAGTTATGAACGCGTCCCTACTTCTCCAGCAGTGCCTTGCATGTCTGGTTCTTCTACTTTTTATAGTTTTCGTGATGGGTGGTAGGTGACTACAGCTGCTGCTTTGTGCTGTCTCCAGGACTTGTTCAATATTGGTCGCAGCATTCTTGTGTAGTTGCCGTGAAGCTTTTTCTCCATACATTTACTTAGCGTCCATGTGGTGGATCCATATAGCAGTATCGACACGACCGCTGCTTAGAAGAAACTACATTTTATTTATCGCTCAGGTGTGACTTCCATATGACCGATAAACTATCGATAGCTGTCCATGCATTAGCTAGTCGCGTGTTGATGTCTGTCTTGGTTGATGAGACACTGCTTCCAAGGAAGGTGAACTTATTAACTAGTTTCAGAGAGCTACAGTTTAGTGTGGAGATGTCGCCTAAGTACAAGAAACTCATGAAGAGGAATTGACATCATAACTGCGTTGCAAGCCCTTGAAAATAGTTGGCGCTGACAAAGATAAAATGACTGAAAGTTCATAGAAAAATTAAAAAGTCTGAGTGACATAAAAATCCAACTCACTTTAAAACCAATGTACCTACTTTCTTTTTGGAACAGTTTCAAAACAGTAAAATGTATTTTTAAGTCGGTGAACGGATGATTTATTCTTTGACAAATCATAGTCCGGCTCAAATTGGGGAATGTGTCACTAACTCCATAACGTAAGTATTTAGTTGTATCTCATCCGGTAATTAATTCAATTCTTTCAAATGTTACCCAAGTATCGTGTATGAGTTCTTTTAGGACCCATAACTAGAATTCTCATGATTAAACCTTTTTTGTCAGTCATAGGTCCAAGCACCAGGTTAAATTATGGTGGGTGACAGCAACTGTATTACATTATGTCATAAATTTCTTGTTCGATATTGACTCTAGAACAAAGTAAAGACTGAAAGTACTTAACATTTGAGCCCTCCAGTACTTTTTAAAAATCTTTAAAATATTCATCATTTAAAAACCTATAACCTTTCTGACATATCTTCTAATCAATGACGTCTGCGAGGAAGAAAATACGTACTAGATATTATTTATAAACATGTGCAGAGTTTGATGTTTCTGTACTTAGATTTTAACGTTCACGCTTCATTCCAACGTAAAACCTATGCTTTACCATTCATAAACTTTTTATAAATTCATGAAATAAATATCCGCAGATCAAAGTTGAAAGCCATCAACGTTTACAATTAACAAATTTACGAGTATGTATATGATTTTGGCCCAATGCGGTGTGTGTGTATGCAAGGGAGAGAGAGAAAGAGAGAGAGAGAGAGAGAGAGAGAGGGAGGATTGTAGAGAGCCAGCCTGGCTCTTATTAGTACGAGCCTCGTGATTCAGTTCACCTGGCTTGGTCCCACGGTCTTGCGACGTTGGTCAAAGCTGCCTGACATGAGTGACACGTGTCGGCATCCATATCACACGTGCTGAGACCAACACTCCTTGAGTCTCAGGGGGCCGTCTCACTAAGCTCCAACCCTCTCTGAAGGGGCTAGATTTATCGCCTGGCGCCCTTTTAGACGTGAATGCTGACGGGTCCCAAGGAACATTTGGAATACCAGGCGTGTCTGGGCTACATACCTGCCCCTGGGGCAACTTCAAAAAGGCCTTGTGCCACACTCGTCCGGTTGATCGGACGTGCGACAAATATACAAAGAGAAAATTACGGTAAGCTAACTTGTAGCTCTATGAAGGATAATTAATTCGTCAACGAGGCTTAGAATTAACTGAATTTATCCCCAGTTGTGTCTGATACTGTCAAGGGTTTTCAGTACCTTTTTATTGCTATTACATTCTGCTCTATTTTGACTCGGTGTGATAATATCTGTCAGGTTCCCATCTCTTGGTCAAATAGATCATATTGCAGATTATTCATATTTATTAGGAATAATTGAAATCAAATAACAGTCAGAAAAAATGTAACTTCTCAAGAAATATAGATATAAACGTATAATGTGCATAATTCTCTAACATTTGGTAATGAAATAATCTCAGGTGGGTTGACACCCGTTGTAAGCAATGAATCCACTTATAAAACAATGTCGATTTGGACATGAGTAGAGAATGTCCGTGGGCTTTCAAGACTGTTGATATAGCCATGTTTTGTGACCTATGTGCAGATTAATGCGAGTTTAATTTACATTGTATTTTCATATTGTAATAGATAAGACTTATGTATTTTTAACCCACTCAAAAGACGTGAAACTGATCATTGACAGGCAATACCTAATGTAAATTCAACTATATACATATATATATATATATATATATATATATATATATATATATATATATATATATATATATTGTGATGACAGAATATATACATATATATATATATATATATATATATATATATATATATATATATATATATTCACGTGGTGAATTCAATAAGTTTCGAGACTTTTTATGTACAGGCATTTAAAATTGGTGTAAACTTTTGAGAATTCAGTATGTTATTGCTATATATCTTATGAGATGACTGACAAATTTTTATGATTTTAGGTTTAAATGAACAGCTACAGCAGGAATTGGAATACACCCTACTAAAGCCTGATTGTCACAGCTGGTGAATTTCAAAAATGCAATCTGGACGTGAGGATGAACGATACGCAATAAAATTCTGTTTTAAACTTGGAAAACGTGCCACAGACTGCTTTTGGACCATCTTGCATGAATCAAGCATCAGTTTTTGATTGGCATAAGAGATTCAAGGAAGGCAAGGAGTCTGTGAGTGATGATGAGAGGTGTGGGAAGAATAAGGAAGTCAATACACCGGAGTTGATTGCCCAAAGGGTTAGGGTTACTATGTTGAGGTTTTAAAGAAGTTCAGGCAGAGATTCCTTCGAAGAGTCCAGCACTCTTCAAATCGGCTCAGTGGCATTTCCACCAAGACAATACACCAGTCGACAACTGCATCCTTGTCACTGATTATTTAATCAAGATGGGCATCAAGACAGTTCCTCACCCTCTCTAGAGTCCAGAACTAGCTCTCTGTGACTTTTGGTAATTCCCTAAGCTCATAGATTGTCGTTATGAGGCAAATGATGAGATGAAAGAGTCTGTGACGAAGGTCATTGACACACTCACACAAGAGGACTTCCATAGGGCATTCCATTAGTTGTTGGAACGGTACAACAAGTGCATTGCAGCTGGAGGAGATCACTTCGAAGGGGAGTAGAGTTTAATGTGTGCACTATCAATAAAAGTGGCCGTACGAAAAAAGTCTGGAATCTCATCTAATGATCCTCTATCTATCTATCTATCTATCTATCTATCTATCTATCTATCTATCTATCATTACATCTATTAAATGCATAAACGTACCTCTAGTAATCTGTAAATCATGAAAGCAGAAATCTAATCACAGGCATATACATGTGCATGTAAATCGATGTCTATAATTTCTGAAAAGTTATATTTACTCGACCCATGCATCACTCTTTGATATGACGCAAGAAAAATAATAAAGCGAAGTACAACGGGTTTAAATAAAGATATTTCCTACCAGATTGGTTGCCCAACTAAAGATAAAGAGCCCAGATTGCCATACTATTTACCTCTATCTGAAGAGTTGAAGAGATAGATTTGTACCCTCCCCAAGAGTATTTGTGCGAAGAAAAACGCAAAGCGCCTTATCTAGGATTTGAACTCGAATTCACCGATTTCTTTCCTGACCCAAATAACTCTTACCCTAAGCGTCCTTCAAAATAGAAGTTGCGTTTATTTTAGGTATCTGCAGCGAAACACAATTTACTCACTACTTTTAAGTCCTAGAAACATTTAGTTTCCGAAGCTCTACAGGTTTCTTCTTTGTATTATAGTCGACCTTAACAGTGTTGTAATTTGGACCGTCTCACTTGGTTTTCCGGTTTTCCTTAGTCTCTTTGCCAAGAGCTCTATCTGTGCCGGTAGGTCTGTCCCTTTCATATTGCCCTCTTCTTGCTAATGAGCGTTTTTATCCTTTCATTTATATATTCACTATTTCATTGATTCTGTCGATGAAAGAAAAAAATGCGCGAAAAAACCAATATATTTCTATTGAAATATTAGCTACTGCATTTCTAAATTATATCTAATTTAGGTGAGTCAAAAGTTTTACAGTATTTTGTTAGTTGTGAATGAAACAGTACAAGCCGTGGGAGGTCATTGGGAATATTGTGGTAGTTGGTGTGCTAACATGTTGTGCATTGGTTCACACCGTGTTTGATTTGAAAGAAAACTTGGGAGTTTATGCCTTTCGAGTTAAAACTGGGCCATAAATATACGGAAGCAAGCAAAAATATTTGTTTTGTGTAATGTTAAAGCAAACTGTATCAAAATATAATCACCAGATGACTCAAGGAATTTCACTCATTTTGCAGGCACCTCAACGTTCAAGCAACGTCAGGTTGGCCTATATCTGTACATTCCGAAGCCATGCTTCAAGTCATATAAGTTTGGTTTGGTTTGGTTCGATTTTATGACACATGAACCAGGTTATTAATGATCAATCCATTTTTATACATATAAACAATTCTACCTGAAATAATTCAGTTTGGCATATGTACACAGCTTCAATGTCAAAATATTTCTATTTCAAACAATTCAGGTTAGCATACAAAAACAATTCTATGTCAAACAAATCAGTTTAGCATGAGTACATAGTTTAGTTCTCTTTGACCCATAGATCGGACCCTATTAGGTGCTTCCACTCCGGGCCTGAATGTACATGGGAGTGATGGAAATGAAGGGGTACATCGTATTCCCTAAAGCTCCTGCATTACTGGAACCTCACCATCGTATTGTTTAGTGCCATACCAGGACATTCAATGACGGAGGGTCTTACCCCTCTGCAGAGAAGCAGTCGGTGTATTATACAGCCCCAGCCGACTAGGCAACAAGTCATATATGCAAAACCAACGAGTAGCACACGGAGAGTATCAGGCGATATCTTCATTTCCCACTCCAGGGTGGTTCATAGAATTCACGAAAGTGGCAAAAGCATCGGGAGTTGCCGACTTGTACTCCACGTTACTAAAATATTGCTAAACGTTTTCATTCAACCTAGTAGTATCGAACACGGACAGCAAACACTGAAACAAAATACTTTAGTGTATCATTGAACTGGCCGTAGGATAGATAGATAGATGACAAAGAACAATGATATTGAGCAAAGAATAGAGATATTGCTAGATAAATAGATGGAAGGATGAAGAGAATAAAACATATAAACACACAGAATGTTAAATTACATTTTCTTCTATCGTTCAGTAAACAACTCCCGAGTTATTTCGCCGAGTGAAGCTATATTGAATTAATAAGTACTCAAGAGAATGAGGCAGAGTCCTTCGATAAAATGATAATTGCTTTACCTTAACTTAACTCTCCATCTGAGACATTACTCAACGACATTTAGATGATATTATCACGCCATTCCTAATGAAGCTAACGCGATCGTTCCAACAAGGAGAGGCACCTCATTATTCCCTAGAAGCATCAGGAGTTCGCCAAAGAGACAAAGCGAATTTGAGTTAATTTGTAAATAGCACACAAACGCAATGATCCTAATATCTATCTATCTATCTATCTATCTATCTATCTGCATAGATCTTCATCCAGTCTCTCCAACACGGTTCCCATCTAACTATCTATCTATCTATCTATCTATAATTTTTTTAATTCTACGCTCATAAACGCTGCCCTTAAGCGATGCATGCATCCACACACATATTGAGACAGTGAAAATACATAGATACATAGAATTCCATAAAGAATCATATATATATATATATATATATATATATATATATATATATATATATATATATGGGGGGGTGCTGGAAACGGATCGTTACCAAACACCATTGAATCTATGTGTACTTAAATATACTCTCTATCAATCTATCAATTTATAAAGAAAATAAAATAAAGTAAATAACACACACACACACACACACACACACACACACACACACACACACACACACACACACATATATATATATATATATATATATATATATATATATATATATATATATATATATATATATATATACCCTAAGAGCTAGGAGACAGGTAGATCACTATGAAGAAAATATGTATTTAGGTTAACTGTATAATTAGGAGATTTCTAACGAAACCATTTAGGAAAATTCACATGATATAATCGGCAGATGCGTGTTAACTTCTATATTAGATAAAATAGAGTGCCAACTTTGTAAGAAACAATGTAAAGATAATTTATGTAGCGTTTTTCTTGGGATTAGAATTATATACCTACATATCAGTAAAGTGATGAAATGTTCTTGGTCCAACTAAGGAGGAATGAAGTCATAAAGAGTTTTAAACGATGATTTTAATATTTGTTTTGAACTAATAGAAAATTCTGTTTGATAGTTATGCCAGTTTCATGTATGAAGGTATATCGGAACATATATATATATATATATATATATAGATGTGTGTGAGAGAGAGAGAGAGAGAGAGAGAGAGAGAGAGAGAGAAAGAGAAAGAGAGGGTACGTGCGTGCGTGCGTGCGTGCGTGCGTGTGTGTGTGTGTGTGTGTGTGTGTATATTTGGGCAGCATTTCTTACCAACTACATGTTTTACTAAACAATATTGACATTTTTTGTCTACATCTTTTCGTATTTATTTTTTCAAGTTGCCGTATGGACGTTATAATATCTGGCAAGGATTGTTTAATAAACCTCCCATAAGTATTTGGTTTCGTAGTGCTTTTGGCCCAATCTTGGGCCATCATTGGGTGGTGTATATTGCAAAAAGCGATATAACCTTTGCATGTACATTAGTACTTTATGAGAATTGAGTGTTTATTGTTTACACTGGTGTATTGTTGTAGAGTACAATTTTGAATTTGATTCTGTAAATAGTATTAGCAGCTAAAAACATATGAGTATTTAGCACTGGCTTCAAAATTATTTCTATTGAGTTGAGGCTGTTTGTTTCTCAGAAGTAAGGCTTCGAGAAACTAATTTTTGTTCATTATTTTATTTCATTTTGAAAAGGTAACCACGGAAAGAGAAAAAAAAATCTAAAGTTTTTCTGGTGTGCTGAAAAATTTGTTAAAAATAAAGGTGCCGTTGATATCAATCGTAGTCACGGCCCTTGGAACGGCCCACAAGAGAATGGAAATAAATAATTGGTTTAACTATGGATCTGAGGGAGATCAGATGGAATTGATTAAATGGGTTAATTATGGATCAGAGGAAGAATCGAAACTACCAGGGCCACAATTCTGTGAAAACATGCTAACACACTTAGAAAATATCCTTGAGATCTGAGATATGCTGACACTCAAATTTAAATGATAAGCAATCAGTGACATTAATTTTAAAAACTTCCAAGGATTAAAACAGCAGCAAACTCCGAAATAACAATAGTAGTGGGTTTTTGTAGCGTCATCAGATCACGGTGGGGAATTGAAAAAAATCGAAAAGCTACAAAAATACTTTGATATTGCGAGAGTAGAAAAAGATCTTCAGTGTGAGGATATCAGTGATGACAATCGTAGTTGAGGCCTTTGAAAAAATCTGGCAAAGTGAACTGACTATAAGAGTAAAACAGATATCATTCAGATTAAAGTAGAAATGAAATAGGCTTGGATATAAAAAGGATCTGATTGGTTTGGTTTATTTGCATATCAACCTTTTTAGATTATCTAATGCCAAATCCGTTCTCCTAGAAGAACAGAAGTGGTACTATTAAGCCCGTTGCTGGGAGGATTAGGGGGTTTATACTTTTCCCCAGGGTATTTGCCTGAAAGTGAACGTAATAGTGCGACTGGAGTACGAACTCGCTTACTACAATTCCGCAGTTCATCGCTTTAACCATTACACCACGTGGACACACTAAAGGGGTCTGAGGAAACTTGTAATTCAAACTTCACAGAAAGTTAATGCTGGTGTGAAAAACTCACCAAGAACAAAGTAAAAATCATGCAAATTGATCACCCAGTTTAGACGAGAAGACCAAACTTAGAACTTTTGAATAAAAAGAAAAAAAGAACCAACCATTTAGAGGATTTCACCTTTCTACCGGACCACAGAGTGAAAATGAAAGAAAGTGAAAAGATAGAAAAATACTTCTTAGTGTTACCAACAAAGCACTGAGCTTATGCGTTGAACTTCTCCAGATGATCTGAGCGGCAACATTTACGGAGATTTACGGAAGTGACTTGTTAAACATTTCTCAAAATATGAAGTTATTGCCAAATCTGAGATAAAATGAGAAATTAGAAGTTTTAAAGAATGAAAAGATAGGAGAGAAGACTGTCTGAAAACCTCTGCCAGCAATTTTTTATTCTTGTGTTAATTTTTGTTAACAAACAACATATTATATTTGCTTCTCACTTTAATCCATGACAATTTAGAACTTGTTTATTTATTTATTAGAACTTGTTTTTTTTTCCCAAAGAAGACAATAGGAAGTATCTATACCTCTGAACACACACACACACACACACACACACACACACACACACACACACACACACACACACACTTGAAATTATTGAGTGCACTCACACATATATATTTATTAAAAACAGAATATTTTATTTATCTATTATTTCTAAAGTTTTTCTTACCTGCCCTGCCATGTAAACATCGGCATTTTTCCCAAGAAAAATGTTCTATATATATATACTTTAAGAAAAACAACAAAACCGATCACATCGGATTATAAATTTATTTCCATCCTGTTACGCATTTACATACATAGAATCAAATATATATATATATATATATATATATATATATATATATATATATATATATATATATATATGATCCTCTGAGAGGCACAAACTTTGAATAATTTTTATTAAAGCATGTGTAAAATAGAATATTTTAAAAATGATTAAGATATTTTAAAATCCTAAAAAAGTTTCGGTCACTACTCTTAAGAAAAATATGTCAGTGCAAATAAAGTTTTGTTTCGGGGAAAGTAAACATGGTATACTGTTCATCGAAAAAGGATGAAAAATGACTAAAACAATTATTGTAAACTAGAAAAGTTCGTGTAGGTAATAATATAATAATGATTACTACACTTGCTTCAATATATATATATCATCATCATCATCATGTCGCGCCGCCAGCGCAGATATCCCTGACCCTCTCTCGCCATTTCTCCCTATCATTCATCGCCTCCGGCAGGTCTTCAGGGTTACATCCTGTGTCCTCACATAGTTGCTGTATGTAAGTTC
Organism: Sepioteuthis lessoniana; assembly: GCA_963585895.1. NCBI lineage: Eukaryota > Metazoa > Mollusca > Cephalopoda > Myopsida > Loliginidae > Sepioteuthis > Sepioteuthis lessoniana. The sequence continues at coordinate 20,745,891 of OY757930.1, read as the reverse complement.
GTGCTGGTCGTCCTACTTTTGCACATCCATATGTGGGGGTCCACAGGAGTACATCGCTTATGAGCTCGTCCTTGCTTCTCCAGCAGTGTCCCGCGTGTCTGGTTCGTCTGACTTGTATAGTTTTCGTGATGGGGGGCAAGTGTCCGTATAGTTGGAGTCTCGTGGGGTGTTGTCGCCAGGACTTTTTAATACTGCTCTCAACATTCTTGTGTAATTTCCGTCTAGTTTCCTCTCCAGCCGCTTCGTTAGCGTCCATGTGGTGCATCCATTTAGCAGTATCGACACAGCCGCTGCCTGGAAGAAACTGCGTTTCATTAATACTAGGTCTAACGTAAAGTTGAGCGGGTTTTGATCCCACTTCAAGCATCCTACGTGTCTAGCCACACTGAAGTGTTGTGTTACAACGGAACAATATATACGTTCCCCCAAGGGGGGTAGCATTCTACCAAAGGAATTTACGGCTGCTGCTTGCGTAATGCAACTCTCTTCTAACAAATTGAGCACCCTGGTATCCGGTGAGGATACCAGGGTGCTCCATTAAATTCAAACAAACGAACGCTACTACTTTATACCTTATTACTTCCCTAGCTGACGTGGTACGCTTGTTAGTTGAGTGGTATGATAGACGTAGTATCATAACGTAAAGTGGGCTGGTTTTGATCCCAGCCTCTAGGGTCCTACGTGTCTCGCCACACTGAAGATTTGTGATACAACGAAACAGTCTATCTAGGGATGACAATATATATATATATATATATATATATATATATATATATATATACCCAGACCTTGAAAAATTATCAAATCAGCGATGTGAATTAATAGCTAAATGTAGACATAGGAATAAATTTAAACTATAGACAAATTATCATAGATAATGCTTAAATAAAAAAATAAGCATAGGATTAAATTGAGATTTAAGGTGAAATGAATAAAATAATATAAAATAAAAAAAAGATGAGAAGAAACCATGTGATGTGTACGTACTCCCAATGATAGGGTAACTGAATTAATAGGCGCGAAAATAAATTTGAAAAAATAAATTAAATTTTGAATTTAATTTAATATAAGTATTACGGTATCCTTACGTATGTTTATTAGATAATGTTGTACTTCCCTAAATTAGTATTAAATCTGGAGCCTTAAGTTGAAATGTATTTAGAATTTAAAAAATGAAAAAAATTAATTTACTATAATTCCAACCGGTAATAAAAACAAAAAAAAATAGGAAGAGGGCTCAATGACGAAAAATCTCTTCACTCCTCTTCTACCCCCTCCAACCCTTCTTTCCTGGGACTATTCTGAATTATTTTTCCATTAAATCTGAAGAAGTCCTGTAATTTTTTGCTGTTTTTGATTTATATCAAAACCCATAACAGGATGGAAATAAATTTATTATCCAAATGTGACCAGTTTTTGCTTTTTCTTAAAGAAAGTATTGAGCTCTTTAACAGGAAAATTTCAATGTTCACTGTAGAATTCTTTTTTTTTTTTGTCCAGATAGAATTACCCCCAACTCCAGTTTAACTGGACCGAATAATACACACACACACACACACAGACATACACACACACACACACATATATAGTTACAAAAATTATTTCGTAGTTTAGTTCCTGACGAACTAACCTACTACAGTTTTGCCAAAGCGGCTGATCAGGTTACCTAATCCGGACTAACAAAGCAGGGAGAAAACCTATTTTTACATTAAAAAAAAAACAAAAAACTCACACCGAACGAAAAATTTGCATACCCCCCCCAAACCCCAAGTTTATTATCAAGAAATATATATTTTCTTTTATGCAATTTTTGTTGTTGTTGTTTTAATATAAAAATAGGTTTTCTCCATGATTTGTTAATCAGGATTAGGTACCCTGATGAGCCGCTTAGGCGAAACTGTAGTAGGTTAGTTCCTTACTCACGAAATAATTTTTGTAACTATTCTGCTCTACTTAGTATTGAGCACTTTTTGCACTAGTAGCTTAGCAGCAATTTACGGTGTTTTTTTTTCTTTTGACCAATCGATTGCATATCTGTTGATTTTTTTCAGTTGGTGTGACAAGGTTGGCCTTTTCTTTTTTTTTCAATAATTTTTCCCCTAGATAGAATTTCGTTGTATATTTGTATCTTCCAATTACTGGCGTTTTTTTCCCTTACCGTAGGTTCTTTTATACAATAGGTTATTTGATATATATGTATATATATATATATATCAAACCTGACCGATAAAATCAAACGCAGTTTCTTCCAGGCTGCGGTCGTGTCGATACTGCTGTATGGATGCACTACTTGGACGCTGACTAAATGGTTGGAGAAGAAGCTCGACGGCAATTATACAAGAATGTTGCGAGCAATATTGAACAGGTCCTTGCAGCAACACCCCACACGGCGCCAACTGTACGGCCACCTACAACCTATCACGAAAACTATACAAGCTAGACGAACCAGACATGCCGAACACTGCTGGAGAATCAAAGATGAGATCGTAAGTGATGTGCTCCTGTGGACCCCCGCATATGGCCAATCAAAAGCAGGACGACCAGCTCGAACATACATACAGCAGCTATGTGTTGATACGGGATGTAACCCCGAAGACCTGCCGAAGGGGAAGAAGATAGGGAGACATGGAGAGAGAGGGTCAGTGATATCCGTGCTAGCCGCACGTCATGATGATGATGATATATATATATATACATATATATAAATTCATGCAATAACAAGGAATCGTAGAATTATAATGAGGAAATATCTAAGGCAAATTGCTTAACATGCTTAACCGTAACATCGTAGTAAATGAGTTCGAACTCCAGTCGCGCTATTCTGTTCATATTCGGACTAATACCCTTGGGTAAGGTATGAATCACCTTATTCCCCAAGCTATGGGTTATATAGTACCGCTAGTCTAGTTAGTAAGATCGAACTCCATTAGTTCTTTTACGTCTTCTTTCGGAATAATACCCTTGGGAAAGGTATGAACGAATTAACACCCTCCAAACACACATCTATGAATTAAAGAGTACCGCCATTATTTTCTACAAGTTTGGCTTTGCCATCAAATAGCCACGAAAAAAAAAAGAAAAAAAAAGAAAAGCGAAACCAAAATAAACGTAAAGCTATAGGATTTTAATGATTACAGATTGAGCATGAACATACGAAGAACGTGTCAAAGTAACTGATATCTTTCCTTAAAAAGAACTCTGGGAAATATTCGAAATGTTCTAATGACGTTTGTGTAAGACAATGAGATTACAAGTGAATATTTTCATATCAACTGATGCATCGATGCTTTTGTAATTTTTTTTCATTAATATCAAATGACTGAGTCATTTCTAAAGTGAACTCTAAATGAAACTCACTACAATAATATGAATAATATCTGAAAACTGAACCGAATAATAACTGATAGATAAAAAGCCGTCGTAAAACTACAGAAAAGTTTATTTATAATGATAACTTACCTGTTACACAAGATTTTAATGTTTCATACGAATAATACGTATATGTTAAAAACATATTTGATTTTAATATTTATATTTTCAAGCAGTTAGCATTGTTACATAAAACGTTTTTTTGGTAATTGTTTACTTAGAATTCTCTCTGAAAACCAACCTTGGTCAAGTTCATTTAAGAACAAAAAGTATGTTCTTAATTGATATTCAGAAATTCTTCATTAGAACAAATTGTATCGTTTTATTACTTTAATCAGTTAATTAATGCAAAGTACATTAATTAACTGATTAGATCACTTACTAAACTGATGTAATACCGTGTCTTCTCACAACAAAATGTAATAGGCTTTCGACTTAGCAATAACTAGCATAGATCAAGTTGCACCTGGCCTTACGGCCTAGATACCCTATGACCAGCATTGACTCGTAGCGGACGAGCCAAGACTCTTGCGTGATCATCATCATCATCATCATTATGGGCAATCAGTACGGATATACCTGACCCTATCTCGCCACCCTTCGCTACTGTCCATCGCTTCCGGCAGGTCCACAAGGCAACATCCCCGTATCGGCACAGAGATGTTGTATGTAGGTTCGAGCTGGTCGTCCTGCCTTTGCTCGTCCATGTGATAGGATCTACAGGAATGCGTCACTTATGAGTTTCTCCCTACTTCTCCAGCAGTGTCCTACATGTCTGGTTCGTCTAACATGGATAGTTAACGTGATGGAGTGCTGCCTCCAGGACTTGTGTTGTATAGCCATATAATACATATATGCATGCAGAACATAACGACGACACAATAAAGACGATCGACATAGTTCTTTAGAAAAAATATACTTCTCACTTTATTGAAAGGGTTGTGCGTGAGAGGGAGTTGGAGACTGAACAGAACTGCAACATATTGACCCCCACTCTATTCGCCATAACTGCGTTTCCTTCCCGTTCTCCTGGGATTCTCAACTGGGGGCCTGGAGCCCAGCCTCTCTGGGTGCTGGTTTTCTCTACCGCATCTTACCTCCAACTCGCCTGATCCCCAACTAACTGACTTCCTGTCTTCATTGAGTTATATAATAGTTCAACGTCCACCTTCTTCTTGCGGGCGTCACAATTTCGCACTCATTCAATCTGTCTACGGTCAAGGTTATAATATCCTGATATTCCTCGACCGGATGCACCTATTATCTACATAGATGCATTTCCTATTTTGACTGCCCGGCCGGGTCGTAGGTCAATATGCAACACCTGTTCAATATTGCTCGCAGTATTCTTGTGTAGTTGCCGTCAAGCTTTCTCTCCATACGTTTATTTAAGGCGATAGCTATATTTATTTTGAATCCTAGAAGCAACAACCCACAAAACAACAACTGCACGGCTTCTTACTTTCTATTTTAAAAATATCCAAGTAAAACGAACAAGACAAGAGAAACACTACGAGAGAAGCAACAGCTCATAACTGACGTTCTTCTATGGACCCCTACACATAGATGTGCCAGTGTTGACCGACCAACAAGTATTTAACTAGATAAGCTCTATGCGGACACAGGAGGTAGTTTGGAAGTCCTTCTGGGAACGATTAGTGATAGGGACGGGTGCGGAGAGAGAAAGAAAAAAGAGAGAGAAAGTCAAGAAAATTGATGCTGTCATAGCGACATGATGATGATGATGATGATGATGATGTTATCTCCAAATTACTGATATACAGTTGGAAGTGAATGATAATTGTAATTTAGGAGAAAAAATTAAGTAATGAAACCAAAAAAATACATTAAATTCAAACAATTATTATAAAGGCACAAATGTACAACCAGAGACTGTGTTAGAAAATACTGTGCCCAGTTAGAATATTGCCTGTGGGGTCTTCTACTTTACAAAAATGTAATGGTGAGGCCAGTTAAAATATTGTTCGTGGGGCCCAATACACTATGAAAAAAAAAAAAGAACGGGCGAGGCGCGGTTTTGAAAAAAAATCTTAGTAATTTTAATTGAATCCAACTAAGACATCTTAATTTATTTTATATATATATATCATTTTCCATAGGTTGCATCAATAAATTGTTTTGTCGCTCTTGCGAAATTGTTGACCGAAAACATGTTTTAAACTGTTTTACTTTTGAAAAAAAATAACACTTCTTTCATGTATGTGCTTGGCTAAATCTGAACAAATCCGTCTAATCGGCTTAAAAGCGGTCATGTGTGCAGCATTCAAGATAATATAAATAAGTAACGCATTAAATTATTGGATATTTTATCCACCATCTTGAAATTCTAAATTGAAACGAGGTTAAAAAGGATGCAGGAGGGACTGCAAATTATCTATATAAGAAAACAAACCTAAATTATTTGCTCAGGGATTTTTTTTTTAAAACGGAGATATATGATATTCTATATGATATTTAGGCGATACAGCTGCAATTGAAATCAACCAATTTGCATCCGGCAGTCATGGCTCCAAAAATGGAACATTGAGTGTATGGATTTGCTTTATTTTGGTTTCTTTGTTTAATGGCAGATCCCTCTTTGTTGGTAATTTTATGCCAATGCTTTTCATGTAAATAACAGTATGGATACTATTAAACACATAGCTGGGAGTTCATACTTTTCCGAAGGATATTAGTCCGAAAGTGGATGGAAGAGACTGGAGTTGGAACTCGATTGCTTTTGGACGGCTGTTCACCATTTTAACTATTACGCCACAGAGGAGCCTTTAAGGAGTGAGTAATCATCGCTTCATTGACATTACTATTATGCCAACTCTTACCCAGGGTAACATCTAAAAGTGAAATAGTCCTATCTTAAATATGGTGTAAAATGAAATGGAGATATATTATTAAATTAGTTCTTCAAGTCCTGGTGGCAACACCCCACAAAGAACCAACTATACGGCCACCCGCCTTTCATTACGAAATCTATCAAAGTTAGACGAACCAGACACGCAGGTTACTGCTGGAGGAGCATGGACGAGCTCATAAGTGATGTACTCCTATGGACCCCCACATATGGACGAGCTAAAGCAGAACGACCAGCTCGAACATACATACAGCAGCTATGTGAGGATACTGGATGTAGCCTAGAGGCGATGAACGATAAGGAGAAGTGGCGAGAGAAGGTCAGGGATATTCGTGCTAGCGGCACGACATGATGATGATGATGATGATGTATCGACTTTTTCAAAAGCTTGTGCTGATACATTGTATTAACTTATGTAATTAAAAATCATGTAAGCATGTATTAGGAATAAATTTGGAGACACGATTTGCGAAAACGGTTATCGTAGAAGGAAATCAAATATGTGACACAAATTCAAATCTTCAACGAAGTTGTTAGAGTTTCAAAAAGAAATGCATGAATCATCTCTTCTCCCGCTAAAAAATATGGTTAAATAGTAGGTCAGCCTGATCCGCTAACACTGGTAAGATAACCAGTCTATAAGAATGAAAGGTGTATTCAAATGAGCTGTTCAACGCTTAAAAATTACTTTGTGTTGTATCATGTCCGTAGAGGAGGATATAGGTAAATACACTGAATAAACATGAACCGCCAAGGTTTAACCTATCGTAAAAACCAAAAAACAACCTTTCAAGAAACCAAATGATACTTGATGTACATGTTGGTAATTATTCAGCTTTGATTTGTTTGACACACAGTTCAAAGTTTGTTGACAGTATCTGCTGTTGCTAAAAGCTTACAAATCTAAATGTCTAGTGAACAAGTTTATTCTCTTTCACGTTAGTGAACTAGAGGCAACAGAAGTTTTCAGCTTTAGTTGACTTGCATGTTATCGACAATATTAAAGAATACGTTTAATATAATTATATGTCCAGATCAGGTGCGAAAGAAATAGAGAGAACATTTACAATAGAAACACAGAATGATTATTAGGACATCGTGATATATGTGTAAATTTTCCAAGTGTTGTAGTATATATATATATATATATATATATATATAAAGGGAGATTGAAAAGTATCTCCGAATTTTTGACATTCTTATAATCAATTTCTAAATTATATTACAATAAAAAAACAAATTATAAGCATTTCAAAATAGGGAGTTACTTTCCAATCACCTGGTGTATACATTTATATAAAGTTGGCGATCGTAGTCAAGGGTAACCCAAATGCAACCTTGTGAATAGCTACTACACCGAGATTTAGGGGAGGGCGTTACTCCATTCAATTGATTGCTCCACTTAACCTTTGATACGTACCTGATAATGCTGGGTCTTAAGCCAGGCGGTATCTAGTACCATTTTATGTGTCTTGGTATTAATTAACCTGGGATTGAACACACGTTTCCCTGACTATTGGTGAAAACTCTACCCGTTAGACCAGTGGCCCGGTCATATGTATATGAGTGTATACGTGTGAGTGTTTCAATTTTATATATGTCTGTTGGATATTTTACGTTAGATTTGCGTCTTGCAGTTTGGGGATTCTCTTACTGGCCAATCGGCAGTTTTACCCTTCAAAAATTCATACCCGTTTTCTTCCGAAAAGAAAAATACTAATTTCCTTAACAGAAATAATTGACTAATTAAAATTATCGTCTGTCCTTTTAAACTGTATTGCAATTTCAAAAATTTAAACGGCCTTTTTTTTCAATGAATAATGTTTATTCAATAATAAAAAAAATAGATTAGGGGTGAGAAAGTGCGCCGAAATATCAAATGAGACCCTCTACACAAGGAAATTTGGCCAAGCACTAACAGATCAAATAACCAATTCAAAATTCACAGTTTGTCTTTAGAACCTGATGACTTTATACTTTTTGGAAAAAATAATAAAAAAAAAACAATTTAAAAAACAATCAAACCATTTGATTAAAAAAATATTTCTTAACTTTAAATTTTTTATAAGTTATTAACTAAATGTTTAAACTCTAGAAGAGTTTGTATGTATTCTAAACTGGGTATAATTGTAGAAAAACGGTTATCAGCATAGGAAGTGGACCCGGCTTTCCGAGTTCAAATTCTGAATGAGGTTATTTACATTTCACCGAGTACGAAAAGTTACCTATACCCTGTTTACTTCTTGGTAAATAGTAGGACAGGTTGTGTGGTTTAATTTTAGTATGGTAATTGAGAATAAAACTTTGAATTCGAACCTGTTGAAACATGTCCTACCAAAGGCAAGTTTAACAAAGAGCTTTTACGATGGGGATGATCTAGAAGATTTATTGTTTCGTCTTATTGTTGGATAAAGGGTTTTATAATGAGCTTTAGATATAAATAGGTTTGTTAACATCTGCTGATGCTGCGGCGGAAGTCGAATCCTAATTGAACAAAAATGAGAGAAATTACACCTGGTACCTGAAGGAAACAAAACGCAAGTTTTCACAGCAAAAATTGCGTTTAAGAAAGAATGCCCACGTTTATTGAGTAGGCGGTATGATGGATGAGGTGTGACAACGACAATTTTAATGGGCGTTTGGAATTTCATATAAACAAGAAAATTTCGACCCCAACGCCGAAGGAAGTAAAATGAGGTTCTCAGAATATTCATACCTCGATCCAACTGTCTACAGCACAGACGTCTTGGATTCTCACTTACTCTACCCAAGCGTATATTTCGGATAATAAAAGAAAAAGAAAAGAACCAGATTTTATTTTTACAAATCAGTGTTATCTTTTTCTATCATACAATATGTTCCCCACAAATGCTTTAGATTTATTTGATAAATACCGTATATATTTGTGTATGTGACGTATTATTTTTCTGACCAAAAGTTAGGGTTGCGTATTACACACGAAAATTATATTACTAAATAATGCCAGACTATATCGGCGACGGGATGTCCAAAAGTAAGTTATGTTTATATTCCAAACTTGTGTTGGAAATTATTACATAGAAATATCCCCTGGAATGTTTGTTTGTTTTTAATTCTTTTTCTCTTAAAGTGAGCAGCCCAGTCGGTTGGAGCTGAAGAATCGATCGACTGCATCTCTGCAGAGAGGTAAACCCGACTCCAATGAGTGTTCTCGATATAAGACGAAACAATCGGAACGTGAAGTTTTGGGAATGTGGAGTTCCCCTTCATTTCTATTGCTACCATGTTCACTCTGACCCGGAGTGGTAGGACCTGATTTGGTCCTATCTATCGGTCGAATAATATTGTTTGACCATATATACTCTATGCAAAAAGATGGCTTACGTAAAATCGAATTGTTAGAAATAAAGCTATTTAACCATCTAACTATGTGTAAACAAATGATTATTGTTTAATTGAATTATTAGTGATACTTACAAAACTTAGAACCATTGAACTGCGTGTAAACAGACGAGAAATGTTGAAAAAAAAATGATGTTAAATAAAAAAAAAAATACTTATACATTTTTACCAAACCCTCCGCTCAGGCAGTATATGACACAAGGTCAATTTTTAAGCGGAGTTTAACAGGTTTGAACTCAGAGTTTTCTTTCTCCTAGACTAGTTGCCTCTCCAAGGCTGAAGAACCCAGTCTGCCCTACTATTTACCCATAGCTGGAGGGAGAATAATTGGATTTATACCTTTCCCAAGGGTATTAGTGCTATGTGAAATGCAATCAGTCTCGTCCAGGATTTGAACTCGTGTCGCCGTGTCAAAAAATACTTATAACAGCCTCCTGTCTGTAGTAGAATTATACGTGTTTGATAGAAATATTTTAAACCATTTAACAGTGAAAATAAGCTTCTACTCATTTAAAAAATGTTATAAACAAAATGTGTTTTCAAATCATATATATTTAAGATTCATGTGTTACATAGCCAGATATTAATATGTGAAATAGACATATTCATACCGGGACGCAAAACGTTCATAATGTCCATAAGGCACATATATAGATAACATTGGAATCCCGAAACACAAAAAAACACTTATGACTTCTCAGTTCAGGTACGAAACTTTTTATTACCTTTGAGTTAAAATGTTTTCCGACATAAGAAAAGAGAGAGACTCAATCTTTCTATGCTGACTTTTCCATACGCCCCCAACCACGTGCGACACCTGCCGCAAGGCCTCGACGAGCAAGCGAAAGTCAACCTTCTTCTTCTGAGGCAGGAACTCAATTATCCTGACTTTTTTTCAAATCCACAAAATCCTCCGCACACGCTTCCCTCATTCACATCACCCGGTTACATTTCTCTCTGGGGTTTCTATTGTGTCATCTTTGAATGACACGTCTGCTCCGAGCGTGCGTTAACACCTGTGCTCATATTTGCACCTAACTACCCATGTTCTAAGCGAAAGGTTCTCAGCCTAACTAAACCGAAAGGCCAGACATGTAAAACGAAATCCCTGGGGCCATTATATTAGATATGAATAAGCAGGATTTGGCATTAAATAAGCTACAATAGATGATATGATAAAATCCAACTATTCCAAACTCAATCTAATATGAGCTCATTCTCTTCACATGGATGTTGAATTTTTGTAGCGGCATCTCAATGTGCTTGCTGAAATTACTGCGAAAACTTTTTAAGATACTATATAAACTATCGCCAATGGTCCATGAGATCAGGTTTCAGTCCCAGGTCAAGTCATACCAAAGACTCAAAAATGGTACTTGATGCTGCCTTGCTTAACACTCAGCATTATAAGTTATAGACTAAGGGTAAAGTGGAACAATCCAAGGAAAGGAAAGGCGCCCTTCCATACATTTCGGTGTAGTAGCTATTGAAAAGGGAGCCTTCCAATCACCCTTGACTATGGTCGCCAACTTTATTTTATTTACATATATAAACTATATAATTTTTTGGTTTTAGTCAGTAAGAACCAATTTAATTTCTATAAATCATTCCACATTAATCATGATACATTTTTTTCCAGGATTTCTTAGTCCAAAGATGGTAGTAGGGTGTTATACACAAGTGTGAATGAGTCACCATGGTGAAAAGGCAAGTGCCTGACTGAGGTCTCGAAGTAAGTTTGTACAAATTCAACCCGCGAAATTACATTCATTATCGGGAAATTACGTTTACTATCTATCTATCTATCTAAATCGTTATATCTAATCTATAATTCTGTTAGAGGGAAAAAATCCCGAATTGTACAATTTTCAAATTCTACGAACTGATATCTGGGAAAAAAAATTTCAGTAAAAAGTGTAAAGACCAAAAACACGCGTGCTACTTGAAAATAATCAAACTGCATGTCAAAAGAAAAACATCGATAGAGTTACCAAAGCAGAATAGTAATAAAGTGAGATAGAGCTAATATTATGAAAAAAATTTCTACGTGGCCTAGAGCGAGTTTACCAAACTGCTTTTCAGGATTGCTTTGGCAGGAAAAAAAACAACACTTTATTCGAGAAACCGACAAAAAAGGCAGAAAAATCCTGAAGAGCCATTTGGTGAAACCGGGGTAGACTCACTATCAACCGTGTAGGAACTATTTTCATTATATATATATATATATATATATATATATATATATATATATATATTATAAAAGTTTTGTCGTCACTATCTGACTTCGTGGGTTTGTGGCAGACCAAATGCAGTATAATTTGGAGAGTGTTCAACAACTGTGATAGAGCTATAATAATAATAATAATAATAATAATAATAAGTAGATATATATAAACGTTTATGTTTATTTGATAGCACGGAATCTTCCATCCTAGTAAATATATTAAAAAAAAATACATACACACACACATATATATAGATATATATATATATAAAGGACTAACATATTCCCCAAGCAGGAAAGTAAGTTGTACAACGACTGTTTTTCTTAAAGCATTGCTCTGGAAGTAAATAACCAACGATGGTTGATCTTCCATTAAAAACAATGGAACCAAACTAAAAATCTACAGGGTGGAACGATAAAATTGTCGACGTGAAAAGACGACATGATTCCATTTCCGTTTAATGAAAACCGGTTTTCTTTTTTTTTTTTTTTTGTTGCAGACCATCTACTAGTTGGCCAGTTGTTTACCAATCCCATGAGCGATAGCCGCTTTCTGTCATGTCTGAAAGTGACACAATGTTCAACAAGCGAGATCGGAGATGCGCCGCTGTACAACTCATGATCGCTACCGATCCAACTTATGACAACAGGACCATTGCCAGCACCCTCAAAATGCAAATCTGGATTGCCACAAATAACAGGGACGTGCCCAGTGAGATGAAAACAACGTTTCCGGCTACGGTTATGGTCTTTGGTGTGGTTTCAAGTGAGAGCCACACCGTGCCACCTCACATCTTCGATGTCGGCTGGAAAGTCAACACCAAAGTGTACCTGGATGTGCTGAAGAGTGTGGTGATCCCCTGGTACAATCAGGTGGCTGGTGGCAGAGCCTGGGTGTGGCAGAAGGACTCGGCGCCGGCCCACAAGTCCAAAGAGACCCAGGCTTGGCTTCAGAAAGAGTGCTACGACTTTGTACCCTTCTCTCACAGGCTCCCCCCACCCCTCGAACTGAACCCGCGAGACTACTTCGTTTGTTCATACGTCGAGAACATCACCAACATGAACTCCCTCATCACCAAAGCCAGCCTGATCGTGGCCATCCACCGATTATTCGCCGATCTCCCGACGGCGTTTTTGGAAAAGGCATGCTCCAAGTTCCGGATCAGTATCGAGGTGGTGATTGAGGCTGAAGGGGGCTACATTGAATAGATGTCAGCTCTACAAGATAATCAAGTTACCTGAATTGATTTTTTCAATAAAAGTTTTAAAATAAAGCTGTAGTGTTGCTTTCTTTAGGACGAGAATTTTATCGTTCTACCCTGTACATGAGTGGGTATTATACACAGAAAATTACAGTAATCGTAGTGATAGCAGTGGAAATCTTATCTTAAAGAAGAACAACCGCTTGTTAAAAAATAGTAGCATTTATTTAAATGAATACAGTTTTTTTTTAGTTGTCTTAAATCTAATTTTTCGTAAATAAAACTTCTTTATTTTAGTTTTATTTTTCTCTTCATAAATTAGTACACAGATCATGAAGGAAATTAATCTTTTGTAAAAAATGTGAACAATAATATTTTTGATTTTATCATGCGATAGATTCTCATGGTTGACGTCATAACTTCATCTCGGAAATATTTTCCTCTTTTGCTATTAATGAAAGTGTAAAGTTCGATCACGGGAAGGCACGATCAGAATAACATTATAAATGCAGCTAAAGAAATGTTTTATTCTTATCAATGAATAATAAAATGTTTATTTAGATCCATTGCTTTGTTTTCTAATACCAATATCATTACTATGGTGATGACTACATTCAAATTTAACGATATGATTCATAATTTTGAAATCAATAAAATTTATTCTCTTTCTCGGGTGGATTTTGTTTTGAATGCAATCCAGCAGACAGCTAATTAGCCATTATTTTAAAAGCATATAATGATCTGTGCAAGCTGAGACAGAGGACAAGGAAGAGGGGAGAACAAAATGATTAAATAAGTCGAAAACGAGGAACAGAGAGGATTAGTAGGAGGAGTAGGAGAATGAATGTGGCAATAGAAAGATATGAAACGAGAAACAGTAAAATTAGTGGAAGAGAGAATCGAAAGTAAAAGATACTAAAAAATAACGATGTTAGATTGCATAAGAAAATCAAAACGACAAGTAAATATATAAAAAGAAGTTATTAGAGGGTACAAATACGGATATAAATACCGTAGGGAGAGAGTCGGACAGATGGAGATAAGGCTGTAAATGAGGAAGACTGAGAAACCTCGGAAAAAAAGTAACCCTATATAGGGTTCCAATCCTGGAATATAAAAAAAAACAAAAAAACAAAAAACCTACGTGGTTGATTGTTTTATTAGCTAGTCAGTCAGTTGAGGTTTATTTCATGCTTAGACTTAAGAGAACCACATTTGTTGGACATTCAATCTTATATTATTTGCGTAAATGTTTCTAAAAGATTTTTTTCTCACTGTCCTATCGACTACGACTAATTTTTATATACATCTATTTGACCGCTAGATTGGACCTGAACAGATATTAGTATTCGAGGTCACAGTCAACCTGGGAGCAATGGCAATGAAAGATAACTCCATAGTCCATAGATTAATAGATTTTGAATCTTGCCATTGGATTTAGTTGAGTGCCATTCCCTGGATATCATCACTGAGATGTTTTTTTTTCTTTTCTGCAGGAGGTACAGTAAGCGTATTTTAAGACCCTCCAAGACAAAGAGAGAGAAAGATAGAGACAGAGATAGATAGATAGATAGATAGATAGATAGATAGATAGATAGATAGATGGGTGGGGGGAGAGAGAGAGCAATTTATTTCCATCAATGTAAATGATTTGCATCAAGCTTTATTTTAATCTCGCAAAAATATTTGTTTTCAGTCTATTAAAAATGGTGGTAAACAAAATAGAATACTCATCTTACATCAAATCTTCGATGATTTTGAAATGAAAGATCTGGGAAGTCGACTGAAGAATTAAGGATGCGTTTAGTCAAAAAAAAAAAACCTTAATAAATGAGGGTTTTTTTTTTTCAGTGCGAGTCTGAGTCAAAAAAGATGGCAGTCGGTAAAGAAGGTCATGGTGAGAATCTTCTGAGACAGGAATATACCTATCCCTACTGATTCCCTTGAAAAAGGGCAGCAGTAATTATTGCCTACTATCTCTATCTCGTTAGGTAATATTCACCGTATTAATTGAATGATTCTCGTATGTAGATACATAGACACTCACACGTGCGCACACACATGTACGCCCCACACACGCCCCATACATACACACACATACTTACATACATACATATACATATATATATATATATATATATATACATATATATATATATATATATATATATATATACATATATATATATATATATATATATATATATATATATTATATATATATATATATGCATTTCATTAAAAATGAAATAAAATATTGGGTAAGTAAATAATAAAACGAATTGAACGACTTTTTGTTTGGTAAAATCTGTTATCCTACAAAAATTTATAGCGTCAAAATATCCTTCAATGCATACTTATGAAATATTCTTGATGAGTAAATATAATCAACTTATTATATGTTACTCTGCAAGATGAAAGCATTCAATTGAATTTTAAATTAAAATTTTATAAAATTAAGGCTTTGACTTTGCCGTTTTTTGATCAGAGCTCGTAGTATAGTTGATTTTAAATACAACATTTACATGCGTTTTTTTTATTTCGTAGATCGTAATGTTTTATTATCATGTTATATTAATATTGTCAAAACAAAAGTAATCATTTGTCTGTTTGGATGAAAATACGGTTTTTGCATATTGTTTCTTGAGGCAATCATTTATTTGGCGTCACTTATCTCCTCTTCATTTGTCATAAACTAGATTCTATTGTGTTATAGAGTACCAGACGCCAGGAGAAATTCACTTTTTCTACATTAGTTTAACTTTGTGAATTACAGTTCCATTGTGGAATCCTTTGTTTTCTTAATTCACTTCGTGATTTAGATATTTGTAATCAAAATAAGCATAAGTCATGAGACAGAAACTAAACAAAACCTGGATAAGTAATAATCCAATATATATATATATATATATATATATATATATATATATATACACACATATATCCGTGACATCACCACGGTAAACATTTTCTAAAACAAACATTTTGTTCTCGATATTGGTTGGATTTAACTCCCTAACTTTAGCCATCATAAAAAGAATATTTTAACGCAATCACTTTTATAGATTTGTATGTTCACGCTTTAAATTTTTAGTTAAGATAAATTTTGTTTCCATCGTCGAAAACGTTTGATGAAGGAAGAATCAATTATATATATTGTCATCCACAGACAGACTGTTTCGTTCTATCAGAACTCTTCAAAGTGGCTAGACACGTAGGACGCTCGAAGACGGGATCGAAATCCATCCAACTTTAGGTTAGACTAAGTCTCAGACCGCTCGGCCAACAAGCCTACAACGTTTAGCTAACGGAATTTTTAAGGTATTATCTAATAACTGATCAATAACCCTTAGCATTGTTCTAGAGTTAAAGTCTTGTCTTTTAGTTCGAGAATATTAAATATGTTGTACTTACTGTTGGAAATAAAATGATTTTTATTTTTTGGCATATGATTTTTTTCTTTTTCTCATAATTATTACTTAATTTATCCATTTACTGTTGAAATTTGTGAATATTCTCCACGTAGAGAAGACCAAGAGTATAAGTTGACATAATACACATGTTACGCACTTGCTTTGTCATCGGAGCCCAAAATAGCAAACACAAATATGCCCCGTATACGCCGTCTCTCTCTCTCTCTCTCTCTCTCTCTCTCTCTCTCTCTCTCGATATATATATATATATATATATATATATATATATATATATATATATAAAGGGGTAGATATTTTACTGTATAACGTCATATCAGTATACGATGTTAACCACCAGGTAATAGAGAATATTTTAAATGCTAACTTATGAGGTTGATATTTCTAATTCCAATTTTAAAGATTGGTACAATGCAATTAAGATTTTTGCTATACTCATCTACGCTCAATAAATACGAATGCTTTCTCACAAGTGTATTATCATTGATTGTCAACCTAAATGCGAAAGACTGTTTTGTTTAATTAATTAAAAAAGATAATATATATATATATATATATATATATATATATATATATATATATATATATATATATATATATATCTTAATGATAAAAATAATCAATATAAAAGAACAAAGAGAGCGCTAATTACCTTTGCCCCACTTTACTAAATTGATTTATCTATTTCTTTATATGTTGTTAATCAATCGATCTGTCCTTCATCTGCTAATGATCAATCTGTCTCAATTTGTTATATTAATAGCTTTCTCTTCCTGCCTCGCTGTCTCTGTCACTGTCTCTCATCATTCACATAAAATTGAGCAAAACCGAATCTCCGTTGAACACTGCAGAATTTTAGAATAAACAAAAGTGTATTAATCTAATGAATATTCTATTTATGGACTGAAAAACAAAATAGAAATATGCATTAATATTACTAGTTTTAATTCTAAACTTTTCATTATGGGAAAAAGGAGAGAATATGCAGCAATTTAAGAGAGACAGCGATGAATTATCTGTAATAAAACTTCGGCAGTGAATGACGCGCAGTACACCACGCTGTTTTCAAATTTTCGAAAGAATAAATTGCGTCCTGGTGCTGCCTTTCACAAAGACGGTGCCCAAATAATTTTCGATGGGACCACAGTTGAAAATAAACCTGATAGAAATAAAGTGCATGCTCAAACACAATTCGTTGAAATTGTAGAAATTTTGTTTAGGAACTGGTGATCCTGTTTCACCGAATATCAGCAGCCCCTTGGGGTCAAGTGGCGTCCACTATAAAAAGAGCGACAAATGGAGATTCCCCCTCTTTTTGTTCCACTCCTACCGCTGTTAGCAACAGGTCCATTCATAGCAGCCATTCACAGCAAATGTATTTGGTACCTTCCACCAGCGACGAACACACGTGCTGAGTTAAAAGGAACAGGACGCACAGCTAAGTTCCAGCAGGCATTTTATCTGCAAAACTTACCAAACCTAACCTTAGCTTACCTTAAACCTTTACCTTATAAATTTATCTTACACCTTTACCTTATAACAACCTTACAACTAAACCTTACAAACCTTACAACTAAACCTTACAAACCTTACAAAACCCTACCACCTATCGGAACCTTGAACTCTTACATATTCGTTGTTTGTTCCATTTGGTGTAAAACCCAGTTTATTGTTGTTGTTGTTGTATATAAATTTTGTTGCACTAAAAGTCGTTCATTTCCTTTCTTCAAAAGCTGTCAAAAAATCCCTACTGCTGTTGAAGTACGGTTTATTCTTTTACAAAACATAGAAATAAACCGGGCTTTTCGGGGCTTATAAAAATCCCCATAAAATTGCGATAATTTTCTCATCGCATCGGTTGCAGTTCTCTCTTACTCCTTATCTTCTCTCTCACTATATATATATATATATATATATATATATATATATATATATATTATCATCCACAGACAATGTTTCGTGGTATAATAACTCTCTAGTGTCGCTAGACACGCTATACGCTATTAGCAGAGTTCGAAACCCCATCTACCTTTACGCTTAACTATTATCTTACCGCTCAGCCATTTTGACAACCTTCGTCAGCTCGGTAATCTAACGCATATTGTATTAAATTTCGTTCGTGTACATTTTGCGCAATCGAATATCTGAGTACTCTGTTCGCTAGAAGTGCTTTGCATCACACGGATGGCAGTCGTTAATACTTTCGCCATAGTCTTCAGCACCCGGGAAGGTACTATATATATTGTCATCCACAGACAGGCTGTTTCGTTGTATCACAACTCTTCAGTGTGGTTAGACTTCTTTGATGCGTTAAGTTTGGATCGACACCCGCCTAAACTTACACTACACTGATATCTTACCGCTCAGTTATTTCGGCGATACTCTTCAGGTCGGGATGGAATTGGTCGTGGTGTATTGGTTATTATAGATTCGAATCCAGACATCGATGAATCTGTTTGCATTTCACATAATCCTAATACCATATGGAAATTTACGATTTTAACTATTCTATCTCGATCTAGGGATAAATAGTAAGGCAGAATTGATTATCTAACGTTGGAATGACAATCAGTATATTAGAAGGAAAACTCCTAATAAAAGCCTGTTAAGCTCTGCTTAAAATTGTTTTTGAGTCACATCTTGGTTGTGTTGAATAGTTGGTAGTTAAACGATCTTAGTCTGTTTAGAAAATCACACGTGCTAAGAAGAAGAAACTACTACAAGAACGCAAAATTAGAAGGGATTTACCTGTAGATTAATTCCACTCCTGTTTCTTAACCGTTCTAACACATAACATGTTAACCCCCTCTGCTCATGCCTATGAATGAAATAATTTGTAATTTGATTTCCACCTTATTCTTATTTTTATTTTCATTTTTTAATTGTTTATTGTTTATTTTCTAATTTTTATTTTTACTTTTTTATTTTTTATTTTTTAATTCCTTTATTTTATCTTCTGAATACGAACTGTAACTCCACATTCGCTACTCTGCGACGAGAGAGAAGCATGTAAGTAGTAATCTGACGAGACGGAGAGTATAGTTATATTCTCCGCCGAAATAAATTTATTATGACGACTTAACCGAGTTTGAGTCTCCATTAAATTATACTATATATATATATATATATATTCTAACAAAAGTTTTTTGCAGTCTTTTATCAAAGTTATGAATCTTGGTAGACAACGAGAAAATTTGAAAATATGAAAAAGTTATAATAGCAAGTTTTCTATTCCCATTTCGTAGCAATACCAGATAAACTTTAGAGAAAACCTGTCAAAAGCAATTAAACTTAATTAGATTCTTCTGATATTCGGGGGACTTGTATTACTAGCAAATTCCGCGGAAGGATAATATGCAAATATCAATTTCTTAAAAAAAAGCAAAAAAAAACAACACACTTTTAAGAATTCGGATATGCAAAACATCTCAAGGACTGGAGTGTCCAGAGACGACGGGGAAGATTAAAATTTACTGAAAATTTCACTCTGTATCTCCTTGCCAAGCGACCCAGTCAGATATAGCTGCAGAACATACTAAATGCGTCTCTGCAAAGGAGTAAGATTCACCAAACGAGTGTCCTGGTATAAATAAAATGATTGCAAGAGCTTTGGGGAATGCAGAGCACCTCATTATTACCATCACTCCCAGGTACACTCTGGCCATGAGAGGTAGCACCTGATAGGGTCCTATTGTTATATTTTGACCTTCGACCCGGCCCAAAAATACTATTCCAAGGTAATACACCGGAAGGAAGGGACACATTCCAACGGCCAGTAATCGAAAGAGATCGCGTGGGCGGATTAAGGCTTATGATATGGGACAAGGTGAAGGTCCCATTGTGCCATTACAGTCATGTACCGGAAGAGAGTAACCTCTGAACTGCATGACAGTTATTTCCGCTTGATGACGATTAAACATTCGATTTCAAAGATCCAGTAGGCGATCGTGTGGGCGTTGAGTTATTATTTAACTCAGTTGAGTTTGGGTCCCAGAGCAG
>OY757930.1:20690416-20720416 GCA_963585895.1 Sepioteuthis lessoniana | reverse complement strand
GTGGGTGTCAGGAAATGATATATGCAGATTCCCACGTGAGATACGGGTAGAATAAGTGTGAGTCTTAAGTCAGTCTCAGATTGGGAGCGCCGGCTAGTGGCAGTGCGCTTCGCTGAGGGAGCGTCCAACAGAGCGGTCCACTGCAGGCCTTCGCCAGAGTACTTAACGGCTGAGAAGCAGAAGATGTGCTAAGTGAGGCATTGAAGATAACACGCCGTAGTATGGTCAAGAGAAGAAGTTATAGGTCAATGTGACAGCCTCCATTCGTCTCCCGGCGTCTGAGTGTCTTTTTCTCACCACAGAAGGTCTAACTCCAAAAAGGAATAAAGAGGGATATATATTTTATAATGAAGTGCTATAGCCATTTCCCCTTTATGTATATTCCTTCCTTAGGACTACAGAACATATGGACCCCTTCACATGGATGTGCAAGTGTTGGACAACCAAGTAGGACTTATCTACAACAGCTTTGTACGGACACTGGATGTAATCTAGAAAACCTGCTGAAAGCGATGAATGATACTGAGGAATAGAGAAAGTAACTCAAAGAAATTCATGCTCGCTGCATAACATTATATATATATATATATATATATATATATATATATATGCAAATTTCAATAGAATTTTTAATAGAATTAATTTTCAAACCAGTGCTAACGTACTTAAATGTCTTTAGCTACTGGCACTATTTACAGAATTACATTTAAAAGCAAGCGCCATAATCCCCAACAGCAAAGACGTCCTTACACAGTAGTAATTTGCTAAAACAAAAGTTACATCACTTTTGGAACAGATTCTTTCCTGATGATGGCCCAAAATCGGGCAGAAAGTACTAGGGATATATACAACTATGGACAATACCTTAATCAGTTCCCTTCCGAATACGATAAAAGTAATACGGGATTCGAACGGATCCAAAAGAGAATATGTAGGCATAAAATGTCTCTTATGTTTAATGAAATTTGCATTAACGAAGAAATGCTGCCTAAATATACATATATATATATATATATATATATATATATATATATATATATATTGTATTTGTAAGTAACTAATACTAGCAAACCTTCACCAATTAGTTCGAATCACATTTGGTGGCCCATTAACCCAGCTTAGTGCCATATCTACGCGTAAAGCTTAGTAAATTTATATATATATATATATATATATAGAGAGAGAGAGAGAGAGAAATTGAAAGAGTTAGTGAGAGAGAGGAGAGGGGGAATCTGTGCTACTTGGTGACTGTCAGCACGTTATCGTTTTAATAATCCCACTTATTTTTCCATATGTGCAGACATTATCAATGAATTGTTTTTCCATATAAACAGACTTTGTTAATGAAATGTATCACAATTTAGGAAAGGAAACATCTGAATAATTATCGATTTTATCTTTCCTGGAGTGTCTGTATATAATTTTGGAATATTCTCTCTTTCTTTCTGACATATAAGTTATCTTAAAAGTCTATGCTTGGAAATTCTTTCTGCATCTCTAGAATCCAGGCTTCGATCAAGTTTATGAAGATGTCGAGTCCATGCAACGAATATTTGCCCCACCCCATCCGGTGTTGTGTAAAGGAAAGCTGAGTTTGGATGCTCATTAGGAGCAATGTCGCAGCGGTTGATACAGTTTTTATTTTCTTTCAAAAATGCTGTTATATTGTCATCTAAGGCATCATAACGACACAATAATAAAAACAGACGCAATGATAAAGACACAGGAAGACTTCTTTAACAAAAATATTTACCTCTCACTTTATTGCAAGGGTTTGATAAGGGTTACTCAAGGTTTGCGTGTGAGAGAGAGCTGGAGACCGAACATAACTGAATATTTTGACCACAAACTTATGACCGTCAGACTTGTGTCTTTCTCGTTCTCCAGATGCTCAACCGGAGGTCCAGAGGCCCACTCTGCTGGGTGATGGCTTTCTTTACTGCATCTTATCAGCATCTTCTCCGGACCTCAAACTCCATCGGGGTTTCTGAGGGCCCCCTCGGCTGGGTGTGGCTTTCCCTACCACAACTCGTCTAACTCCCACTCCAACTCGAACTCAACTGGCACAGGGACTCGAACTCAACTGAGTTATATAATAGTTCAACACCCACTCGATCGCCCATGCGATCTTTGAAATCGCTTGTTTAATCGTCATCAAGCGGAAATAACTGTCAAGCAGTTCAGAGGTCACTTTCTTACGGTGCGTCAGTCTATGAGAGTATCATGGGATTTTTTTACATCGTCCGATTTCATCAGCCAATTTCCGCCCACGCGATTTCCTCTCCTAACTGCCATTGGAATGTGTCACTTCCTTCCGGTGCATCACCTTGAATGGCATTTTGGGCCGGGTCGAAGGTCAAAACATAACAATGCCACCTGTTTCTATTTTCACTTTGAAATAAGTTACATAAAATCTCAACAAATTTTGTGCTACATTTTGTTGTCTTACCATTCATAGTAGCTATTGAAAAGGGAGCCTTCTGGTAACCCCCTACTATGGTCACCAATTTTACTAACCTTACTTACTATACATATTTCCTGTATTTTCTCATAAATTCTTTATTTGCACTCTGATCGAATATACAATTTTAATAGATATTATTAAAACTAAAACAAAGAAGCAGAAGTTTTTTACGTACAGTTGTGCTTTGTAATTAAAAAAAAACAAGACAAAATAGAGCAATTTGCAAATGTTTACCAGCCTGTGGAAACATTGCAAAATTGCAAGTTATTTCTAAATTCTCTTCTAATTGAAAATAGTTTGCATCATCGCAATTTGCATTTGAAATTTCCCAAAACAGAGAGAAACCTTAGCGTAAGACAAAAACTTTACTGGAAGAAAATTTACATTTATTTGCAAGAGACAATCGAAATTTCAGTGGAAGAATATTTATATTTACTTATAAAATGCCGAAAGGAAATTTAACTAAGAAAATTTATAACTATTTTTAATAGATTGCGATACTTTAGTGTAGGAAAATTTATATTTATTTTTTAAAAGACAGACATAAATTTAGTGTGAGAAAATTTATTTTTATTCTTAAAATACACACAAAACCAACGTGTGAGGAATTTTTTTTTCAAAGACGAAAAGAAATCTTCGTGTAAGAAAATTTATATTTATTTCTGAAAAGAGAGAATCTTCATGTAAGACATGTATATTTATTCCAAAATGATTGACGGAAAGTTTAGGGTAAGAATATTTATAGCTACTTCTAACAGAGAGACAGACAGACAGAACACGGAAAAAAATTATGTTTATTTTTAAAAGACAGACTGAATCTTCGCAGATGGAAATATATATTTAATTATGAATGGCAGACAGAACTCGAGTGTAAGAAAATAATTTTTTATTAATAAAAGACAAAGAGACCCTTAATATAATAGAAATTGTATTTATCCATAAAAGACAGTTATAACCTTAGTGCAAAAAATATTTTTATTTATATAAAAAAGTATAATCTTTGAGTAAGATGAATTATATTTAATTTGACTAAATTTCGTAGATGAAGCTTCATAATTTTATCATTTAGAATATTCCGACTATTGACCTCAGCTTCAATGTTATACTCTAAACGTTTCAGCTAATATGTCCTTCGGCTTTCTTCGGGCGTTTCATGTCGTACTAGGGAGCCTCCACAAAACCTCGAACTGAACCCTTAATTTAATTTATACGGGTAGACCGTTTTATTTCCGTTTACCAGATATAAACTCGTGAATGCTTGCTAGACTAGTTTGCTAATCATTACACCACTCTAGGCTCTCTAATTCATCACTTTTAGTAATTTAACAAGCTGTTTTCGCTTATATGTGGCACAAGGCCGTATGAATTGGGCATCTAATGAGACTGGAACTCACTCGTGAAAGTTTGCTTGTCTAGCTTGCTCACCATTACACCACCCGAGGCACCCTAACTCATTACTTTTAATTGACCAACTGAATATAAAATGAACCCAGATCGAAAGCATCCTTTTCTACAAGGACATAACAAGGAACCATTAATTAATGATGCTATTTTTAAAAAATTCTATTTCCTTTAGGGAAAGAAAAACAAAATATTTGTGTTCCCGTACATTTCATTACCTATTTATTTATGCATTCTCCGATGCTGTAAAAATCATATAACTGAATACACTAATTAAAATCGCAAATAAACATATTATTTTCTAATTTATCAGTGAAGAAAAAGATATTTGTCATGTCATACCCGCTTTCTATCGATCCCATCACAAACCAATATGAAAACATATAGCTTAATGTCTGCCCAAGGCATTTCTATCACTAATCTAGCGTGTTATATTCGAATATGTTAACGCAGAGGAAGGAAGAGAGAGAGAGAGAGAGAGAGAGAGAGAGATAGTGTGTGTGTGTGTGTATGTGTGTGTGTGTGTTGGGTATCACCTACCTTTTCAGCATAATGAGCTGTTCCATCTGCCATTGTGGCAGTAGTGGAGATTAGTCTGGCAATAAGCCTCCTCGCCAGTTTTGGATTGCGTTTATTCTCTCTATCAAAAAGTAAGTCATTGTTGAAAATTGTTATTTGTTATCTGTAAATTTTATATTGTTATTGCTTTGTGACCCCCTCAAACAATTGTTACTGTTGTTTGTTTGTGAGGAGGGTCAAATCTCGACTCGAATTGTTTTAATTCTTTTAAAAAAAACGACCACCATTTCTCATACCGGATTTTTTATTGTTTTTCATCTTTCTTGATCTTAACTACATCATTCGGATTCATATCCTCCTAGCTGTGTTTCACAGCCATGGAGGAGGCTAACTCACCCGAGGATATATTTACAACGAGACCCTCCCCAATGCCGGAAGAAGCACCTTTTGACTTGTCGTCATAAGCAAGCACTATTCCACCGGTACAGAAACCAAAAGAAACAACAGTCTCTTGGTCGTCACACTGCGTGAACCAAAAAAACCCCAGTGACTACGCAAGAGACAGGGCAGAAAAATATGCAGATTACTTTAAGGAAGGCGAAATCTTTCCTATACCGGAACTTGTTAAAGAAGTGGAACCAAAGACCCTGTCCTTCGTAGTCACTGATCTTAAGACCAAGAGACTAGCAGGCCTTAAAAAAGAGACTTGTGAAGACCTTCTAAAAAGCGCAAAAATCCCAGGTAAGTATTTCTGCCGCAGAAGCTTTGCTACCTGGGATGTTCTACTTCCTTCAGAGGAAGTAGCCAAGAAACTGGCCGGTGATAACATTACAACACGCTTCTTCCGGCTGCAACCTGAATATCGAGGCAAGTGAAGAATAAAGGTCATCGTATATAATGTCTCAATGCAATTGAGTGGGGACGTTCTCGCCGCCTACTTAAGCATATATGGCGGCGTTGAACAAGTTTCTCAAATAAGATCTACACGAGGAAGTGCATACGGTGATTATGTCTTTATCATGTGCCTCGATAGGGGAGGGTTTAACAACGTACCTCATAAAATCAAATATCGAGATCAAACGATGACGGTGGTCGTTGAGGGCAGGAAACCCTTATGTTGGGCCTATAACAAAATCGGACATTTTTCTAAAAACTGCCCTCAAAAAACAACGACCACCGCAACAACGACTACTACCACTACCACCACTTCCGAGATCATAACAACCAAGACACCCACCAAAAACATCGAAAATCATCAAGAAAACCCCAACAAAAAAGATGAGGAGGGGTGGACTCAAGTGACCAAAGAAAAAAGGGGGGAAAAAAACTCCAATAAAAACGTCAATAGCACCTACAGCTACCACAAAAGACTCAACAACTATAATCATCGCTACTCCAACTGATGCTACTACTAAAACACAATCATCAACATCGACCACTACAACAGAACAATCATCAACACCAATAGAACCCATGGACATGAGCATCAACTTAAAAAGAAGAAGGAAGAGCGAAGACTCGCCAACAAAAGAGGGGGAAAAAAGAAATCCCAAAAAACCAACACAACAACAAACACCCTCCCTACCTCAACCTAAGGGGGAGGGGAAAAAGAAAATAGCAAAGTCACCAGCCACAAATGAGCGACCAGCTCAAATAATTCCTGCCCTCCCACAAAAACAAAAAATCACTCCAGTAAACCCAATTGAAATCCCACTACCCCCCTCACTTTCCCCAATCACAACTCCGAAAATTTTCACACGGTCACACTCAGTGACAAGACTCTCACCTGACCCACAAACAGCATTAACATCATCATCAGGTCAAAAACCAAGACCACGCCCGGCTTCAACAGAAGCCCGCCATGCCATGACCGCTTTTCTCTTCTGCGAAGACATTTTAGAAAACCCAAATCACGACCACATTTTAAAAACCTCATTAAAGCCATTGCGCTCATTTAAAAAAATAAACAACAAAGACATCACTAATCCCTACATATTCAAGGACGCTCCAATGTTGACCACATTCGTCCGTTCGGCTGGCAATCGGACTAAAGAGCTATGGAACTTTATTGACCAAGCCAGCCGGGCGGACGTAATGCTGGCCAACAGAAAAAATGTTTTAAAAAATGCTTCCTTTTTGTTCGGGCAGGGTCCCGATTTTAGCTCACCCATCATTTTATAGGTCCCTAAAGCTGAAGTACCCCATGGATGTCGGGGGAATTACCAGGGACGACCGAGTTAGCACTGAGCTCGGCACCGGTTCCCCTTGTCAGGCCGTCGGCATCCTCACCCCGAAGGATTTCCGGCCCGTAGTCGACACTGAGTAAGGTAAGTTGGATTGATGGCTTTAAACCTTGCCAGTTTGAATGTGAGGGGACTGAGGGATTCAAGCAAGTGTACGCGCTTGCTTGCTGAACTCAAGAACCTCGGAGTGCATGTTGCTGCAGTGCAGGAGACTCACTTCACTTGCGGTGCCGGCTGTCGGGTGCTGGAAAGCGATTTTAACGTTTTCTCTGCATACGACAGCCGCACCAGCGCTGGGGTCTCTTTGCTAGTTGGACGCAGCCTTGATGCTGATGCTGACGCTGTTTTTGCAGGTGACGGGGGCCGGTTGGTTGTGGCCGATGTTGCCGTGAAAAGATTCAAGTTTCGTCTGGTTGCGGTTTATGTGTCCAATATCGCTGTGGAGAGGGTTTCCTTTTTTCGTCGGTTGGCGCCGTTCCTGGACGATACGAAGCGGCTAGTCTTAATGGGTGATTGGAATGCGATCCTTGATCCCAAGATAGATAAGGTCGGGCGGGGAGCTAACAGATTGGGAAGGTGTGAAAGCAGCCTTGTCGGCTTCGTGACTCGTCACGGTCTCGTCGACAGGTTTCGTCTGGATCACCCAGGGCGGGGGATGTGGACGTGGCTAGATAGGTCGCCCTCTGCCAAAGTAGGTTCCTACTTGGACAGAGTGTTAGTGAGAAGAGCTGACATTGATTTTGTTAGTTGTCCCACGTTCCACTTGATAGCGTGGACTGACCATAAACTCATTAGAGTCAGTCTGCGGTTAGCAAATAGGCCTAGTCTAGCCGGCTACTGGAAGTTCAATACCTCCTTACTGGAGATACGGGACTTCCGGGATCGGCTAGAATCCCTAATTCAGCGGGCGTTAGTGGGAGCGGTTACCGGGAATAGGTGGTGGGTTTCTCTTAAGCATAGGATTAGAGATTTCGCCACAAAATGCGGTCGACAGCTCAACTTAGATAGGACCGGGGAGGCGAAATCTATAGATGATAGACTCTCCCGGGCGGTGGCTGGGGGGGACTCCCTAGGTGTAGAGCTAGCTAGGAGGGACCTTGAGCGTGAGAGTAGCGAGCGCTACAAGGGATCAGTAGTTAGATCTAGGCTAAAAAGAGTTCTCAACGAAGCTGTGAAATCGAACGCGACTGCGCGTGAAGAAGTGCGAAGGTTCCCCGATCGGTACATCGCATCTGTGAAGACCCCGGACGGGCGTCTGCTGCGATCGGGTCGTGAGATACGTGACGCCTTTCGGGCGCACTTTCGGGATCGCTTTGCCCGCTGCACTGATCTCCCGCTCCGGGAGTTTCGTAGCTATCTCGCCGACTTCCCCCGCCCTGGGGCGGCTGAAGCGGCTAGCTGCGAGGGTGTGGTTACTGAATGCGAAGTCCGTGACGCGTTGAAGCAGGTCGGCCTCAACAAGTCGCCGGGACTAGATGGTTTGCCCTACGAAGTGTACTTGAGGATGTCGCACATGTTTGTACCTATTCTGACGGATATGTTCAACCATTGGTTCGCCCAGGGAGCCATCCCTGGTAGCCTTACCAAGGGTGTGATCACATTGCTGAAGAAAGGTGGCAGGCATGTTTGGGAGGGTTTAGATGATTACAGGCCCATAACTCTGCTTAACACAGAGTTAAAGATTTTGGCCCGGATCTTAGCGAATCGTTTACAGCTTGTCATTAGCGATCTGATCGGCCCCGAACAGACCTTTGCTGTGAAGGGAAGATCGATCCAGGACAACCTGCACTTGATTCGCGAGGTCCTAGAGGGGATAAAAGACGACACCGAATCCGCGCTGATCAGTTTAGATCAGTCCAAGGCATTCGATAGGGTTGACCATCGGTTCTTGGCGTCTGTTTTGGAGACTGCCGGATTCAAACCGGAGTTCCGCAGATGGATTAGCATGATGTACCACAAGCCTCAGGCAGTGGTGCAGGTGAAGGGAAGGCGTTCGGGGGTGATCGCGATCGAGCGTTCGGTCCGGCAAGGCTGCCCTCTGTCTCCGCTTCTCTAGGTCCTCGCGTTGGAGCCCTTCCTGCGCAGGCTTAGGGATGAGGGTACAAGTCCGGCACTGCGCGGTATCCCATTCGTTGGCCGCCTTGCAGCCAGGGTTTCCGCGTTTGCTGATGACGTCACAGTCTTTGTATCCCGCCGCCAGGATATAGAGGCTGTGAAAGAGGCGGTTGTCGAGTATGAGCGGATTGCAGGGGCCAAGGTCAATTTTGACAAAAGCGAAGGTTTGCGGCTCGGTGCTTGGAGGGGTAGCAATACTCTTCCGGGGCCCTTCCGCTGGAGTGACGGACCCATCCGTATCCTCGGGGTGTGGTTTGGGCCCGACCTCCAACTGGAGCGAAATTGGTCGGAGGTACATGCTAAGGTGAATACTCAGGTGGGAATCTGGCTTTCAAGGAGGTTGTCCTTAAAGGGCAGGGCGGAGGCGTACGCCGCGTACGTCTTCCCCTTGATCCTTTACCGATTGGCTGTACTTCCTCTGCCTAAGGCACATCGGTTGGCACTGCAACGATCCCTCTCCAGATTGCTGCGGGGAGGTGCAAGGCCGATGGTCCGTAGGCAGGTCTGTATCCAACGTACTCGCAAGGGGGGTCTGGGTATGCCTGATCTGGAGAGCCACTGGCTTGCTGGAAGACTTGCATATCTGGGCCGTGTCTTGACGGGGGACTCAGTGTGGAGACGAAAGGCGAGTCGGACTTTTCCTCGCCTCAACTCAGACCCAAAGGCTGAAGGTCGACGTAGGCCTTTGGGCGAAGCACTGTTTGTCCGCGAGTGCCGAAAGGCCCTTCGTAACCTTCTTGGGTCCAGTGACCTTTCATGGCCTCGGAAGGAACTGTATCGGGAGCTAGTGGTGGGTTCCGCTTCTGATCCTCTCAGCGAGCGGCACGGCTGGACGGCGGAGGGGATCCGCTCTCACTGGAATTGGGCGCCAGGATCGAGCTTCTTGAACAACTCCGAGTTCTCGCTCACCTGGCGACTTGCACGGAATGCGTTGCCCCTTCGCGACTTGATCTACAAAGCGGGCCTGGCAGACATGCCTGATTGCCCTCGCTGCGGCAGTGGGTTGGAAGAAACGGCTGAGCACGCCTTCTACAACTGCGAGCGAGTCCGCCCGTTTTGGGATCACGTCGGGGAGTGGACGGCTCGCATCGAACCCAAAAGGCTTGTGCTGCTCGACGTTGGTTACGTCGTAGACAACGTTCTTCCTCCGTTTCATGGTGAGAAGCGTGTGGTGTTTCTCGCGATCCTAGCTGTAGCCCGAATGGTGATTTGGACGACGCGAAACAAGGGATTGTATGACGATGCAAGCTTTTCTCATCGTGATCTGGTTTTGTATTTTCTGCATCAGCTGAGGGTCAAAATCAGATGTGATAGAAAACGCTTGGATCGCATAAAATTCAGCAAAAGGTGGGTGACTGCAGCGAGCCTGGTCGTACGAAAGGGGGCAACGTTGGAGTCATCCTTCCCTCCTCTGCCGGCCCATGGCGTCTACGGTACGGGTCCTTAGGGACCCCATCCCTGGTAAGTCGAATTGTTTTTTCCCCCTTGTAACCTAGTTAGCAGTATGTTGTGTGTCATTGTCCCCGTCATCTAGTCGTTAGTCTCTCAAGATCTTCCCCTTCCCTATTTTTTTTGTACCTCAAACCGAATCCCAGCCCGCTTTTATTGAAGATCTTGAACATTCATATGTAAAAAATCATATTATCTGCTTCTATCGACCCATACCGCGCCCGACCCTTTATTTCTTTTATCTCTGTAGATTAGGATTCCCACCCACCGAGGGTAGGTCCGGCTTGTTTCCGGCATCTTTCGACCCGGAAAACAGTCGGCCTCCGAAACGAAATGGGGAATTTTTCCTTGTTTTCTTTCTTGTATATATATTTTTCGGGGTTTTTTCTCCCATTCCCATCACTTCACTGCACATAAATCATATTTTGTAAATAAAAATCATATACCACTTACGGGTTTTAAGTAGGCTTTATCATAGAGCAAATGTGGTATTTTGGTATCTGCTGCGCACATGATGAAGGATGAATGGTTATATATTGTACTGTTGAATGGGTCGGCGAATGTGGCTAGCTAGGCTCCCTTTAGAATACATAGAAAAGCAAGACCGCTCCCTTCCCTCCCCAAAAACCTTAAGGCCTTGTGCCTTCTTTGTATTTATTTACAAAGAAATAAAATAAGCCTACGAGTCAGACTAGAAGAGCCGTTCCGATTGTTGAAGTATATCATTACTCGATCACAAATCCTGTGTTCTTAATACTAACAGTCTCTCCATCTTGTAAATACTCTTTCCTGTAAGTATAACTATTTTCCTCACATATCGTGGTTTGTTTTATTATTACTACTACTTGTGTTCACTAACCAGAACACAACAGAGAGAGAGAGAGAGAGAGAGAGAGAGAGAGAGAGAGAGAGAGAGAGAGAGAGAGAGGGGCGAATTGTTGATCAGGAATATTGTAATGCTAGCAATATGACTGATGTAGATAAAGGTCCAAAGGTGCATTTTCTTTATAGAGACTTGGAAAGCAAAATAGTTTTTGCCGATGTTTAAAATGAAATTAATTTGCTATAGAAGCGAATAAATTATAAACATTATTCAGAATTTCATCATTTTATACATTCAGTAAATTTGACTTGTTTTCAAGACATATCTGCCATTGTTTTTTATTTATTGCTAAATCCATTTTTACTCATATAAATAGTTCTGTTTCGAACAATTCGGTTTATCATAAGTACAGTTTAGCAAAAGTACAGTTTATATGTCAAAAACATTTCTATTACAAGCTATTCAGTTTGTTGCAAGTATCGCTATGTACCACTAACAACTCAATAAAACATTTTCACACAGATGAATGTAAAAACAGTTCTATTTCAAACGATTTAATTTAGCAGAAGCATACAGTTTAGTTCTGAATGACCCCTAGAAAGGCCTTATTAGGTGCTACCACTCCGCGCCAGGTTGCAATAAATGGGTACTCTGCATTCACGAAAGCTCCTGCATTAACGTAGCCTCACCATCGGAATTCTTCGTGCCATTAACCGGACACTTGTTGGAGGAGTCTTACCCATCTACAGAGATGCAGTCGGTGTATTCTGCAGTCCCAACCACCTTTCAATCAGATTCAATTACTATTGAATAAAAAAAAAAGGAATTTGTTACGTGTGATTTAATAAAAACAAATCAAAATTAAGAATTATACTTATTTTTGGGAGCTCGTTTAACTTGGCTTTTAATCTCTGGATTTTATTTATTTATATACTTATGTATTTATTTATTTTGTGTGACTCATTGTTTTTACATTTTTACATTATCAATTATCAAATTTTTACATTAACAATTTTCATTTAATAATTCAGGAAAATATCGAAAACTATATCAATCTTTTAAATGACATCGCATTTAGTCTTTACCCAACGTAAGGCGGGGGTGTCCTCGTGGTGTAATGGTTAAAGCATACGACTGTAGAATCGTTATATATTTTTTCCAACCCATCCTCTCGGGCAGGATATGACACAAGATCGATTTTTAAGCGGAGTTTAACAGATTTGAATACAGAGTTTTCCTTCTCCTAGACTAGTTGCCTCACCAAGGCAAAAGAACCCAGTCTGTCCTATTATTTACCCATAGCTGGAGGGAGAAAAATTGGATTCATTCCTTTCCCAAAGGTATTAGTACTATGTGAAATGCAATCAGTCTCGTCCAGGATTTGAACTCGTGTCAACGTGTCCATTTACTACGACGATAACCATTACACCACGGTCACTTACTGAATCGTTATAAGTGAGTTCGAACACCAGTCGCGCCTTTGTGTTCACTTTCGGACAAATACCCTTGGGAATTAACTATGGGTTAAATAGTAACATGATTGCAGGGTGGCTTTGGCATTAAATAAAAAGCTAAGTTTGATATGCCATTAAACAAATCAAACCAAACCAAAGCAATGCTGCATGGTACTTTATCAAGAATCTATATACCCAACCCCTTAATCACGAGCACAATGCGACGCTCGGTCAATATTTAAGTAGAGAAAAGCTTGCTTAAATTTAGAGTCTCCATTCTGCTAGACTGATTGTCTGAACAAAACTAAAGAACGCCTTCTATTAGCCCATGTGTAGGTTTAAAAAATGTTGGGTTCGTATCTCTCCAAAGAGCATAAGTAAAATGCAGTCTTGTCGTGGAATTGAACTTCGGTCACAGATTCCATTGCCTACCTCAAAAAGCCATACTCTAATTGCGTCTTGAAAGTGATATTGTTGAAACTATGAAGTAAAAATTTCAAGTGTTCTTGTTTATCATATTTACCAACCCCTCTGCTCGGGCAGGATTTGACACAAGGTCAGTTTTTAAGCAGAGTTTAACAGGTTTGAATTCAGAGTATTCCTTCTCTTAGACTAGTTGCCTCACCAAGGCTGAAGAACCTACAATTTACTGTCTTACTATTTACCCATGGCTTGAGGGAGAATAATTGGATTCATACCTTTCCCAAAATGTGAAATTGCTGTCAGTCTCGTCTGGGATTTGAACTCGTGTCGCCGTGTCCATTTCCTACGATGATAACCCTTACACCACGGGCACCTCCTAATTTCAAGTGTTCTTGTTTATGTCTTATTTTTCTTTTTACAAATGAAATACGTCTCATTCGTGTTTAACATTAAATTCACTATATTTTCCTCTTAAAGAAACTCAATAAATAAAGAAGAATTGATCGGTTATGAATTTTATTATCATATAAAATCTCTACCGATCACTAATACCCTTTATAGACCGAAGCTATGATCTCAAGAGGAAAGTCGTTTTAGGAAAGAAAATGGCATCAATTAAATAGCTAGGTATATTAATCATAAAAGCTTTTAACATGACAAGAACTAATTGATAAAAATCACAAAAGGCAGGATCTCAACTTTATAAAAAAGAGACAAACACTTAATTATCACCATATGAGTTTTAATGTATAATTTTAAAATAAGATTTCTTTATGAAAATACCATCGATGTTAAAATTGATATACATGGCGTCATCAGAAATAATATTTGAATTTTGAAAGAATACTTATGGTCAAGTCAAGCTGAAACCACTTGTTCCGACTAGATTCCCGAAGTTAAGCAGTGATGATCCTGTTCTGTATTTAGATGGTTCGATTCTTAAGCAATTGCATGAGCTGTAAGCAACCTCGGGCCAATATGTCACATTTAACCAACATTAAGTAAATAAAAGTTGGTAAAATAAGAAAAAAGTGTTTCTTTCAGGCTAACAATTGAGTCACGCTGAAAGGACCGGCCCCAGCTAGATCTCCACACTTTAAGTAGCGATGAGAATATTCAATACGTAAATCGGTGACAGCAGGGAATGTAAGTATCATTGGTCCCTTGTATCAGGCAACGCTTTGTAAATAACAACTTATTTCTTTGATACTTACAATCAAGTAACGCTGAAACACAAAGGGTCCTGGTAGATGTCCGAAATCAATTCACGATAAACCTCTTCAATATTAAAATGGGTGATCATTTTAGCAGATACAGGTACTTTAAGTAAACCGTAGCAAAGGTTCCATATCTAAACAAAGATTTGCAAAGAAGAAGGGTGACTTACATTGTGTCGTGGTTTACAATCCAAACGCGCAGACCATTAAAAATTACTTCGATTCTTACTAGGTGTTATTTAAATCCGGTTGTTTGCCATGAATAACAACGTTTTGTGAAAAATTAGGCATGAAAAGACTAAATCCTGTGCATACACGATTTTTAACAGTGGCTTTGAGTTTTTTATGACATATATACCGACAAGAGAAGAATATATATATATATATATATATATATGGGAGGGCGAAACATTTTTCAATAGCAAAGAGTACTTCTTTCCATAACATTAATGTATAACCTTGTTGAAGATTGAAAAATGTATAGAAATTCGTCCCTGGAAGAAAAATTAAACGAAAGTCGATTTTGTTCAGAAATCTTCCCGAAAGAGCCTAAACTGCATTGACGTATTTTGTATCTAAATCTCCTAGAACGCTTTACATTTTCTTGATTTATTTATAGAAATAACCCTTTCTGAAAAATATCCTTACAAAAATTTGCAAATGCTGCTATTTCACAAAGTAAATTTGTTTTCTACTTTATTTTCCCAGATTTTTTTTTCTCTCTCCCGGTGGAAAATATGCACGTGACTTCATTTCTATAACGAATTCTCCAAACCATTTCAGTCTGATTTGTGCACATTTAATAGAGTCATAAAGTACCTCACATAAGAAAACTGAGTAAATGAGGAAAGGAATCATCTATATAGGCTAAACGATAATCAAAGTTTGTAGTTACCCATTCTCTACACCACGAGCAGGATGTGTCTCAAGGTCAACTTTTCAGGCAGAGCGCAATTGGCTTGAATTAAAAGTTTTCTTTTTAGATTAGTTGCCTTCTTCAAGTTAAAGAACCCAATTTGCCATATAGTTTATCATTATTATCAGGGAGCAGAAGAGATGCATTACCACGAGCACTTTTACAAAGTAAACGAAAACAGTCTCGTTCAGCATTCGATCACTAGCAGCCAATTCCATTTTCTATCATTATAACCGTTACCCTAAATGCGCCTCCAAGACTTTAAAAACCAATGATAGCAGCAGTTGTTGTTAGTAATTGCTAAAATCTTAGCGTTACCTTTGAGCACAGTAGAAATGTTTGAAATTAGCTATACATAATTCAATAAAGACTCTCAAATTCTTCCTGCATCATAGTACATTTATCAGAGGAAGCTAAATAAAATATTTCTGCGCGGTTGTGTGAGGGCAATTTTAGGGAAGTAGATATTTTACTGGTTTTGGTTGAAGATGAAACACGCTACTTCAAATATTACGACCCTAAAGAAAAGTATATGAATACGTAAAGGAGTTCAAAAGGAGACATAAAAGATTTAAACCAATTCGGGCGTTACTGGCTTTGCAGATGTTCACATCACTCACTATAATGAAATCGTGCAATATTGCAAAATAAACGTTAAGGAAAGAAACAGGTATACGTAAAACTGGAAACGATATTTCCAAAATTCATATCAATCTATCAAACTATCAATCTGTCTATCTCGCAAGCTCAGTGTTTTCAGATCTCTGTCTCTCTGTTTCTCTGTCTGTCTGTCTGTCTGTCTCTCTCTCTCTCTATATATATATATATATATATATATATATATATATATGTAATATGCATCTTTCAGTCTGTCTAAAGTAGGTTTGTATTTGACAGTCTACCACTCTATCCCATAATGCTCCCTATCTATCAATCTATCTATGTTAACCTACGTTTACATTACATAAGATGTATATATCAGGGACTTCAGGATATTATATACGTGACTTAGGAAAATATATTTATAAAAATAGTAGAATATTAATTACGACTAACACATTTGTCATTAGAAAAATACTAATTGCCCCGGTGTAATTGTAACATATTGACCCCGGCCATGTTATCAAAATAGGAAATGCACCTGTGTAAATAACAGGTATATCCGGTCGAGGAATATTCGGATATAACCTTGACCGTGGACGGGTTAAATTGAGTGCAATTTGTGATGCCCACAAGGAGAAGGTGGGCGACGTACAATTATATAACAGGGTGCAAAGGAAGTTCAATCGATTGGAGAGAAGATGCTGGAATGAAGACCAGGTCCCAGAGAGGCTGGGCCTCTAGGCCCCCGGTTAAGCAGTCCAGGAGAACGGGAAAGAAACGCTGTTATGGCTATAAGAGTGGGGGTCAATATGTTGCAATTCTGTTCAGCCTCCAACTCACCTCTCACACAGTAAAACCTTTAGTAACCCTTTCGAACCCTTTCAAATAAATTGAGAGGTATATTTTTCAAAAGAACTTTGTCGCTCGTGTTTATTGTGTCGTAGCGATGATTCTGCATGCATATGTGTATGTACAGTGTTCATGGCTATACAACATAAGTTATATTAAGTATTATTTAGATTTTTTTAATTTTTGGAAGAATAGATAAATGGAAATAAATAAAGCAATATTTTAACCCAAAGAGATCCAAAACCGTAATCTTGTGCTTTGTATTTTACAGAGAATAAATCTGAAATGATATTCAAAAAACAAAATTAAAAAAATCAGAAAATACCCCTTTGTTTTACAAATTTTACGTGAAAAAATGGAAGCCGGTGCCTCGATATCGAGGCTCAGGCAGATTGGAGCCCATATACCAAAGGCTTCATCAGTATAGGTCGTTTTCACGGCAGCAAAGGCTTCGTAAATTAATATCTGAACCCTAATGACAAGGCCCATGTTTCTGCAGGTTGATGCCCAGATGACGAGGGCTTTGTCAATACAGTTTGGAGTTTTGATACCAAGGACTCCTCATTGCAGAACGGAGTTTCGTAATCAAAGAGAGAAAATTCTATTGAAACTAAAAATTTCTTTTATCATTGATTAAGTTCTTTCCAAAGCATTTCATCAAAATCCTGAAAGCTTAAGATAATTTTGTCACCACTCAGGTAATATATAGCAAGGCCACAGCTTTCATTAGATTAAGTTAAGAAATATCGATATCTGTTTTAGTTTCGTGGTATTTTCGAGAAATGGTTATAAAATTGGAGATTTTTGAAAAAGGGTTACTATTTTGGCAGCCAAGTTACACTGGCAGTTTGTGTTGTACTCGAAGAGTGAAAGTGACAATCCAACACTAAATGCTCACAACTTCCTTCCTTACAATTTACCAGGTAATACATATTTGCTTCATCGACCGGCAAATACTCTTTTATATCATTTTGGTTTTAAGACCAATCCATAGAAAAGATGCAACATTGATAATGAAGCAATGGAAATTTTTCTGTGATATGTACCTGAATTTTCTCTATCCCTGGTGTGAACTCTTCCTCATCACTCTATCTCATCTTTTTCTTTTCCAATATTCCTCGAGAGTTCACAACGCTAAGGTTTTTTTTTTCCAATTTTTAAAGGTAGGAGGATGTTGCACCCAATATGAAGGATGCGATTATTTCTTTCATTTTTCATTTTTTTGCATAACAAATGCAAAAAGGAAACTTTTGTTGCTAGTGGAAAGCTAGTTCGAATGAAAAGAAATATCCATCAAATATACGCTAGATTTTAAGTCTGTATTAATAAACGTGTTATCTAAGTGGAAATAAATATTTTTTCACGCTAATTAACGAAAAATACAATTTTTTCTTTCATGACAAGCCTGAGGGAAAAAGATTATGGTCGACCCAGTGATATATATATATATATATATATATATATATATGTTAGCCAACCGTAGTTGAAGGTGGCTCCCTTTTCACTATATGAGGATCATAAAATAAATTCCCATGTGCCCGTGGTGTAATGGTTATCGTCGTAGGAAATCAACACGGCGACACGAGTTCAAATCCTACGAGGCTGATTGCATTTCACATAGCACTAATACCCTTGGGAAAGGTATGAATCCGATTATTCTCCCTCTAGCTAGGGGTAAATAGTAGGGCAGACTAGGTTCTTCAGCCTTGGTGAGGCAACTAGTCTAGGAGAAGGAAAACTCTGAATTCAAACCTGTTAAACTCCGCTTAAAAATTGACCTTGTGTCATATCCTGCCCGAGCGGAGGGGTTGGTAAATATGATTAAAAAAATTCCCACTTTTATTGATAGTACACACATGAAACTTTAGTCCCCTTTGAAGTAATCTCCTCCGGCTGCAATGCACTTTTTGTACCGTTCCAACAATTTCTGATAGGCCCAATGGAAGTCCTCTTGTGTGAGCGTGACCATGACCTTCGTCACAGCTTCTTTCATGTCCTCAATTGTCTCATAACGACAGCCTCTGAGTTTAGGGAATAACCAAAAGTCACAGGGAGCAAGGTCTGGACTACAGGGAGGCTGGGGAACTGTGTTGATGCCCATCTTGGTCAAATAATCTGTGACAAGGATGCATTTGTGGACTCGGGCATTGTCCTGGTGGAAATGCCACTGAGCCGATTTGAAGAGTGCTGGCCTCTTCCGACGGAATCTCTTCCAGAACTCACTTAAAACCTAAACATAGTAACCCAAACCTTAACCCTTTAGCTTGTCAACTCTGGTGTATTGACTTCCTTACCTCTCCCACACCTCTCATCATCCCTCAGAGACACCCTACCTTTCTTGAATCTCTTATGCCACTCAAAAACTGATGCTCAATTCATGCAAGATGGTCTAAAAGCAGTCTGAAGCAATCCATACGTTTCTGTGGCATTTTTCCAAGTTTAAAACATAATTTTATTGCATATCGTTCTTCTAAAGAGTCCTCACGTCCAGATTGCATTTTTGAAATTCACTAGATGTGAAACTCAGGCATAAGTAGGGTGTATTCCAATTGCTGCAGTAGCTGCTCATTTGAACCTGATATCATAAAAATTGGTCAGTTATCTCATAATATGGATAGCAATAACATAGTGAATTTTTACGAGTGTTTGACAATTATAAATGCTTGTACAAAAGAAGTCTGGAAACTTATTAAATTAACACGTATATATATATATATATATATATATATATATATATATATATATATATATATATATATATATATATATATTCAATCATTTTGTTTGTTGGCATATCATTCAAGTTGTATTATTTTGGCCAAGATTCCTTTGAAAATTATGATCTCTAATTAGATACGGCAAAGAAATGTATCATCAAAATCAATTGAAAACGATAAACATTTCGTAATTACTTGAAATATCAATATTTTAAGAGTTTATTGATATTTATTGGTAACATTCACCATCATTTTAAACAGTTAAATATTTCAAACTCATTTGCAATACTAATTTTTAAGATTCAAAATATTATTGTATACATAAATCTAAATAAATTTACAATAAGACCAAATTACTTCTATAAACCTATCTTTACTAGATATATACTAACGAATCGACCCCTTTTCCCAACCTATTCGACTGTTTGCTTTTTTTATGATCATTATTCCTTACAAATAAACTCATCATAAGAAAAAATAAACAAAAAGAAATAACCAACTAATTATCAAAAATTACTCATTAATTCCTAAAACCTCTCCTTTGAATTTCTTTTCAGACTTATTTTCCTTAACATGATTTGGCATTAAATAACCGATGAGGTTGATATGCCGTAAAACAAAACAAAACAAAACAAATAAACAAATTGAATATTAATGTATCTACCCAATCCCTCCGTCACAGATAGGATGCTACTCATAGCCAAATTATAGCGAAGTACAGCTGACTTTGAATTTACAGTGTTACTTCTAGACTGTTTGCCGCAACAAGGCTAAATAGCCCAACCTGCCATAAATTGTTACAGTAGCCTGTGAAGAAGAGTTAGATTCATATGTTTCTTGACGGATTTAGTGTGATGTAATGTATTTATACAGTACAGAAGCAGAAATTAGGAATATTCTAGTAAAATAATAAACGGCTATTTTAAAAGATCAATTTTAATTTAAAATTAAACAACTAATTAAGAAGATAGACAAAACAATAAATTTACTTTATATAGCCACCATTTTTTTCAATTAGTGTAAAAAGGATTTACTTGACTTCAAAATACATTCTTCAGATATTTCATTCCATTCCTCCTCAATAGCAGTCTTAAGTGAACCAATATTTGAATGAAGAATTTGCATTTGTTTTGCTTTCTAACCCAACGCCATATAGCATACTCAAGGGGCATAAGGTCTGGGCTTTTTAAAATTTTTTTTTACATTTTTATCGTGGACTTTGAATTCATTAGAACGCTTTCTTATTGACGATGTGGGTTCCTTCTTAATCACCGTGGCAAGAGCAGCTAAAAAGAGAACATTTCTTTTTTTATTCAATCCTCCATTTCCCCTTTTCCTTAAAACGCTCATTTTCTATGTATTTTTTGCTTTGTATACAGTAGACAAAGAAAATTCGCCTTGTTTCTGCGATAAGAAAACAATAGATTCTTTGTCGTTTCTTTTCTTGCTCACTTATATTGGGCTGAATTTTTAAAAAATAATTGAATAATAGAGCTAATCATGAAAATTTATATTTATCGTTCCAAAAAAGTGGCCTAATCAGATTAAAAATCGTTTTCAAAATGTTCTCATATTTTGTATCCGATCCTGTAATTGTGTATTATTTTAAACGTTATCGAAAACAGAACATTGACATATAGATGAGATGCAATATGGTCAGAATTGACCATAGCAATTACTCCACTCTCCGCGGATCTCGAGATTTTACATTGCCTTTCTTAAGTAAAATCGCTTATAACAATGACAACTTAATGGCAACTGATTCTATCCTTCAGCAGAAATATCTGCAGTATATTCAGATTTAATAACATGAATAGCTCATGCTGATAATCTTCATGTTTTTCTGTATCATTTGTACTGTATGTTCTACAGTTTACCAAAATCAATGAAAGATTAAGAGGTAATTTATATCAACCTGACAATGTTTATAAATAGCCAGGCATTAAAATGACGCTGTAATAAAAAACTTAATTAAAAACGCAGACAAGTACAACATTACATACACCGATCTGAAACCTAAAATAAATAATTTCCTCCATAAAAAATGCCAACAACGTTGAAATAGAAATACCAATAATAAACCATTCCAGGTTAAATCCTTTTAGGGAGAATGGTGCCCAGCCTTCCGAAAATCGCGAAAAGAACAAGTAGCAGTAACGCGTTTGCATATTGGTCGCAGCAGACTTATTCACTCTTTTATACTCAAGCAAGAACAGCAACTACAGTTCTCGAAATGCCCAATGTCCTGCACAATCAGACACATTCTTCTTGAGGGTAAAGTTTTTCCACGCAAATACCATGAAGGGCTTATTTGAGAACGTGCACATGGATATTGTTTTGTCGTTCTTGAAAGAGACCGGGTTGTACTAGAAAATATAGACTTGGTTACGTCCTGAAAACACAACAAACTTATCAACTAAAAGCAAATTATTGCAGAATAGAAATACCATTATGTTTGTGTTAGTATAAATAGTTGTGAGAAATAATAAGAAAAGAAACAAAACTATCGTTACTAAATAAGTAGTTAGCGACCATAGTCGAGGGTGACCCGAAGGCTCCCTTTTCGATAGCTACTACACCAAGGTGTAGGGGAGGGCGCTACTCCATTCCCAGGATTGCTCCACTTTACCCTTGAACCGTACCTTATAATGCTGAGTGTTAAGCAAGGTGGTATCAAGTTCCATTTTTAAAGTCTTTGGTATGACTCGACCTGGGATTGAACCCAGGTCTCCCGGGCCATTGGCGAACACCCTAACCGCTGGGCCAATGTCCCGGTTTTTACTTGTCATATAGAAATACTTGAAAATATTTACTCGTGT
The DNA here is from genome assembly GCA_963585895.1 of Sepioteuthis lessoniana. Classification (NCBI taxonomy): domain Eukaryota; kingdom Metazoa; phylum Mollusca; class Cephalopoda; order Myopsida; family Loliginidae; genus Sepioteuthis; species Sepioteuthis lessoniana. The sequence goes on along the minus strand of OY757930.1, from coordinate 20,698,404 downwards.
GCGAGCAAATGAATTGTTTGGTTTTAGTATGGTATCATTAAATTATGATTTTATAAACCGTACATATGTGTAAACAGGCTTTGGCATTACATAACCTATAGAGGTTGATATGCCATTAAACCCAACCAACCAATCACACCAACTAAAACCTTGTCTTATTATCTGGCCATAATTATTTCTCTTTTTAGTTCTTGTTAATGACTAGATTAGACAAAAGAAAGCTTGTTTTATAATGAGAGAAGAACGGCCAGCTTAGGCAGCTATGGCAGTAGAATAAGCTAACTGTATCTCTGCAGAGGAGTAAGACCCCGCCTCAAGAAGTGTTCTGGATTGGAGGTTAGGGATCCAGACATGAAAGTATTGGAAGTGTGATTACCCCTTCAATTTTATTACTTTAATGTCCATTCTGACCCAGAATGGTTGTACCTGAAAAGGTCCATCTTTTGCTTAAATATATAAAATCATTTTCCATACTAGTAACCATTCGTGTGCAAATAATATGATCCCAAGCCACTTTATAAATTAAGTAACCAACAAAATATTCGTATAAAATCATAAATAATATGTGTGTGTAAACAGCATTTTGCATTTTTAATCTAGAAGCGTTTATATGTCATAAAACACAACCGAAAACTCAACCAATCAGAAGATAGACTTTATTTGATAACATCAAGAATGAAAATGGGTTTCGTTTCGGCCGTCCAGTGTTTCCGTATGTCACACACATGTATTCAGAAGATGGTTAATTTTGAAGTTGTGTGAGGTGATAAGAGAGTCTTCGAGTCAGATTCTCAAAGAAGTTGGATTTTGGACACTAAAAGGAATGATCATTTTTAGACTGTTTTACTTGAGACCCAAAGCCGAAGTTGCAACTCTTATAGAAATTTAAAGAATTGATTCTCCGATGAAATACACGGTCGAGTACATGTCTAATAACAAAATGGATCAGACAAAGAAATATGAATAATTAAAAAAAGCATTTAGAATGTTGAAGTATATTTGTCAATTTCTTCCGCTATACGCATGAAAGCTAACTTCAACGGCTTTTGGGTGGCTGTTCGAGACCATATGGCAATATAAGAAGTTTCGATATTTCATTTATTTGTCAATTGTTTCACAGACCTGACATTTTTATTATGTTTGAGAAGCAACAAACAAAAACAGCATCTACACAAAACTTTCACTTTTTTTTAAAAAATAGAAGCTTAAAATAAATGTCGTGGCCGGTTTGATGTAATTGAACACGTTTTAAATATGTTGAATAATACTGGCTATCTTCTCCCTCGTTGATTATTTGTGATTGCTCACTTTTTATCGTAACTGTTTTAGCATGTCATATCATTCAACAAGAAATATCACGAAATATCACGAATCATTTTTGTCTCGTTTCATCATTTAATCTGGCTTCTCCATGGAATGTCCACACACACACACACACACACACACACATACATACATACATACATATATATATATATATATATATATATATATATATATATATATATATATATTCTGTGTCACTTTTTTTTATTTTTGTTGAACATAAAATGCACACGCATACGAACATTATATTTATTTTAAACTCTTTACAACATTGAATAAACAAAAAATATTGCATCATTCTCGACTCTTTAAAAGTGTAACATGAGATATTATTTAGAAAACCTTTTGTATTTTTTTTTGTTTTGTTTTATCGGAAAAATGTATTATTTATTGAATGCTTATGAAAAGGGAAAATACATTTTTTTACCGCTAAAATTCACGTTTGAAATTTTTTCAAATTAACACTTTTTCCAAAATATTTCATGTCGTCTTAGTTTTGAGTTGCTGAGAGAGGATTATCAAGAAATTGCCGAAGAATATTTGTTTCTGTTTAATTAGATGTACATTTTGATTTATATCTGATTTTATTCAAACTTGGTCAAAATGCGGGGATGTCCACGTGGTTTAATGGTTAAAGCGATGGGCTGCGGAATCGTAAAAAACGAGTTCGTACTCCAGTCGTGCTATTACGTTCACTTTTGGGCAAATTCCCTTGCGAAAGGTATGAACCCCCTTATCCTCCAAGCTATGGGTTAAATATTACAACTACAGTTCTTTTAGGAGAATGACTTTGGCATTAAATAACCTACAAAGGTTGATATGCCATTAAACAAAAAACCAAACCAAACCGTTGTCAAAATGAAAATGTACAAATTTGACCGTTTATACAAACCCAAGAAAAAAGCACAAGCTATGTAAATTGAAAAAGAAGGTTATTGATTATATGATTGATTGCTTTTGACGGCATGCTAACTTGTCTTGGAGTATTTTATGTTTATTAGTGAGAGAGTAGAGTCAATCTATGTTTATATGGATATTTTTTCTAGAATTGCTTCTTAAGAGATTTTTCCACTTGGTCTTCTCCCGGTCAAATGATATTTTAGCAGGTCTATTTTATCTAGAGATGGAACCATAACAGGTACTACCACTTCGGGTCAGAGTAGATCAGGGAGTAATGGCAATGAAGTGGTAATCCACAGTCCCCAGATCCCCCGAACTACAGCCTTACTATCAGATTCAGTTAAGTGTCATACTGGGATACCCTTTTGGGGGGAGGTGTCTTACCACACAGCAGATGATACAGTCTGACTATTCAGACACACCACCAACAGGGCAGGGTTAGCGTAAGAACGAGGCTGATGAAGAAAGAAGAGACAAATCAAAATAGAATGAGGTATATGCGATAGAAAAAAAGGATTTTTTTAAAGTTTGATAATTGGAATTGGTTTGAGGGAATATTTCATACTGGAAAAACGACCAGGACACAGATGATAACAGTATAAATAAGTAGATGAATATTAGATAATTGAACACCAACAAAATTTTTGTAAGGACGATATAAGAATATATGTAAAATGAATGAATTATTTGACAAGATTGTCCTGCGTGTCTGGTTCGTCTAACTTGGATAGTTTTCGTGATGGGAGGCAGGTGCCTTGTGGGGTGTTGCCGCCAGGACTTGTTCAATATTGCTCGCAACATTCTTGTCTAATTGCCGTCTAGGTTCGAAACAGACACGCAGGACACTGCTGGAGAAGCAAGGACGAGCTCATAAGTGATGTACTCCTATGGACCCTTGCATATGGCCAAGCAAAAGCAGGACGACCAGCTCGAACCTACACACAGCAGCTATGTGAGGATACTGGATGTAGCCCTGAATACTTACCAGAGGCGATGAACGATAGGGAGAAGTAGCGAGAGAGGGTCAGGGATATCCGTGCTAGCGGAATGACATGATGATAATGATGATTAGACAAGATAAGAAACATGGAAACAAGTAGAGTAAAAAAAAAAAAAGACTTCTCAAATTTAAAATGCAGTTGATGAGATAAGCAGACACTTATTATATAAATAAAATGGTGACATTTATTAGCCTTCCAGAAACCTTATTATAGGAAATGATGCAATTTCCTGGTCAAAAAAGTTTTCTGAAAAAGCGGATCGTTTTTGGCGCAATTATAAAAGTAAAAGACACCACCCACGTGTTCTAGAAAATTCAAGAATATTGGGAAAAACCCAACATAAAACATCTAAACAGTGTTATATTTTTACCTTCGACCCGGCCTAAAAATATTATTCGAAGGTGATACACCGGAAGGAAGTGACACATTCCAATGGCCAGAAATCGAAAGAGATCACGTGGGCGGATTAAGGCTTATGATATGGGACAAGGTGAAGGTCCCATTGTGCCACTACAGAGATGCACCGGAAGAGAGTAACCTCTGAACTGCATGACAGTTATTTCCGCTTGATGACGATTAAACATCCGATTTCAAAGATCCAGTGGGTGATCGTGTGGGCGTTGAATTATTATATAATTGAGTTGTGTTCGGAGTGCAAAAGGAGTTGTCAGTAGAATTCCAGACAGTTGAGACCAGATGTGGTAGGGAAGGCCACACCCGACCGAGGGGGCCCTTGGAAAGCCCCAATGGAGTGGACCCCAAAATCAGGAAAACAAGAAAGACACAACGTTACGGTCATAACAGTGGGGTCAAAATATGAAGTTTATGTTCGGTCTCCAGCACCCTCTTACATGCAAACCTTGAACAACCCTTTCAAACCCTTGCAATAAAGTGAGAGGTAAATATAATTGTAAAGAAGTCTTCATGCGTCCTTTGTTCCTGCGTTTTCCTTCCTGCGTCCTTTATTCGTGCGTTTGTCGTTTATCATGCGTCTGTTATCATTGCGTCGGTATGTATCCAGTATATATATGTATATGAGAATATAACAACAGTCTATCACATTTTTGACCAAACGGGTGTGCTAAAAGATATGCGGCCACTTTCTATGTTAGGAATTTGCGTGCGTGTGCGTGATACGCACAACTACTATAATGTCAAAACATCTTCAAGAGTGAGTTCGAGTCTCATGGGCTCCCCATTCATTCGGCCTTGTGCCACATCGAAGCAAAGAGCTTTGTAAATTACTATAATGTCAAAACATCTTCAAGGGTATGTGAGTACAGTTCACTTGTCAGCTAGGCAAGTCGGATTCAACTGTGTCCAAGAGTCTCTTGGCAGCTCTACTTTCTTGACTGCCAGACGAACTGGGTCAACTTATGACCATCAAAGTGGACGATGCCATATCAGTCCCGCTTGTTGGCCAAAAATGCACTCCTACTCACAATGAATAAACACAAGAACAATTTAATTTCTTTGTTTTTAGATTTATCCAAGAATAAAATTTCTCTATTTTGTCGCACCCATGTTAACTGCATAATTTTTATTAAAACTATTCCACTAAACTTGACTTTGTTTTTAAGGTTCTCTTTATTTGCCTTTAATATTAGAGTGTAATGGAGGCAGTTTAGAAATGGTAATGTATGGTTTCTGAGAAAACTTCACTCTACCATAAAGGTTAATTTTTTATTTAGAAATACAAATGACGAAATAATTGGCTTCAGGTAAAAAAATAAAAAAAATAAAAAATAAAGACGTAGATGATAAAATCAACAAAGGCATAACAATCAAAAGTGGATTGATTGAGAGATAAACATAAAATAAAAAAGTCACACGTATTAATGGATCAGCCCCTGGTTCACAGTATAGCCTGGGATAAAATTATATGAAATACTAAGAGCTGCTTATGTTGCAGATCTTCTAGGTAGTAAAGTAACCAATGAAACTCTGTAAGTGATAGCTAATCGTGTGATGGTGGATACAAAAACACTAAAACAAAACACTTTTAAAGAATTAGAACCTAATTTTCACCTAATTTTCACTTTAGATTTTGAGGTCGTTGAAGCAGGAGGTAATTGATAATAGACACAACATGCGGGTAGGATATATTGTTCTTTTTGAAAAATTATTCTCGTATTTTTGATTCATTCCTTCTTTACTATTGTTGTTGACAAAAACACTTTTCTCCTCGTTCCCTAGCCACTAAAAGAGAAAAAGAGGAAGAACCAGCAAATCCGTCGACTTATATTGGGGTTCATATCATGGACAAGGTTGTTTGCATGTCACATAGCGATCATACTTTTCGGCTTGCGGTAAATAGCTAGATGGACTGGACTTTTTAACATTGTAATGGCAACGAGTCTTGGAGAATTGGAATTTAAACCTGTGAAAATATTCATTAGAATTGATCTTTTATCGCATCCGTCTAGTGCAGAGGTTGGTTGGTTTCTTTGTTTAATGGCATATCAACTCTTTTTAGCTTATTTAATGCCAAAGCCATTCTCCTAGTGGTACTATTTAACCCATAGCTGGGAGGATTAGGGGGTTCATACCTTCCCCAAGGGTATTTGCCCGAAAGTGAACGTAATAGCGCGACTGGAGTACGAACTCGCGTACTACGATTCCGCAGTCCATCGCTTTAACCATTACACCACGAGGACACCCCCTTCTCTTGTGCAGAGGGGTTGGGTAAATTTATAGATAAGCAGTCGCTGAATACCCAACCCTCAATTCGTCTAATTATGGATGACATCGTCCGGTCAGCCTCTGTTACTACTAAAATGGTGTACTCAGCAATAACCGTGCATTTCTTCTTAAAACATATTTTCCTGCTCTCAGTGGAATTTGCTTAGCACTCTTCACTACACTGATATTTCTCCAAGAGAAGAGAAAAATGCTGTATGGCTTGGCGTCAGAAGGTGCAAGAGGAATTTTGAAGACATACTCTAATTGTCTTTAGGAATCTTGGTCGTGGATTTGAATTCCAGTCCAGTCTATACAACTATTTGTCCATTGTTCGTGGGCAAGAGATGGATTGTTGCTTTTTTCAAAGGAATTAATGCGAATGAAAACGCATTTTGCCGCATCCAGGATTTAAACTTGGATCACCATATATATTTCCTACGATTGTAAACGTTTACAAATCCCCTTGCACTTTCATACCGAGAATAAGCAGAGATAAAATCACAAAAATTAACAGTAAAAACATTGTAACCAGGAGGGTGAAAAGAACCGGGGGATAAAGAGATAAGAATAAGCAAATAATTAGCCACAGGTGAATGGCAAGATTATAAAAGATTAAATTTTAGAACCATAGATAACAAAATAGATGAAAAGAAAGAACAGTGATAGATATATTGATAGATAGATATGAACAGACTGAGATAGATAGATAGATAGATAGATAGATGCATTAAGAGTGAGGATCAACAACTTAGGAAATGAACACGCCGACGAGAGTTCAAACTTATACAAGTTTGTAAGTGATTCTTCTAAGGTTCATATCTTTCTCAAGAGCTCGCCAATTATGAAAGGCATGAATCCATTCACCTAATAGTACAGTAGAATTGACTCTTTAAGACGCTTACAGCAATCGGACAGGAAGAAAGAAAACTCTAAATTCAAATCACCTGTACACTCTTTAAAATTTGACCATTGCCCCCTACTATTCATGACAGAGGAATTGGTTGAATATTAACATAAGGTGGAGCATTGAACGACAAAAATATCAACAGTTACTTGGTGAGTCTTATAAATATAAGCATATGAAGTGTCAAGATTTATACAAAAATATTCGTGTTAAAATATATGCATACGACACGTTTATAACCATGAAAAAATAGGCCAGAAATACGATCAGATGGACGACGAATAATAAAAAAAAATCATAAAGACAGATGGAAGAAAGAAGAGAAATGATATAAACTGGATCAGGTGGAGGGAAGCTTAAAACAAGATAAAAAGACGAAAAAAACCAGGAAGATAAGATTAAAAAGTGCACAAAAAGGACAGGTGCAAAGAGATAAAACAAAAGGAACAAAAATAAGACAGGGAAGCTGACGAGATAAAATTTACCGAAATAAGATTAGGTGGTTGACAAGATAAAAAAAAAAAAAAGAAGAAACGAAGAGGCTGCTGGTGATATTTTTTTTAAAATCCATACAAAAATAAAAACAGATTGATGTCGAGATTTTAAACATGTAAGAAAAAATGAACAAAATGATGCTGAGAAAAAAAAAGACGTAAAAATAAGGAACAGGTGGATGGGTAGATTAAAAATAGAAGCAGATATGAAGAGATGAACGGATATATAAAAGAATCGAACAGTTGGTAGACAAAATTTTCAAAAGTGAAAATAAATGAATAATTAATAAATAAAGAAAATAATTAAGAAATAAATAAAAGAAAAAGAATAGATAAAAACACCAGGGTGATTTGATAAAAAGAAACAGATTAAGAAAAGTTGGATATTGAAAAAAAAATCTCCTACAAATAAAGAAAAATGTGGAAGATAAGATAAAATCATTAGGTGTACAAGAGATAGAAATTAGACTTACAAAAAATCAACGGATGATGTTCGAAAAAGAAAGGCACAGAATGAATAAGATGTGAGAGGCGAGATAAAAAAATTGACGAGTTATATGAGAGGAAAAATTAGAAACGGCCAGGAGATAAGAGTGTTGGTATGAAGAAAAAAAAAACCGAATGGTGAAAAAGGCACATAATAAAAACTCTGGTATAACGAGATGAAAGTCAAAAGACAAA
>OY757930.1:20652916-20687916 GCA_963585895.1 Sepioteuthis lessoniana | reverse complement strand
GATCAATAACTTTGGCACAAAGCCGCAACTTTAACTTGACTTGTTCTATTTTGGGAAGCAAAATATACCCTGGTATTCCATTCGAAAGAGCTACTTAGTTATTCTAAAATTATTTTGCACTGCATCACCATAAAAAAAAAACAGTCAGTAAATGAATGTCAAACCTAATCCCTAATTTACATAATCGTAAGAGTGTCGAGGGAAATGATTTAACAAATTTATTTACAAGAACTCCACAGCGAAATATATATCAATAAAAAAATTATAAAATTAAATGCACTTTAGTATTACCCTATCTTCTCTAAGTAATATAGCAGAAAAGCTAGTTCTCAGGCTGGAAAAATGCTGAAGGGCCCCCCGCCCCACACGGATTGAGATTTTACCTCACGCCTATGGAGAACTGGAGCCTGTCATCTAGCGAGGATGGTAAGGAGAAAAAAAACAAGAAATTGGTGCTAAAAAAGGTGGGAATGATGAGATTACATTCACAAGCTAAGTTGTATGGCTTAGTCACAAAAAAGAAGGCAAAAGACTAGCTTTCCCCCGATTGTTAATGAATTTACATGGGTTAAAAAAATCCTTTGTCGACCAATAATATCTAATAAAAATCCTATCTTAAGATCTTTTACCCGACATAAAACCGAAAATTTCACCTAAATTTTACTGAATTCCAAAGAATTATGATTAAACCCGATATTGTTATATATTTTAAACATTTTCTCAGTCACATTACGCATTTAGAAATTCTACATATGTATATCTATTACTGTCTGATATCCAAAATAATAACTGGATTTAAAGTTATATTCAAGAATATATCAAATGTTAAATATTGTGGCATAATTTCCCTTGTGTAAAGATTATTGATAACGAACGGATTTGTAAAACATGGTCTGTTACATAAAAACATATCAGATTTGAAATGTTTGTTTAGCAGTGAATTCTTTTCAACCATTTGTATTGTTGTATACCAATGAAGAGACAACAATACTAGTTTACAGAAATATACATTTCGTGTTTATTTACGAAAGGGACAAAATGTTGCAAGTGAGAGAGAGAGAGACAGAGAGAGACAGAGAGAGAGTGAGTGAGTGACTGAGACAGAAAGAGACAGATGTAAAGATGAACAGAGGATTGCAATATTTGCCATCATATTTTCTTAAACAACGTTGTGTTTTTATATTCACAGCCCCAATTGGAACTTCAGAGCCACTTGACAAGGCGAAGCCACTCGCTCCCAGGACCGTACCCAAGGCGGCATTTGCTCTGGCTACCCATTTCTATAGACTGACCGCTTCTCCTGTGGGGGGTTGAAATTGTGTGCTTTTATAATATTCATAACGCCCACTCACTTTCCTTCCACTTCGTGATTCATTTCCACTCTCCTCTTGTTAACACACGTAGAATATCCTGTTTAGAAATTTCTTACTGAGGGGTCTATCAAAGGTCAATATTCAACAGTAAGACATAATTCGTATATTTGATAATCACTTTACTTTAATTGAATCTTGATCGATTACTTCGTTTTTTCATTATCCCCTACTAGACTAGATGAAGCGAGATCATTTATTTAATTATACAATAAGCATTGCTTTTGTTCTCCTTTTATGGTGTCTTGGAAGTTGGGGTAAATGCTCTCTTTCCGATAGCTACTACATTGAGGTGTAGGGAAGGGCGCCACCCATCTCGAAAACCATCCAAATTAGACAAACCAGACACGCAGGAAACTGCAGGAAAAGTAAGGACGAACTCATAAGCGATGTACTCATGTGGACCCTTTCATATTGACAAGCAAGATTTGGATGACCAGCTAGAACTTATCGACAACAGCTCTGAACTGAAACTGGATGTAGCATGGATAACCAACTGGAAATTTCCTGGTAGGTATATTATTATAGAGATGACAGATACGAATTTAGAGTTGAGCATTTTAATAATATTCTCTTGTTCGCTAGTAGGATGTGGAAGATCAGGACGAAGGCTTTTCGATAATTGTCCGAGAGAGAGAATAAATAAAAACTTACCACATTCTGTCTGCCCTATATGAGAGGCCTATCAGAGAAAAAAATCGAAAGATATGCAGTCCATATGATATCAGGACAATATTCACGAGCAGTACGACTCTTCGAAACTATCTAGCCCGAATCAAGCCTTAAAAAGAATACAACATAACCAAAAACTGCGTCTGCACATGCAGTTGTGGCGGAGTATATAAAAGCGAAACATGTCACCCACTTAAAGTAAGTCTAGAGGAACAAAGAAAAACAGTATGACGGGGAGAAATGGAAAATTCGGGTATGGCTGACCATTTATAGAAGAAAGGAAAAACCATCTGCTCTTGTGGGATTAATCTAAAATAATTGACAGGAAAGAACACTGGATATTAAGATGTCTCAAAGAAGCAGTGCAAAAGTTAGGACACAGTGACTTGTTGAGTAGACCAAGTATATATATATATATATAAATACCAATCGGAAACCATTAATCAAGAAGGCTTGATAAAAAAATTTAATATGAGCTTTTCTATTAAAAAACGTTGATGAAAGTATCAGGTTTATAAGTCCGGAAAATTCAATCCGAATTGTCCGTCAAGCACATTGCATGGTGGATAAGGCGCTTGGTTGGAAAGTGCGTGAGTGAAATCGTTTCAAGGTTGCATGTTCAATCTCGACAACAGGTAAGACTAACAAGGAATACTAACTATAACTTAACCCTTGTACCCGGTCATGGTTAATAGAATCGGAACAATGTAACCCTGTGGTTCAAATAAAGTGTTCAGCTCAAGATTCTATGTGGACTCCAGAGTTCGACATGAAACTCCTGAAGAAGGCCGAAGGACATATCGACCGAAACATTTTAATTATAACAATAAAGATGCGGTTAATAGTCCAAATATTCTAAGTAATAATAGGTATCAAGCTTTATCTTTGAAATTTAGGCTAATAAAAAGTGTTTGATGAAAATAAAAGAACTTATAATGAAATTCTGAATAATAACAGATTTCAACATAAAGTAGATTGCTTAGTCGACTGGCGCTGTAGAAAATTCTGACTGCATCGCTGCAAAGGGCTAAGACCCCCTCAGCGAGTGTCTGAGATATGACAATAAACAATCTGATAGTGACCTTCCAGTGGTGCTGGGGTTTTGGGGAATGCGGGGCAACGCTTGATTGACATTGCTGGCCCCGAATGGTAGCATTTGATAAGGCTAAATCTATGGGTTAAATTGAACTAAACCGCATACTTATGCTAAACTGAATTGTTTGAATTAAAACTAAAGAGCTTGAAATAGAAATGTTTTTGACATTTAAACTGTCTAATTAGATTTAAACAGTGTACTTATGCTAAAATGAATTGTTTGAAATGGAACTGTTTTTCACATTATTTAATATACTGTTTTGACATTTAACTGTGTGTAAACAAAATCTATACTTATAATTATATTGAATTGGCTGGATTAGAACTGCTTGAATAAACTGAATTGTTTGAAATAGAATTGTTTTTGACAAACTGTGTACTCATGCTAAATTGAATTGTTTGAAATAGAACTGACTATTTGTATAAAAATGGATTTGGCATATGATTATCTACAAAAGTTTATATGCCATAAAACCCAAACAACCAACTAACAATATATGGGTTAATAGTGCCATTACTGTTCTTCTATGAGGATAGCTTTTGCAATAAATAACTTACAAAGGTTGATATGCCATAAAAGCCAACCAAACAACATTAAGTAGAATACTTGAACATAGGGAAAACTAATATAACTAAACGGAGCAACACTTTAATTTGAAATAAATAAAGTAAAGTCGGTGACCTTATTCGCGGGTGACCCGAAGGTTCACATTTCAATTGTTACAACAGCGAGGTGTACGGGAGGGCACTACTCCTTTCCCTGTATGCATAGAAATAACAGAAATAAAAAAGAGCTGCTATAGAAGGGGATTTGATAATAACAATAATAAATATGATATGCAGAAAAAATGTAGGAGGGAAAGATAATCCTGTTTATCCCTCCCTTCTGCAAACTTCTAAGATCTGAGATGGGAACATATTTCTTGAATTTAATCAATAAGCATTTCCACAGGGAAAATCCGTTAAACAAAAATCTTTATAGAATATCATAAAAATTAGTTACTCCTACATTAATAATATTTCCCAAATTATATATAACCATAATTGGAAAATAATAGATAAATTGCATTTGAGAGATAAGTGAACACATATTTTACTTTGTAATTGTAGAGATAAAGAGCAATGCCCCATGGGTGGCAAATGTAATTTTGGAAAATGTAGTACACCAAGTTAACAGTTTCCCTATAGAAGGTAATTTTAAAGATAAAATTTATATAGGGATAACCGCTCTTACCTGGAAAATTAGATGGTATAATCATAGGCAATCGTTTACAAATCCGTTATTAAGAATCAAACATTTCTAAGGATTATTGGAGTCTAAAAGACTGTCGATTTACCCCCTCAAATAAAATGGAAAATTATGAAAAATCGTCTACGGAAAATAGTTTAAAAGTTAAATATAATTAATGCGAAGAGGAAAAGTACAATATTAAAATACAAAGACACTTGGCAACTATCAAATAAGAGAAATGAACTGATATTCAAACATCGTCATAGAAATTGGTTTAAATCAAAATCATACGATTAGGAAACGTAATGAAGTTTCTTATATTGACCTTGATATATGATTTGGATGAAAAGTAGTGAAAGTACTAATTTTTAATGTGTAACGGATGAATCATAAGTAGTATTGCAATTATAATAACAGTAGTCAAATAATTTAATGGTAGATATATGATAAATTGTGAATATTAGACTGAAGAAATTGTGTCAGTTTCTCTTTTAAAGATTTAACAACCTCGATCTAGTAATTAAAAGATTTATTGGAACTAATTACACTTGGAAGATATTAATTAAATATGCAATTAATAATACATATAATTAAATTAACCACCGATAAAAGGGGATTAACGTAATATGGAACCCTTTAACAAATTAAATGTAAGCAATGGAACTTACGACATCTCATATAGGGTATCATTAAATTAGATATAATCTTCAAATAAATTATATTAAAATACATGCGAGGATACAACTCTATTCCTTGGATCTCTCCATTTTACCCTTGATCCTTACCTTATCATATTTACCAACCCCTCCGCTCGGGCAAGATATGACACAAGGTCATTTTTTAAGCGGAGTTTAACAGGTTTGAATTCAGAGTTTTCCTTCTCCTAGACTAGTTGCCTCACCAAGGCTAAAGAACCTAGTCTGTCCTACTATTTACCCATAGCTGGAGGGAGAATAATTGGATTCATACCTTTCCCAAGGGTATTAGTGCTATGTGAAATGCAATCAGTCTCGTCCAGGATTTGAACTCGTGTCGCCGTGTTCATTTCCTACGACGATAACCATTACACCACGGGCACCTGATCCTTACCTTATAATGCTGAGTTTTAAGCAAGGCAGCACCAAGTTTCATTTTTGTGTCTTTGGTATGACTCGACCTGGAATTGAAACTCGGTCTCCCAGTTCGATTAGGCGAACACTACACATTAAGCCAACGAATAAATGGCAATATACCAAATTTGAAATCATTTACTAACTTATTCCGTTTCAAATATGTCCATTCAGTCGTGGAACCAAGGACAATATTTCTATGTACCGACAGATAGCTGCAAAAAATAAAACACTTGGTCGAGATAATACGAGTAACACTCACCAAAACAAACGTGAAACGGACACTTTTTGAAGAGAAACTCAAAAAACGTAAATCCAGAAAGTGAAACCATCTCTGACCACAAAACATTCTAACAAAATGAAACCTGCCAAAACAATGTGAAATGCATAATAGACTATTATGCAACACATTAGCCGATGGTCAGGGAGACTTGGGTTGAATCCTAGGTCAAGTCATACCAAGACTTTAAAAATGGTACTTGATACCTCCTTACTTAACACTCAGCAATATAAGGTATGTATCAAGGGTTAAGTAGAGCAATCCAGGGAAATGTATTGCGCCCTCCCATACACCTCAGTGTAGTAGCTATGGAAAAGGGGGCCTTTAGGTCACCCTTGACTACGGTATCAAACTTATAATGGATATATGTAGAATATATTAAAAATCCATATACAAGAGGAAGCCTACAAAGCAAAAAATAAACATAACTTAGAATGAGAAAAAAGCTCTGAAATCAAAGAGATACGATCCTTCAATCAAACTGAATACAAAGAAACATCCATACGTTAAACAGATTTTATATAACAGATGAAATATTCGACTTGAAAAAAAAAAACGAAAAAAGATTATGGAGTAATTCACATGACTCGACACAGAAAGAATTAGACCTTTCACAATGAAAACTAAAGTTGAACAGCGAGCAGGCAGAACCATACATTAAACAAGAAATATCTAGAAACAGGCCAAGAAGAATTGACCGAAATCGAACAAATTTCCCCATAGTTAACACATTTTTTTAACTGTGGAAAGAAAGAATGAAAAAGATGAAATAACTTTTTTTTCAAATGTTGGACTGAAAATTTAATCGCTGAGACATCTACCCCAAAAAGAAAAAAAGAAAACAAATACAGAGAAATGGATTTAAAATTGAAAGAAGAAAATAAAAACACACACAAAAAGAACAGTCCACACATTCATATAACAAATGAAAACCACACACTTAAAAGAACAAAAATAACTCACCATCCTATCTTCCCCAAAATATTATACATAGCAAAAAAAAGCAAAATGCACACAACCATATTCATTGATAGCCACACAAGAGATGGTGTTATCAAAACACACTCCAATACAGACAAACAACCCCATTCAAACAAAAATGAACCGCATACTTACCATTACATAAAAGTAGGTGGTGCCTTCAATAAGTTTCCAGACTTTTTTGTACAGGCATTTAAAATCGTCGTAGACTCTTGAACATTCAGTATTTTATTGCTATACATATTATAAGATAACTGACTAATTTTTATGATTTCATGTTCAAATGAACAGCTACAGCAGCAATTGGAATACACCCTACTAAAGCCTGAGTGTCACAGCTGGTGAATTTCAAAAATACAATCTGGACGTGAGGACACTTTAGAAGAACGATATGCAATAAAATTCTGTTTTAAACTTGGAAAACGTGCCACAGAAACTATGGAATGCTTCACACTGCTTTCTATCACCTTGCATGAATCGAACATCAGTTTTTGAGTGGCATAAGAGAGTCAAGGAAGGCAGGGAGTCAGTGAGGGATGATGAGAGGTGTGGGAGGATTAAGGAAGTAAATAGACCAGAGTTGATTGGCTGAAGGTTTAGGGTTAGCGTTACTATGTTGAGGTTTTAAGGGAGTTCAGGAAGAGATTCCGTCGAAAGAGGCCAGCACTCTTCAAATCGGCTCAGTGGCATTTCCACCAGGACAATGCACCAGTCCACAACTCCATCTTTGTCACAGACTATTTGACCAAGATGGGCATCAAGATAGTTCTTCAGCCTCTCTATCATCCAGTCCTCGCTGCCTGTGACATTTTGTTATTCCCTAAGCTCAGAGGCTGTCGTTATGAGATAATTGTGAGATGAAAGAGGCTGTGACGAAAGTCTATGACACGCTCACACAAGAGGACTTCCATGGGTCCTTCCCGAAGTTGTTGGAACGGCACAACAAGTGCATTGCAGCCGGAGGAGATTACTTCGAAGGGGACTAGAGTTTCATGAGTGTGGTATCTATAAAATTGCCCATACGAAAAATGTCTGGAAACTTATTTAATGATCCTCCTACTTGAAAAGAGAAACATCCTCTCAGTAAGAAAATATTTGGCAAAAATAAAATTAATTCCTATGCATACCATCACTCAGAAAGTACTAGCTCGACAAACATCCATAGCCACAAATGCCGGATGAGTTAAATAACATCCACAAGAGTCACCTTATAATTACTTTATCCTATATTGTGTTGTCCAAAAATTATGATTAAAATGTAGATTAAAATATGTAGTCATCTCTTCTTTATTTTATCAGTTACATTTTCTAATCATAAATTTTTATTTTTGTATTTAAATTGATTATATCTTGATAATTTTGGATCACATCTTCTTTACGTTTTATTGCATCAATAAAAATAAAATTGTAAACTGTCTGCTACACGTGACTGCTTCCATTTCCCGTTATAGAAAACCATTAATTTCTCTACCGAAAAAAAAATGAATTGGATATCGTTAAATAATTCTTTACGTAAGTTTCCAAGTTTTTGTCTTTTCTTATCCTATTGGTTGGTAACAGGAAGATTCCGTTGATATGCCACATTAGTTGCATGGCTGACGTGACAAGATGTGTGCCTTTTTCCTAAGGAAAACAAGACGATGCCCCCCACAGAAATGTCGCGTGGTTTGCGTGAGTGGTATAACCTTGATGTCCACTTATATCCAAAGATAAAGTGGACGCATGTGTTCCGCAGTGGAAATGCTGCCTGGGTTGGGTAAGAGGCATACCAGGATGTCCATTTATTTCCAAAGATAAACAGGACGCAGGTATTCCTCTGCGGAATCGCAATTCTGTGGGTGGTATGTTTATCAAGAGGCCCGTCCATGCAGGAGATGTGGCACAAGATGTGGCGTTTGTGACCGGAAATATGAACCAAGAAAGAATTTCGCCCCAGGTAGCACGAAACAGAAAGCGGTGAGGTTTCACGGAAATTCAGCCCCATCGCCCCTTTGTGTGTGCATTTCCGCCATCTCCAACTCACTCTTTCTCTACGCAAACGTACATTTGCTGTAATAAGAAAGACGAGAAAAGGAACAGATTGCATTTGTATATCTCAGCGTTATTGTTCATCTCTGAATACAACAACCCTGAAACCTTTCCCATTTGGGGGTGGGTAGAATACATTGACTGCACGTCTGAAGAATCTTAAGCAGCCCGCCAACAAGTGGCCGGTGTATGACTCTAGAATCAATCTGAGAAGAGGCTCTTGTCTTGGAACCTGGAAGAATTTAGTGTGCACTATCAATAGCATTACTCACAGGTTCACATTGACTCGGAGCTATGATACATTTGAAAGTCAAACCGAACTGTTCAATCCATTCCTAAAGATAATTATTATTATTTATTTGAAACCATGAAATATATCAATTATCATGCAATATATGTAATATCAAATAGGAATACTTAAACCATGCAATATATCAAATACCGAAATTGAATTCTTAAAATCTTTTAAGATTGCGTAAACGAATGATTTATAACAAATAGAATTATTAGTGTCATAATCCAATGCTCGTAACTGTGTGCAAACAAATGTTTAATATCAAAGGGAATTTTTAGTGTTAGATAGGAATACAGGAATCCGTGAATCCATTTAACTATGAATTAGAATATAAGCTCTAAGATCTTGTTTAAAAATAGAACTATCAAAAATCTATGCCCTAATGAATCACACACACGCTTGCACGCATATAGATACTCACACGTGCCAACGGACACACACATTCATACACATCATTCTTATTACAAAATTCTGATGAGAAAAATTAATATAAACATAAAGTAAGTAGAGTTGGCGATTGTAGTCGAGGGCGGCCTGAAGGCTCCCTTTCAATTGCTACTACACCAAGTTTGTCGAGAGGGCGCTACACTTCTCTCTGGATTGCCCCACTTTACCTTTGATACGTACCTTATAATGCTGGGTGTTAAGTAAAGAAGTACCAAGTACCATTTTTAAAGTATTTGGCATGACCCGACCTCGGATTGAACCCTGGTCTTCCGGACAATTGGCAAACACTCGAGCCATTTGGCCAATGAACCGATATGCATATGCGTACAATCGCACACAAAAAACAAATATAAATGGATAATCATATTTGCATTTCCTTTTGCAATGCTGACACCAAGTCTTTCACGCACATATTACTGCAATCATATTTATGCACACATTATGTACGCACTCATATATTATGTCACAATGTAAATGCAGCACGCAACACGCATACGGACATGTGTGTGTGTGTGTGTGTGTGGTGTATTGTGATGCAATGGATTTGTTGGCAGAAATTGGACATGGCAACCCAACTTCAATTCATAGACGATTATGTTAGGATATCATATAGGTGTAATACCCTTGATAAAATCATGGATATAATTATTCGGCCTCCTGCTACGAGTATCAAAGTAAGGGGAGACTAGGATTTTTAAACTTGGTAACACAGCTTATCTAGTAGAATGAAAACCCTGAATTAAGACCTGTGAAACCCTGCTTAAAAATTGACCTTGTGTCGATTTCTACTTGTGTTGGGGTGCTGGCTATTCGGACATTCTCCTGTATACATTACTGTGATTAAACATTTAATATATATGTAAAAATTGAATAAGTAATTTCTTCATTAAGATTAGTCGAAAGTTTTTCCATCTGAGTTAAAAAGTAATTATAAAATTCATCTTTTTAACATAATGTCAAAAGAGCAGAAAATACTAACAAACGCATGCTGACCTATATATAGATTTAGTCTTCACAGAGTTTACTTAAGACATTAAACCAATCTGATTTATTGCTTTCATTCATCTCTTTCTCTGTTTTATTCTCTCTATCCCACAGGCACTCTATCTATCTATCAATCTATCCATATATCGATCTTAGTGTGTGTGTGTGTGTGTGTGTGTGTGTGTGTGTGTTTAAAATAATAAGATCTTATTGTTATTTATCTAGTCTACAGAACATTTTCATGATGGTTAGAGTGTTCGCCAATGGCCCGGGAGACCGGGATTCAATCACAGGCGGATCGTACCAAAGACTCAAAAAAATGGTACTTGATGCCTCCTCGTTTAGCAGTCAGCATTATAAGGTAAGGATCAAGAGTAAAGGGGAGCAACCCAGGGAAATGACTATCACCCTCCCCTACATCTTGGTGTAGTAGCTATCGAAAAGGGAGCCTTCAGGTCACCCTCGACTAACGTCGCCAACTTTACTTATTTTATTGTTATCTGAAGATAAAAATAAAACTTTAAAATATCCTAATGAGATTCATTAGTGGATCTTTTTATTCTAAAATATTCACTTTTCTGTAAATGGACAAAGAAAATTATATATATATATATATATATATAGTTTTCTTTGTTCATTTACATATATGTTTAAGCTTGATGAAATATCTTTAAAAGGATTAAAACATTTTTAAATATCTAAAAAAATGACCCCTTATTTGAATCACGTCAATTCAGAGAATTATAATCATGATACATAACTTAATGCTTAAGCAACATGATATTTAAGTTTATGCATGAGCAATATGAAAGTTCATGAAAACTTAATCACTCTTTTGTTTTGCTTATATCTGCTAATCATCACCGGACATTGTCTTCGTATAGAGTAAGTCTTATTTCTATTCACAATAACTCAGAAATTTCTGAATAAGCGTAAACGTTAAATCAATTTCGAAAATCTATGAAAAATGAGTTATTTCAATGACAAATAAGATTAAACCTTCTAATTTGTTTACAGAATTGTGATTCTCAATTTGATGGAGAGCTATTGGCGTTCGAAATTTGCTGAAAAATTTGCAAGAACAAAAAAAAACAAAACAAAAAAACAAAAAAACAATGGATATACGAATTACTATGGAGTTAGTCTACACTGAACGGTAGCTCTCTGAAACTAACTGACAAGTTCACCTATTAAAGAAGCAGTGTCTCATCAACCGAGACAGGCATTGACACGCAACTACAAAAGGCATGGACAGCCATCAATAGACTATGAGTCATATGGAAGTCAGAGCTGACCGATAAAATGAAACAGTTTCTTCCAAGCAGCGATCGTGTCGATACAGATATATGGATGCACTACATGGACGCTAACTAAACGGCTGGAGAAAAAGCTTGACGACAACAACACAAGAATGCTGCAAGCAATATTGAGTTAGTCATGGAGGCAGCACCCTAAAAAGCAGCAGCTGTGCGGCCACCTGCCTGCAGCAGCTCGTTCCTGACTATGTCACAGGTTTTCAGCCTAGGCCGGTGTATTTGCCAAAAGCGTAATCGGTGTAGGTAATTGTTTTCGATGGATACCCTCTGTTTCTTTCCTTTGATAGCTTGAAACTGTTTACTTTGATTTTATCTATAGATATTCTAAGCACGTAATCTCGACAGATGATAAAGAGGTATGGGGCTAATGTGTCTCCTTGTAGTACACCCGTTACAAGGTCTGAGTAGTCTGTTCAAATATGATTACTGATTAAATAATAAAGAAGATATTGTATAAGAAAATTTATTTTTGGATTCAGTGGCCGGGGTTGAGTTTTGAAATCATAAAAGAGAAGTTGTTTTTGGTCACTGAGCGGGAGAGACGGTATAGTGAGGTTACTGCAAAAGAGATACGTTCATATATACGTAAAAGGTCTTCCTCTCACCTCATGGTTTCGTCGGACCGATAGAACTGTAGACAGTCTAAATAAAGACTTTTTCACATCTATATAATAGTTGCATGTTGTTTTTTTTTTCAATTTGGAATGGTACAATCGGGTTACATCATAATGAAAGATATAAATGTTGTTTCTTTGGAAAAGGTGGATATGAATCTTAATCTGGTGGTAAAATGTTTAGACGTATGACGACACTCGTCGAACCACACCAATCTTTTAAAAAAAATTTTTATGTTTTAGAAATCCAATATTGTCAGATATTTATTCTATGAAAAATTTGCATCGTTTTGACTGACCAATAAAAATCACCAGTCATATGTACTTGAGCGCTTTGACAAAGGAATTTACGATTGTCACTCTCGTAATGCAAAGCTCTTCTAACAAATAGAACCTTTCTACCTCCGATAGCGTAAAATGTCAACAAAAGGTAGTAAATACATATACGCTAAATTCCATAGCTTGCATTTGGACTGCTGCTGGCTATGGGGTAATGTTATTAGGTTGACGTTAATTTAGCCGGGTTTGGCAATATCATCTACTGACAAACTTTTTCGTTGGATCCCAACTTATCAGTGTGGCCAGACACGCGAAAAAGCTTCCAGCTGGGATCGAAACCCAGGTAAATTTACGTCAACCTATTAATATAACCCTATATATATATGTTGAGGAAAGAAACAAGCTGGAAACATAAACGTATGTAAGAACAAAATATGACCTATAAAAATGCAAACATCTTTGTGGACCTTCTCATTTTAACATATTTATTTCTCTCTTTGCTCCAAGATATATATATATATATATATATATATATATATATATATATATATATATATATATATATATATATATACTCCCCTCTCGATGGTTGAGCACTCTGGCGAAAAAATAAATGGCTGTCACCCGTGTAGCTCAAAACTGTTCAAACGAATTGAGCTCTCCGGTATCCGGTAACACAAAATATAAACAAACAAAAGCTAATACATAATGCATTAAAATTCCTGAGGTGACGTAGGTCACCTGTGGGCTGAGTGGTATTATATTAAATCTAATATAAATTTAGGCAGGTTTCGATCCCATATACACATACGTATATCTCTACAGAAACACAAAAGTGAAAGTCCGTTCACCAGATGGAGACACGGAATACTTCGACATTGTTGCAGGAGTACTACAAGGAGACACGCTAGCCCCATAACTCTTTATCATTTGTCTAGACTACGTGCTTAGAACGTCGATCGACAAAATCAGAGAAAATGGCTTCGAGCTGACTAAGAAAAGAAGCAAAAGGCACCCTGCAAAAACAATCACAGACGCCGACTACGCTGATGACTTGGCGTTACTGACGAATATGCCAAATCAAGCAGAGACACTACTGCATAGTTTGGAACGAGACGCAGCTGGCATTGGTCACCATGTCAATGCACACAAAACTCAATATATGTGTTACAACCGAACGGGCAACATCACCACACTAGACGGAGCCTCTCTGAAACTAGTAGACAAATTCACCTACCTAGGAAATAGCGTCTCATCAACCGAAAACGACATGGACACACGACTGACAAAATCATGGACGGCTATCGATAGGCTCTCGATCATATGGAAATCAGACCTGACCGATAAAATGAAACGCAGTTTCTTCCAGGCAGCGGTTGTATCGATACTGCTATATGGATGCACTACATGGACGCTAACTAAACAACTGGAGAAGAAGCTAGACGGTAATTACACAAGAATGTTGAGAGCAATATTGAACAAGTCCTGGCGACAACACCCCACAAGACACCAACTATACAGCCATTTGCCTCCCATCACGAAAACTATACAAGTTAGACGAGCCAGACACGCAGGACACTGCTGGAGAAGCAAGGACGAGCTCCTAAGTGATGTACTCCTATGGATCCCCACATATGACCAAGCAAAATCAGGACGACCAGCTCGAACTTACATACAGCAGCTATGTGAAGACACAGGATGTAACCCTGAAGACCTGCCGGAGGCAATGAATGATAGGGAGAAGTGGCGAGAGATGGTCGAAGATATCTGTGCTGGCGGCATGACATGATGATGATGATGATATATATATATATATTGTATATATATATTGTAATAGTGTTGTATGACATTATGTCACTTTGTGGGTTTGTGGCGAACTAAATTCGATATAATTTGGACAGGGCTTAATAACTGTGATAGAGCTATTATAAAATAATAAGTAAATATATATTAGTTATTATATATATTTAATAGCATACAAGCTTGTTTCCCAGCGACCTCAGGTTTCAAGACGTTTTATAAAAGACAACCATCAGAAAGAGAACGAAAAATAATGAAAAAATCGAAAAATAAAGTGAAGGTAACATTAGAATTGTGTACAACTATTTATGTGTGAAAACGCAAAGGAAAATAAAAGGAAACAAATAAAAAAAAAATTCTCGGTCATTCTGTCGGAAATTTGTCTACACGTCGCGTCTCATACATCCAGGAGACAACCTCAAATCTATCTCACAGCACATGTATATTCATACGCACACATACTAAATATCACTTATACGTCTACACAAAATTATATGCCAATATACCCCCCCAGACACACATAAAGAGTTGTACACAATTCTTACATTCCCTTGACGGTATGTTTTGATTTTTTTCAATTTCTTCATTATCTTTCATTATCTACCTGATGATTGTTGCTTATAAAATGTCTTGAAACCTGAGGTCGCAGACAAGCTTCTATGCTCTTAGATATATATAGAAAACTAACCCTACATTGACCTAGCGGTTAGAGTGTTCGACAATGGCCCGAGTTCACTCCCAAGTCGATTCATACCAAAGACTCAAAAAATGGTACTTGATGCCCCCTTGCTTAACACTCAGCATTATAAGGTATGGATCTAGGGTAAATTGGAATAAATCCAGGGAAAGGAGTAGCGCCCTCCCCTACACCTCAGTGTTGAAGCTATGGAAAAGGGAACCTTCGGGTCACCAACTTTACTATAAAATAAATAAATTGTTAGATAGAAAATTGTGAAAAAAATATATAATACATATGTACTACGCATAAAAAGTGTAACTGATTAATGCCTTCTAAATATCTTCGAAATTTTAAAATTTGTTTTTGTTTTAATATATCTATTACTGCATCTTTACGTGAGATTATTTAAAATTTGAATCTAATTAAAAATATCTGTAATTTAAGTCTAAATGTAATTTTTAAAAAAATATTAATTTAAAAAAAAAAAAAAATTAAATTTGCTACATTGCTAACCGAAATTTAAATTTAAAACAGAAGTGGGCTTAATGAAGAGGTAACTCTTCAGCCCTCTTCTATCCCCTCCCACTCTTATGTGTCTATTCTAGTTTTTTTATCAAAAAGATCTGAAGAAGTCCTGTTAATTTTTTTTCGTGTTTTTGGAAATTTCAAAAATGCATAACAGGATGGAAATAAATTTATAATCCTTTGAGAATAACAGAAAAAAAACCTGAAAAGAAAAAGAAAAGATAGTTTTGAAAAAGTTGACCGAAAATAGAACGATGGCTCAGTCAATCAGGACCTGACTAAGTATTTCATATTTCTGTTTTTTTTCATGCTTAAGCTATCCTCACGATCGATATTCCCCATTTATCCTAACTCCGGTAGACTGCCAGAAACTTTTCCAACGTAACTCGTATTTGGAGAACTTAATCTTTCAAACAACATTCTTGGCATGTCAGCTGAACGTGAAATACGTTGACTGGATCTTCGCCAAATAGATATGAACACCTCCCATAGCAGAAATAAGTGGTGCCTCGGTATGATATTAAACCGTGTTTGATGATGAAGTTCGGATTTCAGAGAACTGGAAAGTGTGGATTACTCTTTTGGTGACATTACCCTCATGTCCGCTCTGTTACAGTTAGGTTGTACCATTAGGGTCCAATCTAAGAATCGAATAGATCTATTTAAATGGTATCCGTATTCGATAAGATTGTTTGCAAAAAAGTTTTTAGATTAACCACATAAAATGTGTAAATATAAATGTACAATGAACGTGGTTCCCAAACATCTCAGCATTAAATAACTGCTGCATCCCTGAGTGGTAGTACTCGTTTGGGCCAGATGCATGGGTTAAATAGATCTGTCTAAAAATTACTTATATTCGATAGGATTGTATGCAAAAATATATAAAAAAAGGATTTAAACATAAGAAATGACTACGTAAAATGTAAATATGGACTGCCAATGAAGACGTTTATCCAACCTTAAGGTGTAAAAATAAAATCATATTGGATGACGTTCCGTTAAAATCTATCAATAAGTCAGATCAAATTCCAGCAGTAAAAAATATGAATTGTGTATTATGGCAGTATTATTTTGATTGAAAACAATTTCATTAAGTCTTTAGGAAAATAATGCAACATTTGGCGAGAGAAGTTCCATTTCTATTTAGACTTTCTGTAAATTGCAGCTTTTCAAGTTGACTTCATAATGCTAAAAAATAAAAATAAAAAAACTCTTCAAAAGTAGGGCCAACCTTATACAGCATGGCTAAAATCCAACTCTTTTTAAAAGAATGGTCACCCAGTTGAAAAGCTATCCTCACAATCGATATTCCCCATTTATCCTAACTCCGGTAGACTGCCAGAAACTTTTCCAACGTAACTCGTATTTGGAGAACATCTAAAAAATTAACTCCGAGATTAATAAAAAATCATAAAACTGTAATACAAATTAAACATTGAATCACACGGTAATCATAAAAGCTGATACATCAATCGGAACATCACCTCACGCCAGGGGTCTGTCAAACTACCACGATATATTATTTAGCTGCACAACTGAGAGTGAATTCATGTAAATATATTTTCTAATATGTAGGATTTGCATATTTCATTCATTCTTCTAATAGCCTACTGTATTTTTGTGTCGACCTATACAGCAAATATAGGATTAACCCAGAATTATAGGCTAAAATTTTTAGGTAGACTTATACGCCAAATTAAATGGCAATTTACGATATATCATGCATCGTATTTTTTTGTATGAAGTAAATAATAAAACCATGCAAACGATTCAATAGTGAATCATTTTGTATTGGGTATTATTTATAAGCATATCACATTGATTTTAAGATGTTTCTAATATCAAAATACTTAAATTTCTGGCATTAGCTTTTATTTTGGAATAAATAGATCATTTTAACTGGCATGCGTATATTCTCCATCTCACTTCATCTCTTTTTGATCACACCATTTTCTTAGAGATTTATTTCCAAAGACGAGTATCTGCCGTGGGCCAATGTGAGGAATTCAACGGTTTAAAAATATAAACTAGAATCTAGTAAAGAATTATACGGCGGGAATTGGCTCACGACAACATAAATCAATGTTCGAGGCTTAAATGTTTGATATTTATTTCGGGTTATCTATCCCGGTCTTTTTGGAATCGAAGGTATATATCGAAAAACCAAAAAAGAAATTTCACACCAATGATCACTCGTAAAAGATTGAGCGACATTGACAAATGAATCATGAGAGACACCATTTTGAAAAGTGTAGCGATCAAAGTTAGATAGCAACACATGAAAATACGATATAACTTTAATATTTATGCGAAGGAGTTGCTCAAATATTGATGTAGGAATAAATCAAAAATGCAAGATAAATTACGATGGTAATGTTTAAGATACATAAACACATTCCTCGTCTAGTGAACGTACATACCCATACTATATGTCAGAAAGATGTACAAGTATATATATATATATATATACCTGTACATGTTTCCGTCGTATAGTATGTTTATGTACGTTGGAAAGATATACTGGTATATATATATATATATATATATATATATATATATATATATATATATATATATATATATATATATATACCAGTACATGTTTCCGTCGTATAGTATGTTTATGTACGTTGGAAAGATATACTGGTATATATATATATATATATATATATATATATATATATATATATATATATATATATATTGGCTAAGCTTACGTTTACTATTATCTGTCCTGTGATTAAAGAAAAGATCGAACTTAAGAAATACAGTTTTGTGCTAAATGTACAGGTTATGAACAACGAATATGCTAAAGTCTGACATTCCAAATACTGTTCTTTTACATAGTTGATACGTTGTACAGAAATGACTCCTCAGTACCTCATATCAGCAGATTTTGTTTGGTTGGGTTGGGTTGGGTTGGGTTGGGTTTTAATGTATATTAATCTGTGTGGATTATTTAATGCCGAATCCCTTTAAAACACAAATGTTACATATATATGATTTTTAAAGACATTTTGTTGTTATCACTTGTAAACAAGCATGAGCGTATTTTTTGGCACAAAGTTAAATGGTCACTCGTATTTCTATTTACTACTAATTTTTTTTTGGCCCACAGTTAAATGGTTTCAATTATTGCTATATAACAGTCACGCTTCAATATCAGTCATTTGTTTGCACACATATTTTAGATAATTTTCTTTTCGAATGAGTTAGAACTAGTTTGTTTGCTCACGAATAATTTCATTTTTTCTACACAATTAAATGTTTTCAATGATTGCTATGAAACACTCTTAATTTTAATCAATATTAATGATTTGTTAGCAGTCAGTAAAGTGGTTAACTTATTATTATTTAAAACTAATTATTCTATTCAACACAATTCATTCGCTTGCAAACGATTAAATAGTTGCAAATATTTCTATGCATCTTTAACTTTTCAAATAAACATGATTCAGCTGTTTAAACACTCAAATGATGAAACAGTTCTATTTCTAACAATTCAATTTAACACAAATCTTTTCTTTGCACAGAGTTTAAATATCAAATAGTTATATTTGGCCATAGATAGAAACTTTTCAGGTGTTAACACTCCGCCTAAGAGAAATAGCAATTAAGGGCACTCAACATTCCCAAAGCTCCAAGACTGGAGCCTCATCATCAGATTATTAATGTCCTAATCACGATACACATTGGGGAAGCCCCACCGCTCCGCAGAGATGCAGTCGGCGTATACTTCATCTCAAGCGCATTGGACTGCACATCAAGAGAGGCTTCCACATAAACGGCTAAAATATAAACACGCGATAACTGTATACAGTAGTAAAGGCTTCCCTCGGACCACCCAAAATTATCCGGTTGATAACAGAAAAATGATGCCCATCTATCTAATGAGTCATTCAATGAATGGTCCGGTTTATCTGTTTTTATTTGCCGATCAAAGTTCTTCGGTTATTTAATGCCAAAGCCACCCTTCTAAAATAACAGTCATGGTACTATTTAACGTAGAGCTAGAAAGAACAAGGTGGATCATATATTTTCACAGTCAGGAAAAGAATCTAGCCAATGAGTCATTCAATGAATGGTCCGGTTTATCTGTTTTTATTTGCCGATCAAAGTTTTTCGGTTATTTAATGCCAAAGCCACCCTTCTAAAATAACAGTCATGGTACTATTTAATCTAGAGCTAGAAAGAACAAGGTGGATCATATATTTTCACAGTCAGGAAAAGAATCTAGCCAATGAGTCATTCAATGAATGGTCCGGTTTATCTGTTTTTATTTGCCGATCAAAGTTCTTCGGTTATTTAATGCCAAAGCCACCCTTCTAAAATAACAGTCATGGTACTATTTAACCTAGAGCTAGAAAGAACAAGGTGGATCATATATTTTCACAGTCAGGAAAAGAATGTATTCACCAGTTCGAAATCGCTTATTAAAATATCGAAGTCTACAACTCTAGTAACCATACAACGAGAACTCCCGCGTTTAATAATTAAGAACGTTTTTTTAAAAGCAGATTAACTTTTTTTGGAATTTATTTCCTGAAATATAAATCTGCATTGTTTGGACTTAGTTCATGTAAAAAAAAAAATTAATCTTGCAAAAATATTCTTAAGACTATTTAAAATGATTGGGAATCGAATAGTGCTCCAGGTTTAAACATATGTCTGTCGTCAAAATTTGTTTTCTCTCAAGTAAAAACCATGGGAAATTTACAGAAGAAAGTGTACGTATTATCACCCAGTAGTCAATTTTCAAAAAAGGGTTGAGTATAGAATAAGCCTTACTAGTTTGAACTGGAGAAATTCCATCAAGTGGAAACACATTGAATTTATTATAAATGTGCGAGCGCAGTGATCAGTAAAAAAAGGTCTTGCTGAAAATCTCCCGAAATATATTCTTATCTGGAGTATTGCATATCTCTTAGTCCATTTTTTAAGAGAAATCTCGATAATTCTTATCAATTAGAATATTCGAACTGATGAACTCATTTTTATTTTACTTGCAACGTTTAAGCCAATGTTTTTCAGCGTTCTTCAGGTGTTTCATCTCAAACTCGGGTGTCCACACAGAATCTCGAACTAAACCCTTAACTTGAAAACAAGGGTAGACAGTTCTAATTAAGGTAAAAATGATCGGGTACAATTGTTAAGTTATAGTAAGTATTCCTTCTTATTCTACCTAATTTGGGGTTTGAACCAGCAACTTCCAGATGATTTTACTAAGAAGCACTTTCCAACAAAATACCTTATCCACTGCGCCATGTGTTCTTGTTTTTTGTTTTTCATCGATGCGTCGAATACATCTGTTGAAGATAAGGAAGTGTGGGATTGTATTAAATGCATGAGAAGATAGATTTTGCCACCAGTGTGATTATCAATCTGACTTCGACCTATATTAAATTAAAGAAGGGTTGACATGCCGTAAAACCAACCAACCAACCAACCATGGACACACGCATACATGTCGAAAGAAAACATCTCACAGGCATTAACATAAGATGTAGGGAATCGATATATCAGGGAGATACACAGATGATAAAGAGAGAGAAAGAGGACGTGAGAGATTTTCTTCGTCTAAATATGATTATGAAATGATATAACATTGCCAAAAATCAGGGTTCAAGAGTAGAGAAGGGCCAAGTTTCGAATATCGATTTTTAGGAGTTAAACATCACACATATCCCAAGGAAATCGGCGCCAAATATTATTTTGGAAAATCATAATCTATTAAGGCACTGTGCCCAAAGTAGAATCGAAAATTCCCAAAGGCTTAAATATTGGCGCTAAAAATATTCGGCGAAAGCATTATGTTGCTAGGCATTGTGCCGTGTAGGATGGAATTGGCAAATAACACTTTCTGCACACATAGATAGAGTTATGCCTTAATAGAACTGTTTCTGTATTATGTTAGATGTCTTCGATATAAAACCAGCCTGCTGGCAAAAGTGTATGGGATGTTTTCATTTGTATTTTGCATTCAGAAATGCCTGCTCAAAATATCTTTTTCATCATACAACGTGTGAAAACACTTGCAAGATTCCCTGTCCTCATCATCCGCCAACCAGGGTGATAACACAGTTTAGGTAGCTCAAGTATTGTGTCCACCTATCCATGATATGGACATCAGAATTTGAAAAAAAATATAAACGATTGTATGTGTAATGGAACATGAAATAAATAATCTCAATTACATTTGGTAAATATGGTAAAACAGGGAGGGCAAAAAAATCAGCATCAATTTTAAGATTTGTTAACAATCTTAAGGTTCGAAATTTAAAAGTGTACTAAGGATTAAGCTTTCTGATAGAATGGTTGATTTTAACGGCATATCAACCTGTCTGGGGTTATTTTATACTCAAATGTTACAGAAAACAACTTTTATCATACGTCCTCATTTATATTTTTCGTATAGGTATTTCTTTAGGTTTTGTTTACTTTTAAGGTCTTATTGAATACGAATATTTTTAAAACGAATCTATTTGGCCAAAAGATCGAACCCTAACCAGCGCTATCTCCACAATTCAGAATGAAACTAGATTTAGATTCTTTATTTAATGGTATATCAACCTTTGTAAGTTATTTAATGTCAAATATATCATCTTAGAAGAACAGTAGTTGTACTATTTAACCCATAACTGGGAGGATAAGGGGGTTCATACCTTTCCCAAGGGTATTAGCCCGAAAGTGAACGTAATAGCGCGACTGGAGTACGAAGTCGCTTACTACGATTCCGTAGTCCATCGCTTTAACAATTACACCATGAGGACACCCCCGAATGAAACTAGGAATCATGGAATTGAATGGGGTATTATAAATATCCCAGGTTTCCAAAACTGGAACCTCATTATTAGATACAGTCTACAATAATATCAAGTAGACCACTTCATTTTTTTTTTGGTGGGGGTATGTTGTGGCATCACCCCTGTCCACATGGTAAAGTCATTTTTTAAATTTTAATCTAATCTAAGTCAGGATTTAATCTTTCATGCAGGACACTGCTGGAGAAGCAGGGACGAGCTCATAAGTGATGTACTATGGACCCCGACATATGGCAGGACGACCAGCTCGAACATACATACAGCAGCTATATGAGGATACGAGACGTAGCCCTGAAGACCTACCGGAAGCAATGAACGATAGGGAGAAGTGGTGAGAGAGGGTCAGGGCTATCCATGCTAGCGGCATGACCTGATGATGATGATGATAATTCATGTCAACGATTTTATTCCTCCGCCATTGCTAGTGATAAAAATATTTTTTTCAAGTTTGCTTATAAGAAACAGGAAGTTCCAACATTAAAATGTGTCGACATGGCTTAAGTTCTTACTTTGCTCCTTAGAGTGTTTTTCAAAAAAGCTTCAGCTAATAGTTTGTTTGTTTTTTTCTACAGAAGTTTATGTGACAGCAAGTCTCCTCAAGTCTCTTTGACTCTTTTAAGTATTAAGGCCGATTCTCATGATGCAATAGTCTAGATGATCTACGCTAGTCCTCTAATTTCCTAGTCTTGCAGAGTCTTTACCAATTCATTGGTAATTATTCCGAGAGCATCAATTACTATTTGGTATCGGCGACACTGTCAAGTTCCATAATTTTTCAGTTCTCTAGAAAGGTCTAGATACTTATCACCCTTTTTACTTTCTTTTATTTTTACTCTGTGGTCCGCTGGGATGACAACGTATACTTTTCGGTAGGTTTTGTTTTTTAGTTGATTATTGCTAGTTCTGATTGTCTGGTGTAGATAAGGTGATCTGTTTGCATCACAAAATAACAAAGAAATTTATGTTTCCCATTCAACAGGAATGATTCTGCGTTGTGCATATTCAATTTGTTTTATGGTAAAATTTAAACGTCTAACATTATCCTCAGTGGATCATCTTTTCCAATCTGTTGTATTTCGTACCATACTCTCTTTGTGCTAACTTGTTACATGCGCTTTTTTTATGAGGATAGACGTTTCTTCTCTTTCACCACATCATCTACACCAGCTACATACATCAGCTACAAAACGTACATTTGCTATTTGCTTGCGTGTTTTTTCGCTTTAACTCAATTTGTCCTCATAGAATTATTTCACTCATTTTAGAAAACATTCTGTTTCTCTCTTAAGGTGTCCTTTCTTCACCATGTTCCAGTCTTTTCCTGTGAGATTTCAATTGTCTGTCACTTAAAATATCAATACATTTATTGTTTTACCGTCTTTTTCCTAATTAGAGTTGTTATATTGATCCTTGTCTTGTTAGTGTTGTTTCTGATTGCTGTAATTTGTCTTGCTCTTTTTTATATAGACTTCGAGTCTTCATACCGATGCATCGACGCTATCTTCAATGGTCCTCTTTCCCCTTCTTTACTTGACTTAAGTAGTATGCCTATGTCCTAGCGGGGATGTAAGGCCTTATGTATCACTTTAAGTTTCCTTGTTCTCTTTTTCATTTGTTAAAGTTATTCTTTTGTCCACTTTAAGAATCAGTATTTTCTGAGGAAGACAGTCCAGGTGTTTATGCCTTTAATACAATTTCTGCCATTTAGTTTGGTTTCCAGTAGTTTTCTCGTTCTAGTAAGTTTCCTTTTCTCCAAGCATTTTGATTCTTTCTTAATTAGTCATCCTATTTATTCTGTCATATATAGTTTTCCACTTCAAATTATTAGCATGACACGTTTTTCTATGCCTAATTCCATTCCTATATACTGCTTCTATAATTGGTGTTGCAGAATTCAAGCGTGCCCAACAAATAAATCTATTTTGTGTTAATCCTATGATAACATCTCTATAGAGGAGTAAGACTCCACCTACGAGTCTTCTAGATATGAATTTAAACAATCTTATGGTGAGGCGCCAGTAATGCTAGAACTTTGGGGGGAATGCAATGTACCCCTTTATTACCATCGCTCCCAGGTTCACTCTGGTTCGAAGTGGTAGCACCTGATAGAGTCAACATCTATGGGTCATATTGAGCTAAGCTGAGTACTTATGTTGAACTGAATTGTTTGAAAAAAACTTTCTATAAATTTAGACTACGTAATCATGCTGAACTAAATTGTTTGAAATAGAACTGTTTATTTGTATAAAAATAGATTTGCCATTAAATAACCTACGATGATTGATGTGCCAAAAAATCAAACCAACCATACAAACTTCTATCACAAGCACTTAAGTCAGCGTTAATTGACCCGAAAAAAACAACCAACCAACCAACCCATGATAACAAGCATTATGTGTGTCTGAATATTTTTACAGTATGAAAAAAGACGATAAAATGAGTAATTCGAACCTGTAGGTTTCTTTCAAAGAAGAAACTAGCTCAAATATTGAACATTATTAAAGCTAGAGGTTTTATATCAGTGTCCTTTTCTGATCAAGCAGGTTTAACTATCATAAGGGGTCCATCATTTGAACATTTTTCTCTTGGGAAATAACGTATCAAAATGTTGGCAATCAGCAGAATATGCACAAGGGAAATGCCCGTTTAATTCACAAGTGGAGGCGCGCTTAGTATGACGGTTTTCGTTGATAAAACAAGTTCAAATATTGCGCAACGTTTTTTTTTTTTTTTTTGGTGTTTCACTTCAGGCTAATTTGTATATAAAGTTAGCGAGATTAGACGACGGTGATCTGAAGGCTCCTTTTTCAATTGCTACAACACCGTCGTGTAGGGGAGAACGCTACTCCATTCCCTGGATTGCTCCATTTTACTCTTGATCCGTGCCTTACAAAGTATTAAGCAAGGCGGCATCAAGTACCATTTTTGAGTCTTTGCTATGACTCAATCTGAGATTGAACACTGGTCTCCGGGATCAATGGTGAACAGTCGACTCATTAAGCCAAAACTCCTGTGGAAACAACATTTCGAGAATTTATTCGGAAAACCTGCAAAAGTTAAGTTGAACCAATCTCAAAAATTATTATTAATCAAATAGACATCCAATTAGGGCAGTTTGCATAGAAAAACGTGTCATGCTAATAATTTGGTGCAGAACAACACAACTCTGTACTTCGAGAAATTAAAAATAGGAAAGCAGCAGGGCTTGATGAAATACCCCCAGAAGTATGTAAGACCAGGGAATTAGACGACATTGTCATTGTAACCAAAACACAATAGACAGATGGACAAGGGGTGCATCCTCCCTTTCCCTAAGTAGGGTGACCTTGGAATAGCCAAGAACTACCAAGGTACAACACTTACATCCATCGCAGTCAAGATCTATTATGCTCTATTGCGCAAGCGCATACAACCCAAAATTGAGAACATACTTTGGAAGAGCCAAAATGGCTTTCGGAGAAATCGATTCACGACATCAGAAATTTTGATTATCCGTCGAATTCTAGGTGTAAGTTTAATATTATTTGTCGACTTCTCCATGCATTTAACTCCATACTCAGAGGGAAGATGGAGCAAGCACTACGGTCTTCTAAAAAGTCCGTCGTAGCCATAACGATGCTATATAAAACACGAAAGGAAAACTCCTCTCACCGGATGGAGACAAAGACTACTTCGACATTGTAACAGGTATGCTACAAGGATACACATTAACCCAATACCTTTTTATAATCTGCATAGACTACGTGCTTAGAACGTATATAGATTTAATGAAAGAACACTGTTTTAATGCATCTTAATTGAAGTTAACCCCCTTTTTTTTAGTTCTTCCAAACTAAATCAATTTATCTTGCCCTCCAAGTTTTGGATTTCTCTTACAGGAATATCAAAATTCTGCATCCTGCTATGAAATTATTTGTTGTCTTTCATGCCAGACTTACTCCTATCAAGTTTCATTTTGACATTTAATGATACCTTTATTCTCAAATATTTTATGAGATGCAACCTTTCAAACAAAATTAATTCCCATTCATCCCCCATCTAAACTACGAGTATCATTAAATCAGTTTCCAGACTTTATTCGTATGAGCACTTATATTGATAGTACACAAATGAAACTCTAGTCCCCTTCGAAGTAATCTCCTCCGGCTTTAATGCACTTGTTGTACCGTTCCAACAAATTCTGGAAGGCCCTATGGAAGTCCTCTTGTCTGAGCGAGTCACTGACCTTCGTCACAACCTCTTTCATCTCCTCAATTGTCTCAACCTCTGAGCTTAGAGAATAACCAAAAGTCACAGGAAGTAAGGCCTGGACTATAGGGAGCTTGAGGAACTGTCTTGATGCCCATCTTGGTCAAATAGTCTATGACAAGGATGGAGTTGTGGACTGGTGCATTGTCCTGGTGTAAATACCACTCAACCGATTTGAAGTGTGCTGGCCTCTTCCCTAGGAATCTCTTCCTGAACTCCCTTAAAGCCTCAACATAGTAACCCTAACCCTAAACCTTTGGCCAATCAACTTTGGTGTATTGACTTCCTTATTTCTCCCACACCTCTCATCATCCCTCACAGACTCCCTGCCTTCCTTGAATCTCTTATGCCACTCAAAAACTGATGCTCGATTCATGCAAGATTTTCAAAAAGCAGTGTGAAGCATTCCATACGTTTCTGTGGCATTTTTTCCAAGTGTAAAATGGAATTTCATTAATTATTGTTCTTCTAAAGTGTCGTCACGTCCCGATTGCATTTTTAAAATTCTCCAGCTGTGAAAAACAGGTTTCAGTAGGGTGTATTCCAATAGCTGCTGTAACTGTTTCTTTGAACTTGAAATAATAAAAATTAGTAATTCATCTCATAAGATGTATAGCAATAACATACTGAATGTTCAAGAGTCTACAACAATTTTAAATGCTCGCACAAAAAAGGTCTGGAAACTTATGGAATACTCCAAGTAAGTTAAACGTTTCGAACATATTTTTCTTAGTCCCATTCGATACCATGATGATAGGGTTTGATTTTTTATTTTTTCGGTTTCAAAATAATTTTTTTAGAAAAGACATAAAATTGTTATGAAAAAGTTGTTTGTTTGGTTTGTTGGTTGGTTGGTTTTAAGGCGTATCAACCTTTTTCGGGTCATTTAATGCCTAATTAAGTCATTTTGATGAAAGTTTCAAACTATTCAGTTTAGTATAAGTATAGCTTTCTGTTTACATACAGCTAAAGGTCAAAACAGTTCTATTTCAAACAATTCAGTTTAGAATAAATATTTTTTTTATTGAAAACAGTTAAATGTAAAAACAGTTCTATTTCAAACAATTCAGTTTAGAATAAATATATATTTTTTTATTGAAAACAGTTAAATGTCAAAACAGTTCTATTTCAGACAATTCAGTTTAGAATAAATATACTTTTTTTATTGAAAACAGTTAAATGTCAAAACAGTTCTATTTCAAACAATTCAGTTTAGAATAAATATACTTTTTTTTATTGAAAACAGTTAAATGTCAAAACAGTTCTATTTCAAAATATTCTGTTTTGAATAAATATATTTTTTTATTGAAAACAGTTAAATGTCAAAACAGTTCTATTTCAAACAATTCAGTTTAGAATAAATATATTTTTTTATTGAAAACAGTTAAATGTCAAAACAGTTCTATTTCAAACAATTCAGTTTAGAATAAATATATTTTTTTATTGAAAACAGTTAAATGTCAAAACAGTTCTATTTCAAACAATTCAGTTTAGAATGAATATATTTTTTTATTGAAAACAGTTAAATGTAAAAACAGTTAACTTCAAACAATTCATTTTAACGTTATTACGCCGTTTAGTTCTAATTTACCCATACATAAGACCCTAACATGTGCTACGTCTCCGCCCCACAGTGGACCTTAGAGTGATAGCAATGAAAAGTTACTCCACATTCCCCAAAACTCCATCATTACTGGAGCCTCACCATCAGTTTATTTAGTGTCATATCCCGGACAACCGTTGGGGGAGTCTTAGCCCTCTGCAGAAATGCAATCAGTGTATTCTTTAGACGCAGCCAAATTAGCCACTTACAAATAGAATATTGGATCCTATAATGAAAACAACCAAAAAACAACTGTGAATATTGAAACTGACGAGATGAATGAACATCTGGATCTCTTCCGGTTTGTTTCATTATTGATAATTTGATTTTATTGCCATTTACTTACCGTTTAAGGATGAATATTTCCGGCATTGTATTTTAACTTATTTTTTATACATTTGGACATTTGCTTTTAAACTACTTTTTTTTCTATAGATATCTCTTAACCTCTTAAATAAAATATAATATTATAGAATTCTGTGTTTTTATAAAATAATTCGCTTGAAATAAAATTATCTTAAATGTTTTTCGTAAAATTAAATGATTAAATGCCTTGTTATTGACGCCAAAAAGAGTTTGATTTTTTTCGGTCAGAGCCAGATATTTCCTCCATTTAAATGACTCGTATGTTTTTAAATTGGCCCTACGTAAACGACACATCGCTAGTAAACATCGCGTTCAATCTGGTTTTCTGATCGTTGTACGAAACCTTTATTATACAGGACTAAAAAAATAGCAGTAGCAGATTCCTATAAAAGATATTAGCTATTTCTATCTGTAAAAAATTAACATCAATAGTCATAATTTTAGTTATTCGTTTTTTGTTTTGTTTTTTTGTTTGTTTTTTTTTTACACTTACGTGATTTGTTGGCTGAATTTGCTTTCCAAGTGACTATAGTGACTGACAATCATAGTCCATTTATTTCTGCCAAGTTGCAGCATCCTGTGAATAAATGACGATAAAGCAGATAAGTCCACTCTTCCGCTGAGTAAAATGGTCAAGCAGAAAGATTTATGAACACATTTAAAAGGACATTAAGCAAAACCTGGGAGGATGAAACGGATAGGACAACGCATCAGCTGTTCCAAAGTTACGATTGGAAAAATCTTAATGCCAAAAACAAGAGGGAAATCGTCAGCAGATTTTATGTTGAATTCAGAACCTTGGGACTATTTTTAGTAAAACTTTACTTAGTAAACAAACGATTCAAATATCCAGAGAATAAACAAATCGATTTAAAAACGTTTTCTTAAATGGAGAAAGTACTCGAATAGACCTCAAATAAGGAGGATTTATATCTAAACAATTCTGTAAAAAGTTAATTTGTAAAAATACCATTCAAGTGTTAAAAATAACTATTGAAAAAAATATAAAATGCTGACAAGAATTTCATAAAGAATATCGCCCAGAGATAATAGAAAAATAACACGAGGTGTAATGGTTATCGTCGTAGAAAATGGACACGGCGATACGAGTTCAAATCCTAGACGAGGCAGATTGCATTTAACATAGCACTAATACCCTTAAGAAAGGTATAAATCCAATTATTCACCCTCCAGCTATGGGTAAATAGTAGGGCAGACTGGGTTCCTCAGCCTTAGTGAGATACCTAGTCTAGGAGAAGGAAACCTCTGAATTCAAACCTGTTAAACTCCGCTTAAAAATTGACTTAGTGTCATATCCTGCCCGAGCGGAGGTGTTGGTAAATATAATAAAAAAATAACATTTTGACGGAAAAATGTACGAGGATAAAATAAAAAGGGATTTTAGTTGATCATTTTAATAATAAAATTTTTTCTGTTTGGATTTGGGTTTCAAGGTTGGGGGTTTTGGAGTTGTAAAGGTCAAGGCTAATAAACTTTGTTTGCAGTATACATGTCAAAAAAGGTTTTAAGCAAAGAGAAACAGAGAAAAAGGCTTTAAAAACAATGAGAGAGAAATGAATAGGAAAGTGAACGGAAGATATTCCCGAAACGCAAGACACGAAAGCAGCAGGCCAGTATCCAAGTTTAAGATAGAATGTATCAGCTGCAATCGGTCTGACAGGCAATGTTTGGCTGTAACAAACTCGAAGGGGGAATAAGTATAGTGATTGCAGAAAAGAAAACAGAAAACAAATTCAGTTCAAAACCGATGTAGAGAGGCATGGGAGTCAATGTAACACTATGTAGGTGGTCCGCCAAGCAGACAATTCTCTTGTCTGTTTTGGCGCGAAACCAGACAAAGGGTTTTGGACTCGAGATCTCGGGAGACCGGAATAGGAAGGGAACACCAGTCAGAGAGTGAGACAAATGGACTGAGAAGTGGGCAGTTGGCGAAGGGTGACGCGAGAGACCAGTCGACACCGAGCAGCAGAGAGACCAGTTAGATGAAATGAGGTCCAGAGCAGTGAGTGAAGTCCGGTCAAGATAGGTTGGCATTCCAGTTGCGTTGTAGAATTTTCGCTAGAAATCCACGCTAGCGTTAGTCTACATATGCACAATGTTACATACCTCCCCTTCTGCACTTGAGTTAACCCATGCATATTGTTCGTTAGTTCCTTTTTCTCCCATTCCCTCGATTGTATTTCTTGTAGCGGTAAAGAAATGTGCGATGCCCCTGTCGGAACCACTAGGTGATCACTGGCCAAGAAGTGAAATGGTTCGAAGAAGTTGATGTAACGTGGGGGCCGAGGGAGTAACGTCACATCAATCAGAGAAGGGACTCGAACGGAGTAGTTTGAAGAGGTCTCGATGGAGGTGGTACCCGGGCCAACGAGGAAATGACTAAGTCTGCAGCTGTTCTATCAAATTACTTGACACATTTCCTATACTCTATTCCTCTCTTATCTACGACTATTATGAAAGTGTTGTAGCAAATAAACTTTCCTATCAAGAAAACGAACAGTGTTTTGAGTTCTGCCATTTCTTATCAGGGTGAAGTTACCACGCAGTCCGACTTAGTCTATTTGTGTCCGTGATGTTAAATTAAAAGCACGAAAAAATTACCACTATCAGAAACATATCAACGGCGCAAAAATTGACCTCATATATTCAATGCACGAATAATCCACACCAATTATCTTCCGACTATGACTATGTATATATATATATATATATATATATAAATCCTGGACAAGACTGATTGCATTTTATATTGTACTAACAAACTTGTGAAAGTTATGAATCCAATTATTCTTCCTCGAGCTATGGGTAAATAGTAGGACAGACTGGATTCTTCAGCCTTGGTGAGGTAACTAGTCTAGGAGAAGGGAAACTCTGAATTAAAACCTATTAGACTCTTCTTAGAAATTGTCCTTGTGTCATATTCTGCCCAAGCGGAGGGGTTGTATATATATATATATATATATATATATATATATATATATATATTAAAACTTATCATTATAAGGTAATGATCAAGGGTAAAATGGAGCAATCCAGGGAAAATAGTAGTACCCTACCCTACACCTCGGTGTAGCAGCTATCGAAAAGAGAACCTTCTGGTTACCCTCGACAAAGGTCACCAACTTTACTTATACATATATATATATATATATATATATACGTTGATCCTTAAATAAGTGTCCAGACTTTTTTCGTATGTGAACTTTTATTGATATTACACAAATCAAACTCTAGTCCCCTTCGAAGTAATCTTATCCGGCTGATATGCACTTGTTGTTACGTTCCAACAACTTCTGAAAGTTCCCATGGAAGTCCTCTTGTTCACACAAACCTTCGTTACAGCCTATTTCATCTCTTCAACTGTCTCATAAAAACAGCCTCTGAGCTTAGGGAATAAACAAAAGTCACTGGGACTATAGGGAGGGTGACGAACTGTCTCGATTGCTGTAGCTGTTCATTTAAACCTGAAATGATAAAAAATGGTCATATATATATATATATATATATATATATATATATATGACCATTTTTTATCATAAAATCAATTTGTATTACAAAAGAACAAATTAAAAAGTGAAGAATATTAAAACATATTAGTAGACATAATTTGGGATTATTAGATAAAAAGGATTAGTAAAATATAAGATACAACTAAAAGTAACAAACTATATGCTATTTGAAAGATTATTGTTCAATTGAACTGTGAAATATGAGCCCACCACTAGATAAAGAAGATAAAAATTACGATAAAATTTCATGAACTGAATTGAAAAAAGAGATTAACGCAGCTTAAACAAAAGAAAGTCTACCAACAGAAAAAAAAAAAAACATTTGAAATATATTTATGGCTAAAAAACATGAAATGAAAATTCCGCTTAATTCAATTGGTAATTGTAAAAATAATCACAATCTTTCAAAGAATGTAACACTACCTGCTGATTATGTTGGTGGTATATGATGCGTCCTAGAATATGGCGAAGATATATTGCCGAATAAATGCGAATAACTATCTACGTGTTTACATATAATTAAATTTCTAATGTGAAATTTACCTTCTGTCAAATATTTATTCTATTCTGTTTAGAAGGAAAACTCAACCTTTTAAAACCTGTTTAAAATTGACCTGTCACATTCTGACCCTGTAAATAGGCTGAGTAAACACACACACACACACACACACACATATATATATATATATATATATAGGGAGAGAGAGATACATGTGTATGTGTGTGTGTGTGTGAGAGAGAGAGAGCGACAGAGAGAGAGAGAGAAAAAAAGCGTGATAAAGAAAGAAAGAGAGAAAGAGAGAGAAGGAGAAAAGGAAGCGTGATAAAGAAAGAAAGAGATATATATATATATATATATACATGTGTATGTGTGTGTGTGTGTGTGTGTGTGAGAGAGAGAGAGCGACAGAGAGAGAGAGAAAAGGAAGCGTGATAAAGAAAGAGAGAGAGAGAGATACATGTGTATGTGTGAGAGAGAGAAGGAGAGAGCGACAGAGAGAGAGAGAGAGAAAAGAAAGCGTGATAAAGAAAAAAAGAGAGAGAGAGAGAGCGAGAGAGAGAGAGAAAGCGAGAGAGAGAGAGATGAAATGAAATTAATCAGACAAACTTTTTGTAGGAAAAGATAATCGGAAGAAAGATATACATATAGTGTAGTTGATGATTTTTTATATATCAACTTATTTATTCATTTTTGCCAACATGTGTTCCAACTTCACATTTGCCGATATTCAAAATGGTTACAACAAAAATTATTTTCAATATGGAAATGAAATAAAATAATATTTATAGAAAAAAAAAATTATGCAACCCGAAAATTATCATCAGGGCTGAATATTTTGGTTTTACGAAAATGAGTAACACAGGAAAAAGATATAAAATATTGATACGGTCATGAAAATTTTCGAAAAATGGTACATCAATTTTCAGTTAGCAAACAAAGTGTTGAGGACAATTTTTTAACGATTTACAATATTGAATGTCAAGAAGAAAGCAAGTGGTATAAAGCCGTAGTCTTACCCGCTCATTGGCCGAGTGGGTAGATTGTTCGCCTATTGGCCGGGAGGCCTGGGTTAAATCCCTGGTCGGGTCACACAGAAGACTTTAAAAATAGTACGTGATACCTACTTGCTTAGCACTCTGCGTACGTATCAAGAGTAATGTGGAGCAATCCAAGGAGTAGTCTCCTTCCCTACATATATATATATATAGAATTGATATGTTTATGTATTGTTGCTCGTTTAAATATTGTTAATATTCCACAGAAAACATTCTTTCCTGGATTGTATTTCATTCGACAATGTAATTATTGTCGACAGCCAATCATAATATATATATATTTACCAACCCCTCCGCTCGGGCAAGATATGACACAAGGTCAATTTTAAGCGGAGTTTAACAGGTTTGAATTCAGAGTTTTTTTTCTCCAAGACTAGTTGCCTGTCCAAGGCTGAAGAACCTAGTCTGCCCTACTATTTACCCATAGCTGGAGGGAAAATAGTTGGATTCATACCTTTTTAAAGGATATTAGAACTATGTGAAATGCAATCAATCTCGTCCAGGATTTGAACTCGTGTCGTCGTGTCCATTTCCTACGACGATAACCATTACACCACGGGCTAATCATAATATAAGACCTGAAAGTTCTTTTCTACCATTAGCCAAATTGAGTAAGAAAAACATTGAATTAGAAATTTTGAATTCAGTGAATATTAATGATGATTTTAGAAAAATAAACAAAGGACATAAAGAAATAAAAATGACATCATTAGCAGTAAAATTTGAATTTTTTTTTCCCAAATCAACAATGGAACAAAAAGGAACATGTAAAGAATCAATTTGAAACAATTTTGAAATTTAAAGATATTTTAGTGGTATGAAAAACTTAAGAGTTTATTCTATCAGCATTGCAAAGGAAAATTAAAATAAAAAAAGATGTACACACGCCAACATATAGACGTATACTAATAGACACACAGAAGTCTATATGATAAACGACAGGAATAAGTCTTCAGTCTAATAATGAAGGCGGTATCATGAAAAGAATATTCTAGCATAATGACTTTCCATCATTATCCATTGCTGAATACTAATCACATAACGTGCATATATATATTATCATCCACTGTTTCGATGTGAGTGTGTGTTGGTTGGTTGGTTTCTTTGTTTAATGGCATATCAACTCTTTTTAGGTTATTTAATGCCAAAGCCATTCTCCGAGAAGAA
>OY757930.1:20510416-20647916 GCA_963585895.1 Sepioteuthis lessoniana | reverse complement strand
TTTTTTTTTACCTATTTTTTGTTCTTTTTTTCATTCATCTCTTGTTCTTGTTATTAACTCCTTCTGACATTATTTTTCCGCTAGCTGATGATCTTTTACAGAAGTCTAAGTGACAGCGATTCTTCTCAGGTCTGCAGGACTCTTTTAAATATTGTAAACTAACTAAGAAATTCTTTGGTCTGTAAAATCCCCACACTTTTTCTGATCTTGAATTTCTCCACTCATTTTTGGAACTGTTCCAACCAATGCAGCTAAACCTAGTATCACCGTCGCTTTCATCTTCCAAAGCGTTTTCAACTCTGTGGCAAAATAAATGTATTTATTATAATTTCAATCCTTTGAGAGTTTTTCTCATAAACATTCGCTGATAGTTTTTCACTGAGGTATGAGTGGCTGCAAGTCTCCCCAAATCTCCTGATGTCGTCTCAGTATTTTTAACTGATCTTAGTCATGGCATAGCCAGGATTGTCTCTAATTGTCCTCTGATTTCCAAGTTTTCTTATCCCTTTACTAATAATTTGGGAATCTTACCAACTGCAATTCGTGTCTTCATTACCTTCCTGTTCCATAGCCTCTTCAGCTCCCAAGCAAGGTCCAGATATTTATACCTAATTTCATCATTTACTTTATGGTCTGCCGGGATGGTAAAGTCCACTATTCAGCAGATTTTCTTTTCTTATTGACTATCACTCGGTAATGTCGTCTGGCCGAGATTTAGTGATCCGACAGGATCTCAAAAATGCAGAGAAGTTTAAACGTCTCATTCATTAGAACGGA
This sequence comes from Sepioteuthis lessoniana, assembly GCA_963585895.1. NCBI lineage: Eukaryota > Metazoa > Mollusca > Cephalopoda > Myopsida > Loliginidae > Sepioteuthis > Sepioteuthis lessoniana. Next base: position 20,647,139 of record OY757930.1, on the reverse strand, counting down.
TTCCAAGTTGTGTTCATACCCATTGTTTCTATGTTCAAATTCTAATTTCTTGCACAACTCTCCACCCAATCGTGTCTAATCGTACACCGTTTCGCGTTATTAATGAATATATCAAATCATATCTATAACAAAGCAATTATATGTACTCTTTTCATAAAAAAAAACAAACATTAAAAAGTATTAGAATACTTAGTTCCCTTTCTTACAGCTTTACTGCCATGCTTACTTCTTTCAGGCATAGATTTCAAATTCTCAGTCTTCTTTATTAAAGTTTGAAAGAAAATATCCTCTATATGTGACAATTACATCAGTTTTACCAGGGGCAGTGTATCATCAACATCATTATCATTATCAAGCCATACTTATAGCACAGTGCCCCTTGTCTCTCTCTCTCTCTCTCTCTCTCTCTCTCTCTCTCTCTCTCTCTTTCTCGCAATAGACCATCGCTTCTAGCAAGTTCTCTAGACTGCATCCAGTGTTCGCACAGAGCTGATGTATATAAGTCTTAGCTGTTTGGCTAAAACTAATACCCTTATGTTGGAGTCCATTAGAAAACGTCTCTTATGCATTTTTCCTTAGTTTTCTAGCAGAGGCCAGCATGTCTAATATTATGATAATTGGGTGGTTTGTGAGATGGGTGTTAAGTGGCCGTTGAACAACAATGTTGCTTCTAAGATTTTTTCAGAACAGTAAGCGTCATCCTTGAGTACTTCGCGTCTATATTTTTCTTTAAAGGTTTTTAAAAACTTGATGTAACCATACACTAGTACCGACACGGTCACTGATAGGAAGAAATTCTATTTTACTTTATCAGAGAGACTAGATTTCTGTATGATCGGCAACCTATCAATACCGCTCTCCACCCTTTCTATGGACACAAGGATATGATTTTCACGAGATGATATATTGGTGCCGAGGTATGTGAACAAATGTCCAAAGTTCAAAGGTCTGCGGTTAACGGTGAGATGGCACCTTCTTTTTAAGCGTATGAATTCTGTTTTATCTGCATTGTCGATACGGCCAATGCTTCTTGTTGTTTGCTCTAAGCTATGCTGCAGGGATTTGGCTTTAGCAAGTTTATTTATACAAAGTACACGATTACATGTGTTGTCTGCATCTGGCATAGTTTCTGTGGAATATCTGTAATGTAGTGAGTCCTAAGACAAACTGAGGGAATTTGATACCCAGCAAAAAGGACAAAAGTTTATATGGATTATTGACGACTACAGAAAATACACTATGAGAGTATAATAATCTTTTGATCACTTGTGTAAAAGAAATGTATTGTTTATTTTCTCGTGAAAATTTCTGCAATGGAATCGGTATTAACGTACCTAGATCAAAAAAGTAGCTTGTTAAAATATTGGAATAATTGGTTTTCGGTGAATATTATTGTTATCAAAAGATTTAGGAATTCGGTTGATGGATAAAACTGCTGTTACGTCGACGTGATTGCTGGGTTGGTTGGTTGGTTGTTTGGTTGTTTGGTTTATTTTCTGGGTATATCATATTTACCAACCCCTCCGCTCGGGCAGGACATGTCACAATGTCAATTTGTAAGCGGAGTTTAACAGGTTTGAATTAAGAGTTTTCCTTCTCCTAGACTAGTTGCCTAGTCAAGGCCGAAGAAACCATTCTGCCCTTCTATTTACCCATTGCTAGAGGGAGAATAATTGGATTCATAATTGGATTCATACCTTTCGCAAGGGTATTTGTGCTATGTGAAATGAAATCAGTCTTGTCCAGAATTTGAACTCGTATCACCGTGTCCATTTCCTACGACGATAACCATTACACCACGGGCACCACCTTTTCAGGGTGTATCAACAATAGTAGTTGTTTAATACCAAGTCCTTTATATACATATATATTAAATATGTGATTTCTTAACACATTTTTAGTTACATTTTAAATAAGCCTGAGCTCATTTTCTTCATACAGTCAAGTCGTTAAACTTATTTCTATCTTATACGAATAATTCAATTTATAATCAATCATTTGTTTTCACACAGGTTTATGTGTTCAAGTATTGCTATGTATCGTTAACAATTCAACTAATCATCAGTCTTTTGTTTACATGCAGTTAAATGATCAAACAGTTCTATTTACAACAATTCAATTTATGATAAGTACGCAGTTTTCTGTTTCCTCACTGTTAAACTTAAAAACAATTCTTTTTCAAACAATTCAGTTTTGCATGAACATAGTTTAAATGTCAAACAGTTTTGTTCGACCCACAGAGAAAAATCAATCTGGTGCTACCACTCCGGGCCAGAGTGTGCCTAGGAGCGATGGCAATGAACGGGTGCTCCATATTCCCCAAAGCCTCAGAACTACTGGAGCCTGACCATCAAATTGTTTAGTGTCATATCCAGGACACTCTTTGGGGGAATCTAACCCTTCTCGAGAGAAGCTATTGGCGATCTATTGCCCCAGCCGTGTGAGCTATAATTGCTTCGAAAAAGGAATTTTTACTTCGTTTGAACATAAAAACAAACGAAAGCTAATTTATCATATGAACTTTGAAGCTAAATTTAGCTCAGAAATTCGGGTGGAATGTACTACACTCACAATGTACTAACTGTACTGATAAAAAAAAATAACTATAAGCAAATTGAGTTTAGATTGGTTGGAAGACGAACGGAAGTCTGACAGAGAGAATGTAGTTAGTACAGGAGAGACCCGGGAAACTATACAAATCGATTGAGAAGTCTAGTTGAAATCTGACTAAGTGAAATGAAGTCAGAAGAGGAGAGACCCCTGTGACGAGATGAGAAAAAGAAACAGACGCAGAAAATAGATTGATCGATCGAGAGAGAGCGGGAGACTGAATTATCAGTGACGAATAGTGACTCTCCTCGATTCTAAGCAACTGGCCTTGTATCTTACTGCCCAGACGGAGATAGAAATAAGCTGTATCTGTCGGTCTCTGAATGAATTATTCAGAGTAAAGAATTCAAGAATGAAAATTTCTATAATATACACTAAACACTATTATTATCGTAAAGCTATGTTATTATTTTTTCTTTTTTTTTTGGTCCTAGATTTTCTTTTCTCTTTTTCTCTTTCGTAACTGGGCGGAGGCTCCTGTCCAATGGCTAAAACTGTTAATATTTAATTTACTGTCCAGATCTTAAACCACAACGTGGTCGGATAGCAGATTGATCCGGGTTGTTCAAAGAACTTTCTTGTACAGGTAGACAATGATACCACCACAAGTATAGCCGTCATGCTTGGCAAGGCGACCCCACCCACGTCGTGTTATATATCTATATGTATCTATATGTAACATACCCATACATGAATATGGATATTCGAAATGTACATAGAATGTTCATAACATATATACATAGAACATAGAAGTCCTAAAACACGAAAAACACGTAACGACTTCTTAGTTCAGGTACGAAACCCTTTATTACCTTTTAGATAAAGGTTTCGACATAAGGAAGAGCGATGCACAATCTTTCTATGATGACTTTTCCATCTGCACCCGCCACAAGGCCACTGGCCTGGCTTCGGCGAGCAAGCGAAAGCCAACCATCTTCTCCCGAGGCAGAACTCAACTCAACTGACATTTTAAAAATCCCCTAAATCATCCGCGCGCTTCCGGTGCGTGACGTCACCCGCACTCTCTAGCCCCATTTCCTATCTGGGATATCGTAACATCTCTGAGTGACACGTCCGCTCCGCCCGGGCGCATGAACACCCGCATTAATGTTGCACCTAAGTAACCGAAAGCCGAAAGGTTCTCAGCCAAACTAAACCCAAAGGCATGAAACGAAATCCCTCGGCCATTATATTACATATATGTAAATACTAATGACAATGTCAAAGAAGTTGGTGTCACCATCAAGGGAAAGAACCTAGCTGCTGTGGTTTTGTAAAGTTTCATAATTGCGGTAAAAGTTTCTGTAAGTTGACTATATGTTAGTAGAATTAGCTTCCTCTTTCCTCATATATGGGATCGAATATTTTGCAAAAATCTACGAACTATTGCATTGCCACGAATGTTTTTGCGTGCGTGTCCTCCTTCAATAATTTTATGGATAGTAAGCATTTTTGAAGTTGTGGATCGATTTTTGACAAAAGCCGTTTAAATTTTTCCAATCAAACTTTTTTTTACTTCCGGTCGGGTACGATTGAGAAACAGGGCATTATAAACCTTAGGAGCTATAGCCGTAAAAGAGATGCCTTTGTCTTCCTTAGGGATTCGGAGGGAGGTTTTCATTGGAAGAAGATGCGGTCTATCGTCCATTTTTCTATTTCATTTTTATACAAAGCATTGTCGAATCGGAGAAGTATGTCATCGAATACAATTATCTTCTATATTTCTGAAGGTATTTCGTCGAGTCTTTCAGCTTTTCTGGTCTTATTTTTTTTCGGTACTTCGTCAAGTACTTTCTCACAAAAATGTCCTAGTTTGATGTAGAGGTGTTCATTAATATTTTCTTTTATAGGTTTATTCATGACAGGTGAGAGTTTTCCAAGATGCTTGAAATGTCCTTTCAACATCTGAATCTTGCTTCTTGGCTGGCAACACATCCAAAGTGAGAAGTAGGAAAAAACAACTAGTATATATATATATATATATATATATATATATATATGCGATGCAAGATCATTTCTTAGCGTGGTTTAATAGGTTTGAATTCAGAATTTTCGTTCTCCCTGAGCAGCTTCTATATCAAGAGGACAAACTATTTACCCATAGTTGCAAAGAGAATAATTGTATTCATACCTTGCTCAAGGTTATTATCGTCATATGAACTGTGAAAAGGCTAGTCCAGGATTTGAACTCTTGTTGTCGTGTCTATTACCCACGATGATATTTATTACACCAGGAACGCCTTTATATCTATCTATCTATCTCGCGTAATACAAAGCTCTTCAAACGAATAAACTACCCTGGTATCTTATAACGCAAAATATAAACAAACGAAAAACCATTTATATGGGTTATAATTGTTGAGCAGACGTATGTCACCGAAATGGCTGAGCGGTTAGATGCCATGTCTAGCTTAAAGTTTGGTAGGTTTCGATCCCAGCTTGAAGCGTCTTTCGTGTCTAGCCTCTCTGAAGTGATGCAATACAACGAAACAGACTGTCCATAGATGACTATATATATATATATATATATGTGTGTGTGTGTGTGAGAGAGAGAGAGAGAGAGAGAGAGAGAGAGAGAGAGAGAGAGATTTTAGATAACACTCTAAACCCATTCCCCTTCGAGTGGCTTTCATTATCTGGCTAGCCCGGTTACCATTAAATTGATCATTGCTACTGCCGTCGGCACGGTATTATCCAAACCGTTAGATCAAGCATATATTGCTATAAGTAGCTTAGAAGAAGAAAGAACTTTGTTCATTGGTATTGCTTCTGCTCTCATTTTGATACCATATCTAATTGCACCCCGGTTCTATTTGCTTACAATTTTACTCGTACGGGCAAATAGCGTTACCAAAGACAGAATAAAACGCATAACTTCTGAAAAGACGTTTTTCTTGCTAAAATCTATGTTAACACAGAAGTTCTTAATCGTCTTCTGAGGGTTTTTTTTTAAATAGGGGTGTATATCTAAAATATTTTTTGGTAATGCTTTGAGCTCTGCATCTTTCAGTTGAGATTTATTGGCTATTTTTTCTAATGGATTTATAACTAATTTTGAACCTTTAAACCTGAGATCCTGAGTTCTTTAATATTAATCTTTGAGACTAGTTTCCTTGACGATGATAGTAAATACTACAGTCTCTTCAATTTTACATAACTATCATTGCTTACATTCGTTTCAGTGGAAGTGACGAATTCTTTTACATATGCAGACTGAATAGTTTTAAGTTGCTATGTCTGATGAAATTGCGAATAAAATTTCAATGAAATACTTTCCTACTACATCTATCTAATGGATTATTTCATTCTTTATAGGTCAGTTTTAAATAGATATAGAGTTGAAATTTTAAGAAAAATCATAATTTTTGAAGGACCTAAAACATTTTGAGTCGTACTGTTTATATCAATTCATTTGACAGAAAATGCTTGATTTTCATTTGCCTAATAGATGCCTTATAAAATCTTCCGTCGTACATATATATATATATATATATATATATATATATATATATATGTGTGTGTGTAAGTGTGTGTGTGTGTGTAAGTGTGTGTGTGTGTGTGTGTGTGTGTGTGTGTGTGTGTGTGTGTGTGTGTGTGTGTGTGTGCATCTTTATATACTGAGACGGAGAAAGACAAAGAGACTGAAAGGCAAAGATTAAGAGAGAGACATACTAAAGACAGATACAGACCACAAATGATTGAGAGAGACAGAGAGACAGAGACTGAGAGACAGAGACAGAGAGACAGAGAAAGAGAAATCTGAGATAAAGGGAAATAGATTACACGTAAATATATAATTAGATTTATTTGTTTTATTGAATTCATGAAGCGGATCGTTTAAGAAAATTGACAAACGATCAGTCGAATTTGTAGAACTTCGGGGTGAAAATAGATAACAGGTTGGTTGTTTCATGGCTTCAGCTCATTCACTTCTTGATTTAGTCGAGGTTATTTCATTGCCATTTTATATACAAACAGGGACACACAACCGTCCATAGATAGATAGATAGATAGATTGCCATGAACATAGATAGATAGATAGATAGATAGATAGATAGATAGATAGTATTTACGCAATTATACAATAGGGACAAAAGATTTGTTTGATCTAAGGAATCAAATAGAATATAACAACCTGGGATACATACATGTACACATTGAAAAAACCCATGCCGCTTTCTTCTTACCTATGTACCATAAAAAGCTTCCAGGCAAATATATATTGCAATTTTGCGTTGCATTCTGGGAAAAATAAATCTTCTAATTTCTATAAAATACCTGATCTATATCTGCCATTTAATTAGATATCTGCCAACCAAAAATTCTGTGTCAAGAACAATCTGTAAATGCAGCTTACTGGATATTGATAGAGGACCATTAATAAACTAATGGTGGGTTTACTGTTATTGTTCTCTTTGTTGCCATTAATCAAATATTCTAACACCCTATCTGCTCAAAGAATGAGACACAATATCGTTTTGAATGGAGGACGCCCTCAGAATGTGACACTCTAGATAAATAGATATGAAATTTGAAGCCTCTGATTACATCGAACTTACTAACCTAGAAATTATAATCTTACTTAACTAGGTCTTTCCATTGCCAGCCATAGTCATATACGTATTCATGAGAGATATTATTTCATTACCGTATATGAAATTACTTCGATGTATCAATGAGCTGGAAGAAGAATAGAGAGGTAAGAAAAGGAAACAACTTTTTTGAAAATGCTGTAAATTATATCGATTTATAGTGTTTTGTTGGGGTGACTTGCTAAGCTGCGTACTGTTCATGATTTGTAAACTTCAAGCTAGGTCCGCCATTTAATGAGCTTCAGAGGACAAAGATTCTAATGTATCTTAAGTAGAAAGCTAACGAGTGATCAGTTTACTTGAAAGGTATTTTTTCTAGTGTTAGGCTTTTCAGTCAAAACATCAGATACTTTATTTCTTCTTACATTTCTTCACACATGTCACGTAAATAAATGAATAAATAAACAAGAAGAAACAAACGAACAAAACACGTCAGAAATGAGGACAGTATTTAAGTTTATTTTCCTTAATGATGATAAGACATCATTGCTGACAGCTCTAAAAGAATGTCGGTTTTAATTAAGAAGCAAACGATTGAATCACAAATTTAATATTACGAGTAAATGGTGGTTCTGTTAGAATAGATTCTGGTTGGTTTGATTATAATTTTTCTTCTTTTTTTCTTTCTTTGTTTAATAGTATGGTTTTGGTAAATTAAAAAAAAAACAAAAAAAAACTAAATGTTTCCAGTTTTAAAGTAAATATACGCTGGTAGAAAGTAACAGGCTCACTCATCAAAGGAGAAAAGTAAATCTTAATATGAGAAAAGATTTGTAAAATGTCTTCATAGGTCATGGTAAACAAAAATTTTTTTAGCCCTCGGTCTCTCTGCTTCTTTATATATGTCAATCTCTCTCTCTCTCTCTCTCTCTCTCTCTCTCTCTCTCTCTCTCTCTCCGCCTCTGTTTGTTCGCATGTACGTCTCTCTCTCTTTCTCTCTCTCTCTCTCTATATATATATATATATATATACATATATATATATTTACTTATTTATTTATTTATTTACATACAGCTATCGGCTACCGGAGTGGTCAATTACTGAGAAGATCTTTGAATTTACACGTAAACTGTAGACGCCTATTCCTCACTCGAGTGCTTAACCCACTGGGGAGCATACATATTGTCATCCACGGACAGGCTCTTTCATTGTATCGCAACTCTTTAGTGTGTCCAGGTGGGCAAGAGGCTTCAAGCTGAGATCGAAACCCGGTTACATTTACGTCAGTTGGATATCTTACCCGAGAGCTGTCATTATTCTCAGCATAAGGGAAGGAATTTTTTTAGGAATAACGTTTTACATACATAAATACGTACATACATACATACATACATATATATATATATATATATATATGTGTGTGTGTGTGTGTGTGTGTGTGTGTGTGTGTGTGTGTGTGTGTGTGTGTGTGTGTGTGTGAAATGGTATATATATATATATATATATATATATATATATATTCTCACTAGGTGCTAAATGTTTTGGTCTCATTCCAGAAAAATAAAAATGATCATCACAACAGTTTCAGTTGATAAAACAGAATAAACTATTTACAGTTTGAATGAATATTTTCTCTGGGGCTAACACAATCTGTCACTTGCTCGACATTTTTATGACAGCAATTTTGGGTAATAAATTCATTTCCTATAAAGGAACTTTTTTCGTTTTTTCACCCCATTCTATATTTATGGTTGCTATGTTATTCACACATTTTCTGACATGGTAAAAGTAGTTTATTCATTGCTAAAACTTATATTGTTCATGCCTTTGTGCACATATTTAACCTTGAAAAAAACCGTTTTCTATTTTTCGCTGTCTTCATAATCTGTGGATGTTTCTTCGATACACGAATCCATAAGGTAAAATCATGTGTTTGGCTGTTTTATTTTTACTCTAATATTGTCCACTTTTGTGTACGGTTATTGATGTTTTGACCTTCCTTTGATATTCAGTGATGGAATAATCTTATTTTTATGCATGGCTATTGTCGGGTAAGATGAAATCTTTACAGAAAACATTGGGGTTAAACAATATTGCTTACATTTCTGAGACTTTGGGTAACTTGAATGTCAAATTTTGAGGACGGAAATAGATTATTTTCCAAATGACCAGCTATCCTCTTTCATATTATCACAATTACAAACAAACACGTATACGAACTGTGATCTTCAGATTTATATAGAGCTTTTATATAATGTTATTAATAAGTGTCATTTCTGAAAAGAAGGGAATGGCTTCCACTTAAGAAACGAATATTCTATTCTTAATATTCATCGTTTCTTTAAGTTTCTCTCATAAGATTTCAATGAAATAATTTCCTACAACATATCTTATGGATTATTTATTTTTTTATAGGTCAATTTTAGCCTGGTAGAAATTGAGTAGAAATTTTAAGAAAAATCATAATTTTTGAAGGAGCGAAAACATCCTGAGTCGTACAGTTTATTTTAATTCGTTTGAAAGACAGTGCTTAAATTTCATTTGCCTGATAGATGCCTGTATATACTGTAATTTACGAAGCTCTTTGCTTCGATGTGGCACAAGGCCGATTGAATGGGGCACCCAATGAGACTCGAACCCACTCTTGCAGGTTTGCTAGTCAAGCTTGTTAACCATTACACTGCCCGAAGTTCCCAGAGAGAGAAATACTGAAGACAGATACAGACAGCAAATGATAGAGAGAGGCAGAGAGAGAGAGAGGGAGAGACCGATAGACAGACGAACAGACAGAGATTATGGGTGGGGCTTAGAATATGCCAAGGTACATCCTACCAATGGCTAAGACTCTCCCTCAACCAATGTGCCAGATTGCGTACACAATTTGACGTGTTCTCATTGAATGCATTGATCTGGCCCTAACAAGAGATTGCCTGGTCGGCTGGGGCTGTAGAATACACTGACTGCACCTCTGGAGAGGGGTAAGACCCCCCCCCCACAACTTGTGTACTGGATATGATACTAAACATTCTGATGGTAAGGTTCAAGTGATGCTGGAGCTTTAGGGAATGCAGAGTACCCCTTCATTGCCATTACCCCGAGGTCCACTCTGGCCCGACGTGGTAGTACCTGATAGGGCCCTATAGTTGGATCAAATAGAACTAACGGCATACTTATGCTGAACTGAATTGTTTGACTAAACTGAATAGCTTGAAATAGAAATGTTATTGACAATCACAACGTACTTATATTTAAACTGCGTGCTTATGCTGTGTGGAAATATTTGAAATGGAACTGTTTTTTGACAATGAAACTGTATTTACACTAAACTGCATTGTTGAATATAGAACCGTTTTGAAATTAACTGTGTGTAAAGAAAATCTTTACTTATACTAAACTGAATGAGCTGAATTAGAACTGCTTGACTAAACTGAATAATTTGAAAAATAAATGTTTTTCACGATTAACTTGTACTTAAATTTGAACTGTCTGCTTATACTAAAGTGAATTGTTTCTAATAGAACTGATTATTTACATAAAAATGAATGTGGAGTTAAATAACATAGAAAGGTTGACATGCCATAAAACCCAACCAACCAACCAAACTTACTAGAGAAGTATTGTACAATTCAAACTGTATGAAAGAACTGTTTCAGAAAACTAAAGTGGACGCTATAATGTTTTTCCAAAAAGCAATGGACCTATATGGAAAAATTGAAAGACCTGACCAAGAAGAATATTTAAAAAATACTTAAGTATATAGAGACAAATCAAAATCTGAAAATCATTGAATAAATAAATATTCGAAGTTAGATAACACGAAAATGTTCGCTACGCCGTAAAACAATATAACCAAACCAAACCAGATGCTTCCTCGAAAAAAATGTTATCGGTATGAGAACATACTGCTTCAAATATTGAGGCTCCAGTTAAAGAGATCTGGAAAGTGTGGAGTACCTCCTCATGGTCATTACTCTCATTTCCACTCTGACCTGGAATGATAGTTCGTGCTAGTTTCCAATCTATGGGTGAATTTGATCCTTTTTTGAGTTATTCATTTTAGATACGAATACTTTCTATCATATAACTTTGAATAAAATCTCTTAGGAAACTACACAAAAATTTCAAGATAAATTGTTTGCAATTTGCTAAAAAATTAGAAATGAAATAATCCCTGATTTCCTGACATGCCATCAAGATATATTCATTGGAAATTTTTAAAATGTACTAAACACGCGTTCTTTTTTTGAGTTCACAATGAAATTTCGAAACACTCCCAGAATAATATATATATATATAGTCATTCACAGAGATCTGTTTCGTTCTATCAGAACTCATCAGCTTCCCGTAACTGGTATCGAAACCCGGTTGACTCAAACACCAAGCCAAAGCCTCTAACCCTTCAGCCACGAGGAGTCATTTGCTGCGAAGTAAATTTTAAACGGTTATGAATCACAATTACTATTGTTTACATACATCCATCCAACGGCTACTGAGAACTCAATTCATATATGAAGACACTTGCAATAAACGCTAATGGCGATTACTTCTTCACCAGAGAACTCAACCTTACGGGGGTAGGGGAGTTTATATATCTATAGTCATCCACAGGCAGATCTGTTTCGTTCTATCAGAACTCATCAGTGTGGCTAGACATTAGCTTCTCGTAACTGGGATCGAAACCCGGTTGACTCAAACGCCAAGCCGAAGCCTCTAACCCTTCAGCCACGTGCAAATCACATTTAAAAGAAAGGAAATTACTGTAGCAATGCTTATATAAATTGTAAATGCAAAAGAAAAGTAATTAAGTTTGCTATCAACGATTGTTCACATGGTAGAATACCCAAAATCGTCATGTGGAGGTTATGAAATTTTGAAAACTTTGACTCCAACTACGAATACGGTTAATTATTGATCTTGCATCGCAACCTACGCGTTAGGTAAGCATACACATAAGAATAAAACGGGAGGCGATGATATGGTAATGGATATCCTCGTAGGAAATGGAGTTCAAGTCCTGGAGGAAGGTTGAATCAATCTCTTCTCCCGTCAACTATTAGTAAATAGTATCGTAGATTGGGATCTTTTAACTTTGTATTACAACCAGTTTTGGAGAGGGAAAATACTGACTTCAAAATAGCTGCACTCCGGTAAGATTTTGATCATTTATCACCTTTTGAATTAATATAATAAAATGATTCATCAGAGGAAACATTCAATTAGCTAGCAGACCTTTATTCATGAGTCTCAATCTAGACTAATCATAGTAAATCAAGGCTTACGATCAAATCACGCTTATATACCTATTTCCCTCACATCACCGAAGTTAAAGAACGTTGAACTTAGTTTATACCTAAATCAGCGTTCCTCAACTTTTTCAATCCAAGGGCTTCAATGTTTAAATGAGAAGGGTCGGGAGGGAGACACACATTTATGGAGAATGGGAAAAAACCCGCAAAAAAAGCTACATTTCCAGTTGTAACAACCATAATGTATAAATGAAACAGGCAATGTTATTTTAAGTCAACAAAAGATGGCATCATCATCAGCAGCAGCACGTATATCCTTATCAGCATGAATATCCCTGACCCTTTCTCGCCACCCGTCCCTTTCGTCCATTGTGGTACTATAGCTTCACGACACCTAGTTGGCCGCTGGTCTCGTGATTACCACATGTGTCGACTGGTCTTTCTCTGTTTCTTTCCACGGCACATTGCTTTCATATCCGATCAAAACTTGTTGACCTATAAATCTGTCTCCAAAAAAATAAACATCCGCACACCTGCAAAGAGCTGTCAAAAGAAACATCGGATTTCAAAGCATAAACAAAAAAATGTATTTTTAAAATAGCGGACAATTTGGGTTGGTGTCACCAAGTTTGGCACAGGGCCTTGAATCACTGAATCATTGGTCAACCAACCACACGACTGCTCCTTGTAGCCCCTCCCGATGACTGTGGCTGATTGACTGATTGTCTAAACCAATCAGGGGCAAGCCGGGGGGATTGTTACGATGATAGCCATTGGTCGGCAGTCCCCATTGGCTTACCAATCAGAAACTGATTATTCGGGATTCGGGCCCATAAATAGAGGACGCCCAAAGCGAAAAATTGGGTTGGTTCAGGAATTCGCCGCTTAAAGAACCATTTTGACACTGCCTTGTTACTGTTTATAACAAACGCCTTATTTTCGTCATTTTTAAAAAATTTGCTTGGCAACTTTTTCTTCTCTCCAACACGAATTCCAACCTTCATCGACTGGACCTCATCCATCTTCTCTTTCCTCGGATCTGAAAGCAACGTGGGCGTGGAAAGAAACAGAGAAAGACCAGTCGACACATGTGGCAATCACGAGACCAGCGGCCAACTAGGTGTCATGAAGCTATAGTACTAGGTCCTCAGGGCTTTATCCCGTATCGACACAGAGCTGCCGTATGTAGGTTGTCGTCCTGCCTTTGCTCGTCCAAGTTAAGGGGTCCACTGGAGTATATCACTTATGAGCTCGTCCCTAATTCTCCAGCAGTGTCCCGCATGTCTGGTTCGCCTAATTTTGAAAGTTTTCGTGATGGGTGGTTGGTGGCCGTACAACTACTGCTTTGTGGAATGCTGCCTCCATGACTTTTTCAATATTGCTCGAAGCATTCTTGTGTAGTTGCCGTTAAGCCTTTTCTCCATAGGTTTAGTAAGCATCCATCAAGTGCATCCATATAGCAGTATCGACACGACCGCTGCTTAGAAGAAACAGCGCTTCATTTCATCTGTCAAGTCTAATCGATAAAATATGACCGATAGCCTATCGATAGCTGTCAGTATCTTTGCTAGTTGCATGTCGATGTCCGTCTTGGTTGATGAGACACTGCTTCGTTAGTAGGTGAACTTGTCAACTAGTTTCAGGGAGCAAACTCTTAGTGTGCAAATGTCACCTGTTTGATTAAAGCTCATATATTCCGTTTTGTGTGCTTTGCCATGGAGGCCGATGCCTGCAGCGGCTTGTTCCAGACTATATAGCAGGGTTCCGACTTGGGCTTGTGCATTTGCCAGTAAGTCTATATCATCGGCGTAGTCAGCGTCGCTAATTGTTTTTGCTGGGTACCTTCTGCTTCTTTCTTTTGTTAGCTTGAAGCCGTTCTCTCTGATTTTATCCATAGATGTTCTAAGAGCGTAGTCTAGACAGATGATAAAGACGTATTGGGTTAATGTGTCTCCATGCAGCACAACTACTACAATGTGGAAGTAGTCTGTGTCTCCATCAGGAGAACAGGCTTTTACTTTTTGTTTCTATAGAGCGTCATTATGGTTGCGACGGTTTCTTTTGGTGGGCCGTAGGCGAGTATAATTTTCTCCATCTTTCCTCTGTGAATGGAGTCAAAGGTGGGAAGAGCTCATCAGTTAAGTGATGATTTGTCAGTGTACTTTTGGTATGTTTCATATTGGATAAAATATGTTTAGAAAGGTTTTCATGCGCCAAATATATTCACTATTTGCTGAGTGTGAGTGATATGGTTTGTGAATTGTTCATGTTGTAGCACGTGGTTCTTACAGAAATTGAGCATATAGCAAACTAGAAAGTTGGATTTAAATGCTCTGCATGATGGAGATCCATGTGTTCCATCTGCAATTTTTGTCATAATTCTTTACGGTAGACATCAAAAGACAGAGTGAAAACTTTATAAGTTTGGCTAAGTCCAGGACAGATGGGTCTCGAGTATAACCTCTGATTTAAATGAATGGCTATTTAGGAAAACAGGGACTGTATGCGATTCTGTATACCAGATTAGGTAATATTTCATAAATTCTAAAATAGAAAGGAACCACAACAATTAGAATACATAGTGTTCTGTGTATTCTCCAAGAATATTAGAAATTTAATGTGTTTAATTCTAATTAGTTTTGGTGGGTGTCCACCTGGTGCAATGGTTAAAGAGATAGCCTGCAGAATCCTAAAAAACGAGTTCGAACTCCAGTCGCGCTTTACGTTCACTTTCGGGCAAATAGCCTTGGGAAAGGTATGAAGCCACTTATCCTCCCAGCTATGGGTTAAATAACACAACTACTGTTTATCTATGAGAATGTCTTTGGCATTAAATAACCTGCAGAGGTTGATGTGCCATTAAACAAAGAAGCCAAACCAAAACCAATCTTATTAATTTCATTGAACTGCTGTTATATACATGATGTTTAAACATCTAAAATGAACTTTATACACGGAGTTCTCTTGTTTAACATAATTTCGGGAATGTTTCTCATTCCAGGGGAAAAGTAGATATTTCTGAAGTAAAATAAAACAAAATTTTTTGTAACATATCTCTAGAATATCTATGGATATAACTAGTAAGTCGAGGTCTTGATTATAAATATCTAATTCTTTTTGCTAAACTTGTTTGTGAGCCGCGGGCTTTGAGATCTTCAACTGGTTTATTCATTCTTCTATTCCCTTTTGTTCGGATATCATTTATCAAGATATATCTAAGGAATAATAAGAAGGCATAGATACGTCTGCTTGTTTGGGTAACGGGGTAGAAATCTAGAAATATTTACAATATTGTTTGCATTATCGCGTGAAATTCAGTACACATCAAATCTAATTAGATTTGGGTATAATTATCTTTATGCAAACGTTCGCTTCTGCGTGTGCACATACATACATACATACATACATACATACATATATTTTGGATTATTGAAACAAGTTTAATCGAATTATTCATATTTGCACGCAATGGCCGGAAAAAATGATAAATTTTGTTTTTTATATTCATCCTTTATTTCAGCTTAACTTTGCCCGTACAACCCCCCCATATATATATATATATATATATATATATATATATATATATATATATATATATATATACCGCTCTTAATTGTATTGTTTTTCGTAATTTTTTAATGATTTCAATAGTTATTGTGACAGCATTTCTTTTCAAATGTAAGTTTAATAAGAGCCCAATAATAATCACATTTTCAAAGAAATAATGAACTCCAGATATTTACAAATCCATCTTAATGTCAGAGCCTTCAACTGAAGAAGGAAATTATTACGCTCAAAAATAATTCTATGCCATAATATTACCAAAAACATGTTTGGGCCCCTCCCATAGTCTTATTGTTATTTAGCAAGACAAACAATTTTAGAGCAAAGTTGATGAGGTTAGTAACTTTTAGCGCTTGTACGTGCATCCATAGTGTTTGTAATGATGTTGAAGTTATCTAAACTTAAATAAAGTTTTATAAACGATTGCATTGGAGCTAACTTTTACTGCCTGTGTATCGGGTATTTTGGGCGATAAAGTGGCAGTTTATATTCCAACCTTGTCATCTGACAAAAAAACACTGACAGGGTGACAGATGAACCCAACAAATCTCTCTACCGCAGTCTACACCTCTACAATAGACCAAATTCTTTATTCTATATTGTTCAGCAGTGAATATGACTCAATCAAAATATTAATTCTAGAATCAAAGAAGTTTAAAGTTTTACGTTCAATGAATTTTAAATTTCACTTTAAATAAAAAGCCTAGTCGGCTTAGGTTGAAGAATACATCGACTGCATAACTGTAGAGGAGTAAAGCTCCCCCTATGAATGTCCTGAATATTACATCTAAGTATCAGATGGTGATGCTCCAGCATTAGAGATTGGGGAATATGGAGTACCTCTTCGTTGCCATTATTACCAGGTACACTTTAACTGGATGTAAACAAATGACTCACGTTAAATTGTGACTATTATATAGCAATACTTGAAAACATTCAACTGTGAAAAAAAAGAGATCCGACTCGTTAAAGAATGTTTTCAAGAAAATGTGTTTACAAAACATATATATATATATACTTAATATATATAAATAGCATTTAGCATTAAATAACCTACAAAGGTTACTATTCTATTTTATTCTAACCTTACCAAAAACACCAACTTTCGATAAATTTGGGACTATAACTGTTGTATATATCGTCAAACATGTACGTGTGTGTACACGCACTTATATATATATATATATACACACACAAACACACACACACACACACATATATATATATATATATATATATATATATATATATATATATATATATATATATATATATATATAGGGATATTACTATTATTTTAGGCCTTTTTAACTGTTCTGAATGAGTTTCAAGATTTGGTCATCGTCAAGAGAAAAAGGTTGTATGAAAAAGAAAAGAAACTTTTAAAGAAGTTTTTAAAAAATTTTGAAAAAACATCATGAAATAATTCATTGGATGGAGTTGATGTGCCATAAAGAAAGCAATGAGATATGTTCAGTAGGGATAGCATATCCATTCGTCAGGCAGTAAAATTCAGACATGTATATTTTACACCAATAGTACATTATATATATATTTTTTTTTATAGATAGAGAGAGGGAAAGAGAGAGATTTAAAAATATAGCACGTGTCAAAATTAAATCTTCGCCAGCCAGAATTTTGTTGTATAACTTGGAAAAAGCCACAAGAAGCATTGACCTCAATGCTAAGATAGAATAGAATCCATGTGTTTTTAACGATATAGCACCATCTCCACATTTAATGACATGCTGCTGAAATTAGTAGACTATTTCAAAGAAAACAGCAGTAATTTCTGCATGGAGGTGCCCGTGGTGTAGTCGTTATCGTCGTAGGAAATGGATACGGCGACGCGAGTTCAAGTCCTGGACGTGACTGACTGCATTTCACATAGCACTAATACCCTTGGGAAAGGTATGAATCCAATTATTCTCCCTCCAGCTATGGGTAAATAGTAGGACAGACTGAGTTCTTCAGCCTTGGTTAGGCAACTAGTCTAGGAGAAGGAAAACTCTGAATTGAAACCTGTTAAACTCCGCTTAAAAAAATTGACCTTGTGTCATATCCTGCCCGAGCGGAGGGGACGGGGAAAAAAAAACACACAGCAGTAATTTCTCATCATACTCAATCGAGAAGCATTGACTGTTTTCGACAGGTTGTCGAGCCGATTGAAATCTCATCTAACGTGATAAAACAGAAATGTGAATTCTACCAATTTGTAGCTGCGTCTGTACGACAATAGGGACGCACTACAGAGACTCAGTGAAACGCTTGGAGAAAAACCATGGGTGCTTTCAGCAGTTTTGAATGAATACAGGAAGCATTATTCCATAAAAGAACAGTTGTATGGCTACTTACTTCCAATCTCACAAACAATATAAGACGAATAAGACATGCTGGGTACTGCAGGGTATCTTCCACACAGAGAAACAATGTAACATAGCCATACATGAATATGTGAACTGTACGTAGAATGTTCATAACATATATACAAAAAACATAGGAATCCCGAAACACGAAAATCACTTAAGACTTCTTAGTTCAGGTACGAAACTTTTATAACCTTTGAGTTAAAAGGTTTTTCGATATAAGAAGAGAGATACCATCTTTCTATACTAACTTTTCCATCTGCCAGCCCCACCCCCCACCAACACGTGCGGCACCCGTAGCGCACAAATTCGTCTGGCCTCACCCAGGTCTCAATCTCAAATAACTGACTTTTCTCAAATCTCCCAAAATCCTCCGTGCACACTTCCGGTGAATGACGTCATTCACATCCCCCTGGGATTTTATTTTGACATATCTGAATGACACATCCTACCCGCGCGCGCGTGAACACCAGCGCTCATGTTTCACCTAACTAACTCATGTGCTAAGCAAAGGTTCTCAATCTAACTAAACCGAAAGGCAAGATATATAAAACGAAATCCCTCAGCCATCATCATCATCATCATGTCGTGCTGGTAGCATGGATATCCCTGACCCTCTCTTGCCACTTTTCCCTATCGTTCATCGCCTCTGGCAGGTCTTCTGGACTACATCCCGTATCCTCATATAGTTGCTGAATGTTGTTCGTGCTGGTCGTCCTGCTTTTGCACGGCCATATGTAGGGGTCCATAAAAGTAATGTTGGCCGACCAGTAAATAAGTATTTATCATTTCTGCGTGGAAGCTTGATGTCGTCTAGAGGACATGCCAAGAGTGAGAGTTGAAAGTGATTGATGATAAGTGAAAATCAAGAGAATTCATGCAATCAACATGATTTGGTAATGGTGATGGCAAATATGATAATACTCACACAGACACACACACACACATACACACACAGACAACACACACACACACATGCACACGCACGCACACACACATATCATTTGTTTTCACTCAGTTCAAATGTCAGTTTTATTTGACCGATAGAAAGGACCTTATTAGGTGTTAACATTCCGTTCCAGAATGGGCCAGGGAGAAGTAGCAAAGAAGGGATACTTTACATTCCCCTAAGCTCGATTATTGAAACCTCACCATCAGATTATGTAATGTCATATCTAGGATATTCATTGGTGAGAGTCTTAACCCATTGCAGAGATGCAGGTGTTGTATTCTACTACTCCCTAACTGTCTCGGCTATTATAAGAGAGAGAGAGAGAGAGAGAGAGAGAGAGAGGGAGAGAGGGAGAGAGGGAGAGAGAGAGAGAGGGAGAGGAGAGAGAGAGAGAGAGAGAGAGAGAGAGGGAGAAAGAGAGAGAATTGATAGAGGTTAAGTATAAAAGAAATATTGCGAAGTAAACAAAAGAGTTGTTGAATCCATATATGAAAGACAGCACACCTACGTCAATGTCGCACACAATGTTATTTCAATCAGCAGAACCCCCCCCCACAAAAAAAAAACTACTATAAACTCATCAAGACCTCTCATCGAAAAACTACTGCAACTCGTGAGCAAACGATCGTTCAAAATTCGTTCTGTAATATAATTAGGAACTCCGACTGATTGGTTTATTCGTAAGTTGTTTTCTCGATAGATAAAGAGGTCAACCAGAGGGTAATGAAAAATGATGGACATATATAAGAAGGAGAATCGAGGCAGTAAGAAGAAGAAGAAGAAGAAGAAGAAGAGAGAGAGAGAGAGAGAGAGAGAGAGAGAGAGAGAGTGGTGAGATGAAAAGAGAGAAACAATTGCGAATCTCAAAGTAACCACTTAACCTATGAAATTAAATTTTATTTTCTAACTTTTGTCTCACGCTCTAACTATTCGTTTAAAAACCAAGATATTAACCAAGAAACTATTCAATTTCAAATGACCGTTATCATCAAATCACATTGACGCTCCGGAGTTTCCCGACTTTGTTTCGCTCTCTGTCCTTATCGTCCATTGATCCTGGTAGGTCTTTAGGACTGCTTCAAGAATTTGCATTGAGTTGACGTATGTAAATCTTTGCTGGTTGGCCAATATCGGCGTGTTCATGTGTAGGATTTCATTAGAGAAGGTCACCTATGAGTTCCTTTTTACTTCTCCAACAGTATGCCACATTTCTAACTCCTCTTATTTGAATGGTCAGAGATAGAAAGAGAGAGAAACAGACAGACAGACAGACAGACAGAGATAGAGAGAGACAGAGAGAGAGGCCGTACGACTGCTGTTTCGCGTGATGTTGATTGCAGAAATTGTACGAAACAACACGTATTAATCTCGTGTAGTTTTCAATTACCTTTTTCTCTGAGCGTTTCATTTGCATCCATATGGCGCATACTTACGGTACTATTGACACATTCACAGTTTATATATATATATATATATATATATATATATATATATATATATATATATATATATATATATAACAAGCATTGTCATTAAATAACCCACAAGGGAGGTTATGCTATTAAGTACTAATCAACAGACAAAACAAACAAACGAGCAAACAATCATTATTTCTTTGTTTCTATCGCAAAAGCATTCTCATCAACAGAATATTGTTGTTTTTTTTTGTTTCTTTTTTTTTCATTATAATTGTATACAATATCCAAGCTATGTCAAAATACATATGCTTATCATTGTTACAATGTATATATTAGTGTATTTAATTGATTTATAACTCGCAAATAGATATATAAAACAAATGTGTATTTGTAATACTCTATATCAACATCATCATCATGTCATGCCGCCAGTATGGATATACCTGACCATCTCTTGCCACTTCTCCTCATCGTTCATCGCCTCTGGCAGGTCTTCAGGGCTACATCCCGTATCCTCACATAGCTGCTGTATCTATGTTCAAGCTAGTAATCCTGCTTTTGCCCGGCCATATTTGGGGGTCCATGGGAGTACATCACTTATGAGCTCATCCCGGCTTCTCCAGCAGTGTCCTGCATGTGTGGTTCGTCTGACTGGGATAGTTTTCGTGATGGGAGGCAGGTGGCCGTATAGTTGGTGCCTTGTGAGGTGTTGCCGCCAGGACTTGTTCAATATTGCTCGCAACATTCATTGTGTAATTACCGTCTAGCTTCTTCTACAGCTGTTTAGTTAGCGTCCAAGTAGTGCATCCATATAGCAGTATCGATACGACCACTGCTTGGAAGAAACTACGTTTCATTTTATCGGTCAGGTCTGATTTCCATATGATCGATAGCTTATCGATAGTTGTCCATGCCTTCTTTGGCCGCGTGTCGATGTCCTTTTCAGTTGATGAGACACTGCTTCCTAGGTAGGTGAATTTGTCTACTAGTTTCAGAGTGGTTACGTCAAACAGGTGACATCTCCACACTAGACGAACTGTCTATATATTAGCCGCCCAAAAATAGCAAAGACGCTGTTTCTCACACGCAACATATATATCTAGTTATATATATATCTAATTATATATATATATATATATGTATTTGTGAGTTTAATTTGTGTGTTTTAATGTGTGTGTACGTACGTATGTGAGTCAGTGCATATCAATATGTATGTATAATCATTTGTCCTACGAATGCCTTTTATATACTTTTGTTTAAAAAGACATGGCCTGAGGAGATATTCTGCTTATTTGTGTTTATATGACTAATTTTCATTAATATATCATAACTTTGCTTGAGCATAGGGTTGTTGATTATTTATGGTCTTGTCACGGGACTAATATTCTTTTCTTCCCGGGTAAAAGCTCGAACATGTATTGCCAGTAATATAAAAACTACAAACAAATCTAAATACTAACCATCGCTACGTTGTTGAGGCTTCGAGTAGGCTGGCTGTATCCTTTGTAGAGTGTACCATAATCTGATGAAACAGCTATCCTGAGTATATCACTAAACAATATCTGGAACTCTGGGGATTGTGAATATCCTTTCTTATAATTAATTATAGTTACACACTGTTAAGTTCTCATTAAAAGGTTGTATAGTTCTATTTGAAAATTTTATGTATTCAATAGGACTACTTGACAGGATACAACAACAAACTATTTGTACTGAGTGTAGTTACCTGAAGCTTTACCTATTTATTATATATTTTTATTATTCGTTACTTGAAGCGATATAACTGTGTAAAACGATTATCATAAACTAAAAATTATTATATGAAACCATAAAAATATGTTATTAATATTAGATTGGAATACTTGAAACCATACAAGCTGTAACATAATGGCCGAGGAATTTCGGTTTATGCATTTGGGTTTAGTTAGGCTGAGAACCTTTCGGTTCACATGGGTTAGTTAGGCGCAACATTATCACAGGTGTTCGCGCGCACGTGCGCAGAGCGGACGTGTCACTCAGAGATGCCACACTAGCCCGAGATGAGAAACGATGTTACAGAGTGTGAATGACGTCACGCACCGGAAGCGCGCGGAGGATTTGGGGAATTTGAAGAAAGTTAGTAGAGTTGAGACTGGACATCGAACGAGACGGTTGACTTTCGCTTGCTCGCGGAGGCCTTGGGCAGGTGTCGTACGAGACAGGGGGTAGCAAATGAAAAAGCCAGTGTAGAAAGATTGTGCCTCTCTCTCCCTATGTCGAAGAACCTTTAAACTCAGAGGTAATCAAAAGTTTCGTACCTGAACAAAGAAGTCGTAAGTGTTTCTCGAATTTCGAGATCCTATGTTCTATGTATATATGTATGAACATCCCATGTACATTTCGCATATTTATGTATATGGCTATGGTACAAAGTGTTTGTAAATTGTTTTTCTTTGATTGGGAGACATGACATTGGGAAACACCTGTGAAGGAACAGCACCGAATTTGTTTTAAATTTTTTATATTTATTCTCTTATATAATGTGCGACCACCTGTCCTCATCAGCCTAAACTATATGAGCAAAAACAAAATAATTTGGTTTATGTACTAGTAAAGACGCCGTTGCGCCCATTCTATCATATAGCGTATGGCACTCTTGTCTGATCAGCTTCTAACTAAGAGTGATTACCGAGTTTTGGTGGCTAATATAGTACTGCTACTCCTGACGCAACCAGCAGTTTTTCCCACCAGATAGGAAATGAAAAACACAGCGAATGTTCCACTTTGTAGCTTAAGTTCATAATGATGTTAAATGCTTTGGGGATGTCCTCGTGATGTAATGGTTAAAGCGATGGACTGCGGAATCGTAGTAAGCGAGTTTGTACTCCAGTTGCGCTATTACGTTCACTTTTGGGCAAATACCCTTGGGAAAGGTATGAACCCCCTTATCTTCCCAGCTATGGGTTAATTTAACCCATAGCTGGGAAGATAAGGGCGTTCATTACTGTTCTTCTAGGAGTATGGATTTGGAATTCAATAACCTACAAAGGTTGATATGCCATTAAACAAAGAAACCAAACCAAACTTTAAATGCTTTATCTTAAATATGATTGTAAAAGACATTGATACTACGGGATATAAAGCTCATAAGAAATAATGGTGTTAAATGCGTTTGTGTTTCTGATTTTTTCGTAAAAAGTTTTATGAACGCTCATTCATATAACGTGGACATGTCACTTGCAGACGTTAGGCCGTGTGGTCTCACGCTTTTTATTTTCATCGATTTGGTCGATTTTCCTTTTTTTCTTTTTCATTCCTTGGCTAAACTACTCAAAGCAAACGTCTTATATAATTTTACCAAAAAAAGTATATGCCGTCGAATAGGACTATGATGGTTGGTTTTAAGGACAAATGAAAGCACTTGGTCAACAATAGCACCGAAATTGTAATACAAATGCACACTGAATCCTATTCCCTAATCTCTGGGCAAAAATACCCCATGGCGTGTTAATAGACTGTCAGCAGAAATCCGTTATTCAAAAACAAACACATGAAATAAACGTAACAACAAAATTAATTAGTAGAACCAATGAAAACTTCAAGCCTTTAGATTTAAAGACTGGTGTTTCAATCGATGAACAGTTTATGAGGAACCTCTCGAAAGTTCTTGCAGTTGATGATTTTATAAGGATTTATTCCTTGGGTTTTAAATAAAAATTGTAAAATCATATCTATCCAAACTTGATCTTTATTTCAAGTAAACAATCCACAGTGGGCTAAATAACTTGTTTTGTAGTCATTTGAATTAAACTTTGCAAATTTGTCAAAAAATATATTAACCAAAAAATATGTGCATGTTTATTGGCCAGAATTTTATGAGTAATCAAAGCAGCCATATGTTGAAAAGTATGTTATTCATCAGAATAAAATTTCTTCAAATACGGATTTAGAATGACACTATCAAAATAAAGGAATGATATACACACAGATTTGCTTGAGTTTTCTTTTCTGAAAATAGAATGATACATATCATATACTTGGTATACTTGGTACTGGAAATCAACTTTGGTTAAAAATATTAGCAAATGAAAGAAAGTTTTGATTACAAATATTTTCCCGAGAGCCGGAGTAGAACCAATTAAAACTGTTTAAAAGGATAACGTATAATTCCATGTTTTGGTATAAATGTAAATGTAGTATATTCTGCGTCGATGTTTTCATAAAACTTTCAAATATTTTGGTGTTTTGAACCTCACAAAAAGGTATTTTAAGAGGATATGCTTTAAAATCTGGTTAAAAAAAATTAAACATTAAGAGGAATAGTTATAAAAATATATTACCAAAGGTTTTCAACTCTTGAATTCCAAGAATTTCGGAAAATTAGCATCAACCTGAACAAAAGATAATTTTAAAGATTGCACATCTATTTCAATGATAACTTTGCAAGCATGAATTTTAACATCAATTTTGGAGTAAAAGTTCAAAGCAAAGCAAATTTTCAACAACAAAAAATAGAAACAAAATTTTAAAAAAAAACAACTTTTATTTACTCAAACAGCGAAAAAAATACGTACTTATGCCCTGTTACACAAACAATCTTATAATATACTAAACTACTTGGGCCCTAGTGCACAGTGCAGCAACTACTAATATACGTTTAAGCTAGTTTTGGGCAAACCGTAAAAATGTTATATTTGCTTTGACTTTTAAAAATTCGGGGAATAGTTTCAGTGCTTGTAGAGATCAGTATGCAGTAATGCCGCAAATAGATCGAATACCAATGATTATACCAAGGAATTTACGAGCAAATTTTTTGCTAAAGTTTTAATATTTTGTCTCTCAATATAAAGAAACTAAGACCCTCTAATTTGTAAAGGATTTATTCTAAAACAGATTTAACAAATGATATTAACCGTTAACAATTAAATTGCATAAGAAATAAAACAAATTGATACGCTTTATATATATATATATATATATATATATATATATATATATATATATATATATATATTTGGCGTTAGGTTGATATAGGTTGATATACCATAATTCCCTAACAACCAACCAACAATCTATATTTTACTGAGTCTAACAAAAACTTTACTTATGCTAAACTGTACATGTATATGTTTAAAATTTATTTGGCATTAAATAACCAAAAATGGTTGATATGCCATGAAATCAAGCGAAAGCAAGCCAAATCCTTTTCAGGTTTATATAAGAAAACTTGCACTGTGTTTTGGATATTGGATGAAATTTGTTCGCTTTGGATTATTATAAAATATTCATATCAGTAAATAATAAAATAATATTGCCGTGGAAATTATGTAGCGAACTAACTTGTTTAAAGATAGCTTTCGGAGTGTTGGAGGTAAGTTTGTATTTAGAATATTTGGAATTTTAGGTTTTTTAGTTTCTTTCGGACATTTTTGGGATAAAATTAGTAGGGATAGCTAGAACCGAGACCACCAACTAATGAGATCTAAACAAAATAAATATAGTAGCAGTACATTCATGAGAGGCACCATAAGATACGAAAAAGTTCGGTGGAGAATTTAAAAATTTAAAGGAGAAAATAGAAAAATTAAAAGATAATAATTAAGTTTACAGCTTTGAATAATGCAAAAATTCCACCTGTTACGACAAACTCACATATGTTTACCTTCTGACGGGTCGACTTCAGGAACACCCTTTTTCTGATTCTTTAATACATAAATTTATTGTTTTAACTCTCTGTCCTTTGCACCGGATTTAAAAAATATATATTTGTTTCATCTTTTTGTTTGCATTACATAGATACAGTAATCCATATTTGCTTATTTCACCCTCAAACTAAGCATGTATTTCATCTTAAGAAACGAAGCTTATATTCTTCGTAGAAATACATTTATAATGACAAATTAACCGTGGTTGAGTTGTCTTCCAGTTACATTATATATATATATATATATATATATATATATATATATATATATATATATATACTAGCTGTACCCAACCATGCGTTACTGTGGCTCAGTTTGTTTAAATAGGAAAAAAAGAAGAAAATGCATGTTTCTAATATGTTTTTCCAATACTTGTGGATGCACAATATTTTTGGTTGTTCCATTTTCTGTGTAGATAAAGAGATTGACTGGATTGCCAACTCTGGAACAGGCAACATATAATTGCCCATGTGAGAAGCAATCAGTGTGTAAATATAAGCTACACAATTCTAAAGATTGTCCCTGTGCTTTGTTGATCGTGATTACAAATGCCAATCGAATTGGGAATTGCAATCTCTTAAATTGAAATGACATATCTGTTGGAATCATAGGAATTCGTGGGATGAAGACATCTTCCCCTTTGAAAGGCACTGTCAAATTTTTTTGCTTCAATGATGTTGGTCATTAATCTTTTTACTGAAAGACGTGTACCATTACAAAGCTTGGGCTGGTTAATATTTCGCAACATGATAAAATATTTATTAAACAACAAAATAAATGGGATATCAATGATGAAGAAAAAATTTAAGAATAAGTT
This sequence comes from Sepioteuthis lessoniana, assembly GCA_963585895.1. NCBI lineage: Eukaryota > Metazoa > Mollusca > Cephalopoda > Myopsida > Loliginidae > Sepioteuthis > Sepioteuthis lessoniana. Next base: position 20,619,950 of record OY757930.1, on the reverse strand, counting down.
CTTAGAATAAAAAGAAATTTACTTACAACTGGACCAACGAAATATGGTTTAAAGTTTATTAACGAAAGAAAACTTTTTAAATAATGTCTTTCGTTGAAGTTAAACAACAGAAATGAAAGTAAAATATTTAGTAAGCAATTCGTTACTGATGAAATATGGTTTAAAGTTTAGTGTCTTATCGATAATAACGAAAGAAAACTTTTTAAGGAATGTCTTTCCTTGAAGTTAAACAGCAGAAAAGAAAAGAAAATATTTAGTAAACAATTCGTTACTGATGAAATATGGTTTAATGTTTAGTGTCTTATCGATAATAACGAAAGAAAACTTTTTAAGGAATGTCTTTCCTTGAAGTTAAACAGCAGAAAAGAAAAGAAAATATTTAGTAAACAATTCGTTACTGATGAAATATGGTTTAATGTTTAGTGTCTTATCGATAATAACGAAAGAAAACTTTTTAAGGAATGTCTTTCCTTGAAGTTAAACAGCAGAAAAGAAAAGAAAATATTTAGTAAACAATTCGTTACTGATGAAATATGGTTTAATGTTTAGTGTCTTATCGATAATAACGAAAGAAAACTTTTTAAGGAATGTCTTTCCTTGAAGTTAAACAGCAGAAAATAAAATAAAATATTTAGTAAACAATTCGTTGCTGATGAAATGTGGTTTAAAGTTTAGTGTCTTATCGATAATAACGAAAGAAAACTTTTTAAGGAATGTCTATCCTTGAAGTTAAACAGCAGAAAATAAAATAAAATATTTAGTAAACAATTCGTTGCTGATGAAATGTGGTTTAAAGTTTAGTGTCTTATCGATAATAACGAAAGAAAACTTTTTAAGGAATGTCTATCCTTGAAGTTAAACAGCAGAAAATAAAATAAAATATTTAGTAAACAATTCGTTGCTGATGAAATGTGGTTTAAAGTTTAGTGTCTTATCGATAATAACGAAAGAAAACTTTTTAAGGAATGTCTATCCTTGAAGTTAAACAGTAGAAAAGAAAAAAAAATATTTAGTAAACAATTCGTTACAACTGAACAGACGAAATATGGTTTAAGAAAGAAAACTTTTTTAATGGATGTCTTTCGTTGAAGTTAAATAAAAAGACAGGAATTTTGGAAACAATTTGTTAGAATAAAAAGAAATTACTTACTACTGAACCAACGAAATATGGTTTAAAGTTTAGTGTCTCTGTTTAAGTTAACCAAAACAGAAAGAAACGTGATAAATAAAAAAAAAAACACTTGTAAAATTCTTGGAAAAAGGTAGTAATGTTTACTTTCATAATTCGCGTTCGGGTTTTCTCGGGGAAAAACGACTTATTAAAAATATTGTTTTTCAATGATTATATATTTTTAGATAATAAGTATATAAAAACACTCCTGAATTCGAATAAAATACGCTCAAAAAATTTTAAACCAATTAGTCGTACAAAACTGGAGATTATCGGTTAGTAAAAAACATTTACATTTATATATATATATATATATATATACCCGCTGAAATACAATAGCTCTTCTCAACAAAAGAGTACTCCATTTAGCCAATAATGTTTATGTAAAAGTAAAAAAGTTAAAAAAAATAACGATGGCTCAGGTCTAAGGTGACCGACTGAGGAAAAGTCAGCTGGGTTTCGGTTCCCAACTTAAAGCATCTCGTTGGTTCCAGCCAAACTGAGCTGTTGTGATACAACGAAACAGTATTCTTGTGGATGATAACGTACACACACGCACACATATATATAGTCATCCACAGACAGGCTTTTTCGTTTTGTAACAACTTTACCGTGTGGCAAGACTCGATAAATACTTCAAGCTGACTTTACGCCAGTCGGATATCTTACCGCAGTCCCTTCGTCTATGTCAGCGTACGCGAAGGAATTTTTACGTATATAGATTTTTTGTCGACGTATACCATTAACGGCTTCAATTCATTAGAAAAGATTTAAATTACGCGCGTGTGTCAACTGGTAATTCCATGGAGGAATGTTCAAACCCCTGTGGAGGGCATATATATATATTGTCATCTGCAGACAGACTGGTACGTAGTATCACAACTCGGATCACGTACAGTAAATATCATTTTAGTAAAGTTACTTACAAAACGCCAGGTATGAATGAGAGACACCGTAATCTTCGCAAATCTGATACCTGATAAATTAAAACACGGATTCTTTTTAAATGTACTCACGTCAGTATAGCAGTATATTACAACGTTGACTCTAATGAAGGAAAATGCAAGATCGGAAATACCCAGGGTTGATTCGTTCAGTTTTGAACAAATCCTTGAAACAACACCAACACTTTACAGCCACTTATTTTCCATTTCGCAAATCATTCAATTAAGAAGAACAAGATATCCGAGACACTGCTAAATAATTAAGAACAAACACATAAGCAACATTCTTCTGCCGATTCCTTCATTTAGATATACTTACAAAAACATAAATTCATAAGTGCTGTGTGGACCCCAGATGCGATCAAAAAGAATTACCAAAAATGGCTCAGGAGAGAGAGAGAGAGAATAATAGAGAATCAAGCGAAATAACTAAAATAGTTATGACGACATATGAAACAAAATTACTTTTGGTTAACCCTTTTAATATACCAGTATACATCAATTTTGATTTTGTGGTGAAAATCGTTATTAATTCAATACGTGGGTATTCTTTCTTTGGCAATTTCTTCTATTATTTACCTTCTATAAGAGCTAGAAGTAACGTAGAAATTTAGAAGTCTTGGAAATTCTTCCAAGTTTTGAGCATGATTGTACAAAAAAAATCGGTTAGAGTTAACGAAATGCAGTTCTGAACAACAGTAAAACTGATCGTTTCTGAGGCATCTCTCCTATACGAAAGAATAATTGGAAGGGAGTCATTCTGAACCCGAAACTTGGAAAACGTTCTATGGGTTTCCACGTTTTTCCTTCAGTATTCTTTTTTTTTTGCTTTTGTTGTAGATGATTGCATTTTACTTAATTCTCGTTACATCTAATTTCTTTTTCACTCAGAATGACGTTGTTACCTGCTTTGACAAGGTTTCCCATAAAATAAAAATAAATGCCAGTATATGACACTGATATCTGAAAAATACAGTTCTATTTCGTGACTCGCTGTTAAAAGTACAAGGTGGGGAAAAAAAGCAAAAAACAAACAAACAAACAAATAAACAAACAAATTTGATCAACTAACAAGATACGACCAGGTTAACAGATTTCATTGCTTGTGGTCTGAACTAAAACTTTATTGGAATATAAAATAAATCACAATTTCTTTTTTTTACTCACGATGTTCCGTCTTCTTTTCTTCAATTTCCTAATGAGGTTAATTTTCTCGTTTTCTTTCTCCTTTTTCAACTCGGTAATATTTCAATTTAATTTTCCATTTCTCTTTATAATTTTGAGTAATTCGCCAGATTTCAAATCACTCTTCTTTCTTTTTATTTAAATTTATATTCTCTTTTAGTTTCCGAATTCTTCTTCTTCCACTTATGGTTGCTGGTGATCTTCTTCTTCTTCTTCTTCTTCTTCTTCTTCTTCTTCTTCTTCTTCTTCTTCTTCTTCTTCTTCTTCTTCTTCTTCTTCCAATATGTAATGTCTTTCTTTTCTCCTTTTATTAAACTTTCTCTTTTTTCATACCTTACCGTTATTAATCATTAGTATCATCTTACTTTTCATTCATTCATTCATTCATTCATTCTTCTTCTTCTTCTTCTTCTTCTTCTTCTTCTTCTTCTTCTTCTTCTTCTTCTTCTTCTTCTTTCATTCAACTTACATTGTTTTTCATTTTCACGAAACCACCTTTCTTTTATATTCTATTTTTCGACTTCCATTCAACTTTACTTTCAGTCCGAGGCTTCACAAAATTTCCTTTTTCATATTTCCCTCCTTCTCCTCCTCATCAATTACAATCACTGCTATCACCTCTTCTCCAAATACTTCTTTTACTACTCCAACACCACCTCCATGACCACCATTACCACTCCCTCAGGGTCCAAGTATTACTTATAATAATAATAATAATAATATGAAGAAGAAGATGAAACACAACAACAAAACGGTCAAGAAGTAAAAATAGAAAAAGGATATCTTGCAGGGAAAATCATTATCGCCATTACCATTCCTTATAGCGATGGTGATTCTAAATTATATTCTAAGAAAATGAAAAGACAGATACGAATCCACAAAATAGAATATAAAGAAAATTGCCCCATGAATATGAATGAGGTAAAAAAAAAATACCAAAATCAAAAACGAGTTGGAAACTCTCATACAAATAATTAGAAACTTCTGCAAAGACATTGAGAAGGAATTTAGTATTGAGAAAAACGCAATTCTAATAATGAATAAAGAGGGAAAAAAGAGAGTCAATGGAAAACCCCAAACAGGATAGCATCAGAAATATTGAAGAAAAAGAAAACCACACATTTCGGGTAATTATAAAAGAAGATACCATCAACTAAACTGGGCTGAAAGAAAGAGTAACGAGTAACTAAAGACTAAACCAGAAACAAACAAAAAATAACAAAAAAGACAAGCACACTACAAGGAAACAAAGTCAGCAGCAGAAACAAAAAGAAAAAGAAAAAATACATTGATTGTCTACTTTGTTAAATAGTCTTAACATATCCTTAACTATGTCACTTGGAACGCAGAACAAGAAAAATGGTTACAAGAAGATTGATTCCCAATTTTAATGTCAACGCTAGATCATGTGTGTTGTCTACATCAGGTTTTTAAGAAGTGTAAGATCATCTACGTAGTCTGCATCAATTACAGTTTGTGTTGAATATAGTCTGCTTCTTACCTTTTTTGTATGATCATATATATATATATATATATATATATATATATATATATATATATATATATATATATATATTCGATAGTGTCGTGGATTTTTTAATTGAAGGATTTGTGTTTGTAAATATATATATATATATATATATATATATATATATATATATATACACAGAATCATCATGTGTGGAGACCAAAGTTTGTCATGGACAATTAACTCGAACTGGACACTTACATTATATATATATATATATATATATATATATATATATTGAATATGGCATTTTTTTAAAAGATATGTTTCACATTAAAATTTATGATTTCTATTCCAGGATTATTTTTTGAAGTCATATTTACAACATAAATTAATCATACAATTAATCTTCCCTGCAGACTAGTAGGACCCCATCCTACTGAAGGAATGTGGGCTATTTCTAGGCGGTAATTCAGGGAACTAACGAATAAAACAAAACAGACAGCATAGAAAAATGACAAAAATAATACAAAGAAAAACAAAAAATAACAACAGAAAAAGCAACAATCAGAAATGATGAAATAAAAACAGTATGGAACTTACGTGGATACATCTCAAAAGAAAAAAAAAAAAAAGAAAAGAATAGCGTTGTGCATTAAATGACGTGTCAATAGCCATTCTCTTCAAACAAAAATTTATGTTGATCCGCCTCAACACATTACTTTCTTAATGTTTTGTAACAACAATAAAACATGATCACATATCATTTCCTCGATTGCTCGGCAACGAATGACTCATTTAGTCTTCTTCTCAAGAAGTCGTAAGAAAGAACATTTTGAAATATCCAATAGTTCGAATGGAAACATTGTTAATTACAGCTGAGTTAGGTTGCTGTTTTTCTGTGGATGAATTCTTTTTAACTCACATTCACACATCAGCCCTCGTATAAATGCCTATATGGAAGCACACACATACACACACAGACATATATATATATATATATATATATATATATATAATTGAATAAAAATGAAAACAAAACATGTGTGTGCGTGTGTGTGTGTGTGTGTGTGTGTGTGTGTGTGTGTGAGAGAGAGATGTTTTCGCTTTTATCTTATGTATTTTAAAGTGATTTTATTAACCATCATTGTATAATATGATATTCAATCTTCTGGCTCAAAAGCATTTTGTTCATGGCCTAAGAAATTTTCAGAAGATTCAAGTTCCGAGTTCTTCATAGAAAGTTGTCTTTCCAAAAAAATATGAAAAGTTTGAAAATTTAAGAGTATAAACATCGCATACGTTAAAATTTCAAACGGCATGAAATAGATCCTTTTCCACCACACACACACACATATACATATATGAATATATATATATATATATATATATATATATATATATATGTATATATATGTGTGTGTGTGTGTGTGTGTGTGTGTGTGTGTGTGTGTGTGTGTGTGTGAGCAAAAGCGTTTTTTGTTTTGTTGATTTTATTGTAAACCATAACGTTTGTGTTACATAATGCTGTTAATAATCATAACCTTCACTTACATATGTCATAAAGATATATCTTCATTATTGTCTGCGCAAATGGAATTCTCGGAGGACAGTGGGTAACACAGGTTGATATGTGACATTGTATTAATCACACTGTTGTATTCCTTTTCGGATTAATACTCTTGGGAAAGATATGAAACTCGTTATCCCACAACTAAACTTCTACAATGAGGGCCTTAGCAGTAAATAACACACGGAGATTCATATACCACTAAACGTAGAAAGAAATCAAAACTTATTGCTTCATTAAACATTTCACATTTCCTACTCTTAATCTGAGACAGAGTAAAGCCAAGAGAAATGCCAATAAAGAGGTTACAAAATGCTTCAGAGGTGAATAGATGGAGCCTCACCAACAGAAACAGTTTTGCGCAAACCCTTTGACGATATATATAAAATCTGAAAAAAATGAGTATAAGGTAGAAGCTACACCGCTTCTTATCTAAGGGACTACCATACCAAATACTATCCAATTACAGATGTCTAAGAAATAAATTAGTTGGAATGAGAAAGTAGAATATATATAAATATATATATAGGGTAGAACAATAAAATCGTCGCCCTAGAAAAGACGACATGATTCCATTTCCGTTTAATGAAAACCGGTTTTCTTACTTTGTTGCAGACCATCAACTTGTTGTCCAGTTGTGTACAAATCCCAAGAGCGATAGGAGCCTTCTATCATGTCTGAAAGTGACACAATATTCAACGATGGAGATCGGATATGCACCGCTGTACAACTCATGCACTCGACAGACACAAGTTATGACAGCCAGAACCATCGCTGGATTGCCACAAATAACAGGGACGTGCCCAGGGTGATGAAAAGAAAGTTTCCGGCTACGTTTATGGCCTTTAGTGCGGTTTCAAGAGAGGGCCATATCATGCCACCTCACAACTTCAAAGTCGGCTTGAAAGTCAACACCAAAGAGTACCTGGATGTGCTGAAGATTGTGGTGATCCCCTGGTGCAATCAGGTGGCCGTTGGCAGACCCTGTGTATGGCAGCAGGACTCGGCGCCGGTCGACAAGTCCAAAGAGACGTAGACTTGGCTTCAGAAGGAATTCTACGACTTTGTACCCTTCTCTCACTGGCCCCACTCCTCCCCCGACCTGAACCCGCTTGACTACTTCGTTTGGTCATATGTCGAGAATATCACCAACATAACCTTCCACAACACCAAAGCCAGCCTGATCGCCGTTAAGTATTCACCGAGCTCCCTCCGGCACTTGTGGAAAAGGCATGCTCCCAGTTCAGGTTCCGTATCGAGGCGGTGACTGAGGCTGACGGCTGCTACATAAATAGATGTCAGCTCTACTACATAATCAAGTTACCTGAACTGATTTTTTCAATAAAAGTTTTAAAATAAAGCAGTAGTGCTGTTTTCTTTAGGACGACAATTTTATCGTTCCACCCTGTAGATGTCAGCTCTATTACATAATGAAGTTACCTGAACTGATTTTTTTCAATAAAAGTTTTAAAATAAAGCTGTAGTGTTGTTTTCTTTAGGACGACAATTTTATCGTTTCACTCTGTAGATGTCAGCTCTACAACATAATCAAGTTACCTGAATTGATTTTTAAAATAAAAGTTTAAAAATAAAGCTGTAGTATTGTTTTCTTTAGGACAACAATTTTATCGTTCCTCTCTGTATATATACTTCTTTCCCTTTCCATCTAAATAATAAACTCAGCCACAAAACATACACACACACACAAATAAAAAAACACACACACATTAATCTATATATTAAAATTGATATATCCGCAAATGAATTTTAATTTAATATTTTATGTTTTATTTCAAATATTTGTGCTCAACACGTGTTTCAAACTTCATGGTCCTCCTCAGGAGAAATAAAATTGTTAGTTTGACTATGTTTCTGGCGGGACATTGGCGTCGAGTGTTCGCCAATGTTCCGGAAGCCTGAGGTTCCGTCTCAGATCGAGTCATACCAAAGACATAAAAATGGTACTTGATGCCGCCTTGCTTCAGACTCAGTATTATAAGGTACGTATCAAGGGTAATATGGAGCAATCTAGGGAATAGAGTAAGGCCCTCCCTTACACCTCGGTTTAGTAGTTATGGAAAAGGGAACCTTCTGGTCACCCTCGACTAAGGTCGCCAACTTAAATGAAGATTGCTTTGATAGGGGTGTTATTCTTTGTTAATTCAAGGTGCTTTTTATGTATGTTTTTACAATTATTGTAGTGAGTGGATGTGAGTGAGTTACCGTCCGTATTTTACGGGTATTAATTTTAGGTTTAATTCCCACAAATACAACACAAATTTCGCAAGCACGTAAACAAATGGAATATGACAACAACGAACATTAAGAAACAAAGAATTTAATAATCATACCAAACAGGATAAAAGTAATTAGAAATACAATGTTTATGTTATATAACACCGGCCTTTGTAGAAAATACAGTTGTGGCCAGTTGAATGAAAATAGGATTGTTCGCCAGTATGTGTTTACATGTTAGTAAAATCTATTAAATAAATTGGTCCAGATTTGGCCGAAGTAAGGAGGATAAAAATGTTGGCTTTACTTACATACATGGGTATGTGTATGTGTGTGTATATATAAATGATGGACCGTAAATATGGGTCTTGGTTTTTTAAGTACGCATGTGCGTTTACTTAAGATCTTTGGCGACAACGTGTCGCACCTCGTAGTCGACAAAAGAAGCTGGCTTGTTCCTTTGCTGTGTCCTGTGTTTGATGGGTAGTCGAAGGAATGAACTTTTGACAGTGAAATGGCCTAGTTACTTAAATTCTTCGTTATTTATACTTTTTCGGGTCACTAAAGTGGATAAAAAAATAGAATATTGTTAGGTTTTACTGCAGGTCCGAAAATTCAAGCGCACAGACATTTCTTGACCAATCAGATTCGTATATTTATTTTGGAACCAGATATTTTTCTGTTAATTAGTTTCCAGTCGGATTTTCTAGAATATTCTTATTTTATGTTTTTTGCTGATTGATTGACAAATATAAAAATGTTACTTTAATATTGCTGCGATTTAAATCCGAAATTTCTAGAATGTTCTCATTTATGTTTAAGGTTAAAAAAATGTGTATTGTATAGTATCTATTTTGTGGGTTTTGCTACATTCACATACATGCATGTACATCCAGTTGTTGCTTTCTCTCTCATTCTCTTCAAGTTAAATGTTGTGTCAACATACTAATACATATTTGATGTACATCATTCTATTTTTTTTATTTTTGTTTTCTCCCTCTTCTCTGATTTGAATGAGTTACATTTATACTTTAAAATTGTCTGTGTGAATATGTTTGTGTTTACTAGGGTATGCATGAATATTAATTCTGTTTGCGTATGTGTGTGTGTGTGTGTGTGTGTGTGTGTGTGTGTGTGTGTGTGTGTGTGTGTGTGTGTGTGTGTGTGTGTGTTCATGCGCCTGTGTCTGTATGTATATGTGCAAAGGTACTTTCTGTTTAATGTTGCTTTGAATTTATATGTTAAGTTTTTTTTTCTTTCTTTTAGAGCAATAAAAGTATATCAGTCTGGTATTGTCGTAACCTCACAAAATGTTTACCGAATGAAAAATTACTAAAACGGAGGTTGGAAATGAAATAGAAATCTTTATAACATTAACAATATACAATACTTAACATTGGCATGAAAAAGGTATCCGTACCTAGTGGTGACTACTAACAATATTTTGACCTCCTCACATTAGTATCTAATGTATTTATCATATTTACCAACCCCTCCGCTCGGGCAGGGTAAGACACAAGGTCAATTTTTAAGCTGTGTTTAACAGGTTTGAAATCAGAATTTTGCTTCTCCTAGACTAGTTGCCTCACCAAGACTGAAGAACCTAGTCTGCCCTACTATTTACCCATAGCTGGAGGGAGAATAATTGAATTCATACCTTTCCCAAGGGTATTAATGCAATGTGAAATGCAATCAGTCTCGTCCAGGATTTGAACTCGTGTCGCCGTGTCTATTTCCTACGACGATAATCATTACACCACGGGCGCCTCACAATGTATTTATGAGGAATAAGATATACCCATTAATATTAATAGGTAGGGTATATAACAAACATATATGCATTATTTTAAAGATACCCTTATTGTATTCATGAAGGCGTTTTGAAACAGAGTTTTCTTTATTTTCTAATAATTTAATATTGTTTTTATGTGAGAACACTCTATAGTTCAGAATTTAAGCTCATAATTTTTTTAAAGTTGCAACATTCGATTATATAAGTTATGTTTTCTGAATTACGGCTTAGATTTTCATTTATTATGAATGTTGTTATAGCATTTTCGAAAGTAGAACGATTTCCTTCTATGATTATATTACATACTCCACATATTTTATTTTCGCATTTCGAGAATTATTTTTCTGTGTGAGTGTTCCACAAATTTAGATTAGATTAGTGTGTTTTATGTTTTTGGTTGTCGTTTAACTTCAATGATTTTAATTATGTCTTGTAATTTTTTTGATTTTATCATTTTTTAAAAGATGTTCGAAATTCTTTGAATTTTCTGTGAATTGTTCTTTGTAGTTTTGTTGTATGATGAGCCATATGCTAATCGTTCTACGTTCGTAGTTCTTTCAATGGTATTTTTCCAGCTAATTTGAATCCCTTATTTATTAGTGTTGTTGGATATCGCTTCCCGTAAAGGGTTACGCGTAATTATTCCTAGCAAATTTGTTGGAGTATTTTTTTGCGGTGATTTTGCATATTTTACTTGCTAGGGTGTAACGGAGGGATTTTATGCAGTTTGGGGGTGAATACCATTGAAATAGACGTATTGGTGGGTGTCTGTGCACTTGCAGTAAATGTCTGTGTTGATTTGTCCATCTTGGTTTTTGATGATGATGTTTAAATATGTTACTTCTGTAAAGCCGTATTCGAAGGGGAATTATATTTTAGAGCGTATATTTTGGAGTAAGTCATGTAAATCACTAATGTTTGCCCTCCGGACATTTCAAAAAATTTAAACAGTGATCTAGGTATCTTTTCTATAAATTGATAACTTCTTTGTTTATATTGTTGTAATTTTTTAACTAATGAGTTCATATAGATTTTCCTCTATGTATGATAAGGTTTACGTGGTTTACGTTGGTGCCACTTTAGTTCCCCTTTCTGTTCTTAGGGTTTGGAATTAATTCATATTGCCCAGCTGGATAGTTTGTTTAGGAATATTTCTGTCGCAATAGTGATAATTTTTTTGTTAAATCTTGGGTGGAATTTTGCTGGGTATTATTCAATTCAAAATTGTATGACCTATTTTCCTAATTCATACGAGTTATTACTGTATAGGTTTGTGACGTCAAATCTAACCATCCGTGTTTCGGGAATAACTTTTGTGGTTTATTCAAAAATATATTATTTTGATATAAAACAAGTTAAGTGGTATTTTCTAAATGGGTTGTTCATGTCTTTTGAGTTCGCTCAAATTGTAATATATATAGTTAAAAAACGAAATTAACTGCGAATTATTTATAGTCTTGCTCAATGAATATTTAATCTGTTTATGGCAGAAAATTTTTGTTCATCCCCTCATATCATACTGAGAAAAATTTATTTGGTTCTAGAAAATGTTCCCATGGGTAGTCATCCCCAGAAAATAGTAATTTCATAAGAGCTTGGGATTGATGGAAATACATCAAATTTCATTTTTAATGGTGAATTTCTGTAAAACCGAAAACATTTATGATGAATAAATCAAGTAAATCTTTCATGCTTGTCAGTTTTAAACTTATTAGCAAAAACGAACGAGATGTTGTGAACCGCACCTATTTAGATATGGGCTAGCCATTCCAGACCAAATCCATTGCTCGTAAAGAGATTAAAAATTAAAAAAAGATTTATGCGTACTTAACACGATATGTGATAATGTTATAGGAAATCAGTTGTTAGTTAAGTAGAAGAGAAAATCAATTTGCAAGGAATTTCGATTAAAAATAGAGGGGATAATCAGGAAGCAGAAAATGAGGAAATTTCCATGAACATTCGGATTTATTTTTGTTTTCCTTGGAGATTAGTGATATTAATAGTCATGAATTTCTCATGTTCAAAACATGAGAGTCAATGAATTGATACATATATTCTGTCGTTCAATAAATAAGAGGATTTTGCCAAAGAATTGTCAGTAGGAAGCATCGTTTACAGCTGCAACATTTTTTTCAAATAAATTGATGGGTCGTTTAATGTCCAAGAAGACTAGCAATATGACTTTCTTTACATAATTGCTGAGCCCTGATCTTAAATTTGATCGAAGAGTCAGAGTGTTTCCATTCCATCAACTCAGCTCATAAACGTCCTGACAAACCCATTTTGAGTCCATTTGTAAACTTTTCTTGACTATAAAATGCTTCTCCGTAGAGATAACCCATTATTTTGTAAAATTTACATAGTTTGCTTTTTTCACCCATCAAGGTGACAGACATCTCTTCAAACCTGAAACACTGATTTACTACCATTTTTAATAGCCTATTTTTTTTTTCCTTTTTTGCGAAAAAATATTATTTTCCAAAAACCAATCCCAAATAATGTAGAATTTAGATTTATCAAAAAATTGTGACAAAAATTATTATTTTCAAAATATAAATTTCTCTTATTTATTCACTGACTTCCGTGTAATCGCTCTGTTTTCTTCAAAAAAGTTTTCATAGACACTTAATAATGAATAATCCATTTCCTTATTATTAAAACGTGGAACCATTCATAACGATTATTTAAACGATTTTCTATGCTTATCTCGAGTAAAATTATTTTTCATTCGTACGTAAATACAAAGAAAAATGTTTTTATACGGATCAAAGGTCATTTGAATTCTGATTGCCAAAATAAGTCAAAGGATCCATTTTCTCTTTTATTTTCTCATGGCTAGATGGAAAACAAATCGAGTCATTCATTTTCCAAGGGAATTAGTACGAAGTAAAACGCAAGCAGGTGACCTTTTCCATTTCCTAGTACGATAACTATTACCATATCCTCACTTCTTTCTTTGGTAAGAATTTTCATAGTATTCCTCGTATTCGCTCTAAAATTCTTTTCTAGATTCCTGTTTATTTGATTGAGCAGATTGGTTTTAAATTCCTGTCAACTTATCTAGGAATTTTTACGTCAACAGATAAGTTAATTGAGTTCAATGTACCTTAATATGATATAAAGAATACCTTTACACACCAAATGAAAGGTTGTAACGTTACACAGCACGAATAGAAGTTTGCAACGTGACGGTGTTCAAAGGAAAATTCATGCTGGCGCGGTCTCAATAGATATTTGTACTACTACTACTACTACTACTACTCATAGATATTTGTAATACCACGTGTCGAACGGGTTTATGAGTGTAGCGCTATGTCTTAAGAGTCAGTCAGACCTTGTGATAGCGTCGCTGTGTGAAAAAGTGACAAATACACAAAAAAAAACCGTCTTGGTTTGTTAATACAAAAAATTATTCGCTAATACACTTTTTTGTAGAAGTCGGGAAGAGAGAAACAGCGAAAACTGAGTCGATCGCGTTAGCTAGTCAAAGAGGAACAAAATGTCAAGATGAGTGAGTGAGAGAGGGAGAGGGCATTCACAGACTTAGAATCATTTTTCACGTTTCTATTGTAGTTCTAACCAAGCTTGTTCACTGTTTTCGTTTTCACCGCTTCGCGTCTGGTGTGAGACCCTTTCTCGGAGCTAAACCTAAAATGGGGGCCACGATGTTCGGTTGTCTTCAAATCGTCGAGTCTGGTGTCCAACTGACTGTTTTTACATCTTCACGTCCGACTGCTAACTGACTCTTCCTGTTTTCTATTTCGCACCCACTCTTAAAGGTTTCTCGTTTTAATCTCCTTCAGCCAATCATAACTCGTTGCTGATTTGCTTCTGAAACATTTCTATTTTTAATTTGAGCATCTGCTGCTGTATTAGTCTAGCATTTTCCATTTGTTTCTCCTTTTTCTTATTTGTTCCTTTCTTTTCCACCATCTCAGAGGGACGAGTAAATCTCGCCAGGAATCAACTCAAAATCAACCTGAGTCCCTAATAATTTTACACAAGTATTCTTACTGTTATTCTTTGATAATAAATATATATCAAACAGAGTTTTACGATTTCAAGTATACCTATTCTTTATAACGCTCACATGTAAATAAAATGAAGTGAAAAATATTGGAAGACAGCAAAACATAAGCATAAGTATAACATTCAACTGATATAACACATAAACTGAAAATAAGACAGATATAAGATAGTTACTATCCGTACACTGCCAACCAAATTATCGCTCTAAAGTCTTTCTCGCTGAAGTCCATCTGACAACAGCTTCCTGCCTACTGACCTCTGAATGACGTTCCATGCTAACTGGCCTTTCGAATAACGTCCCACGTTAATGAGCACAAAACTTCAATTTAAATTATTTAGAGGACCGGCTATTCTGTCCACTGCCAATCGGTGTTCAATCGATAGTATCTCACTTTATTGACCATCTCCAATATTAATCATTGTATGTTTTCATGTAAATATTTCTATTAAATTATTGTATTCGTTCATATACATTTATATGATTTTATGTTTCTGATATATTACCAAACAATTTCAAGTAACTATTCTTCATACAAAAAGATTAGTTACATAACATTAAATATTTCCATCGATTATAATTTATTATGAAACAGACATATTCAACCCACAGAGAATACCCTAAGGAGAACTACCACTCCGGGTCAGAGTGGATATGAGTGTTATGGCTATGATGGAGTACTCAACATACCCCCAGATCTTCACGACTAGAGCCTCAGCATCACATGCAGTTCCATATAATACCCAGGCACCCCTTTTTGGAGATGTCATATGCTTCTGCAGGATATTAGTCAGGGTATTTAAAACACCAGTTACATAGATAAGTTTGCATTAGGGTATAAGGGATAAAAATGAATGTTTTCATTGAAGGATACCAACGTTCACTTTTGGATTGGTTGGATTTTGGTAAAAAAAGATATAACGTTATTCGCGGAAGGATGAATAAATGAAATCAAAAGATAAACCAATGCTCTGAATTCCAAAGTCTGCATCTGTGACTTGCATGCTTTCCTTAAAGTTATGGTACTTTAACTTAACCGGTATTGTTCTAGGAAAGTGAATCCTTGCCGAAAATGTTAGTGTTTCACTTTACGATAGTACACTTGTGAAATGCACGGTTCTAACTTTTCTCCCCCTCCCGACGTGTGGATAAATAGTGGGACAGACTGGATTCCTTAACCTTGGAACTGCAACAACCAGTCTTGGAGAAGGAAAACTCTGAATTGAAACTAGCTTTACTTTACTTAAATATTCATCTTGTTTCACATCGTTTTTTGTGATCGAGTTGACGAGTAAATTCACAATTTTTGCCAATTTTGTTAATCAACCAATAAGTATTGTGAAAATCAGTCATAAAGAAATACCAAACACTTCTAAGTTATTCTGAATTGGTTCAAGTTTTACTGACATGTGTGGGCTGTCATATTCTAAATTCTTAGAATTTTTTATGAAACTATAAGTCTTGGATAAAACGATGTCCCCTCACTATATGAGATTCACAAAATGGCATGACATTGCCGCTAGTAGACATACTTAAATAACAGTAACAGGGATATAATTTGGAGTAAAAAAAATATCACTGGATAAAAAAAGGTCGATTCTGGGTTAATTAAAAGAATTTTCTATGACTAAATAGGATTAATTTACTCCAGTCGATCAAAATTGAATAAATGCTGATACTATCGGCAGCAATATACACCTAAATGTCAGGGGGGTATTTTTGTAAATAAATTGCCTATTTAGAACACCGAATGTTTATTTACATATATTTGCTGAATTTTCTTTTACATGTTAAGCATTATTTACGTTTTATAGTCAGTGGGTGAGCAGAATACAAAAACAGTTCATTCTTTCATGCGATTTAAATTGATTTTAATGGAAGGGACTATTGCTCATAGGGCGAAACAAACTATCTTTAAACCATTTTACAGCTTTTAAAAGTTACATATTATCAAGTAAATAAAACATTGTATACCATATAAAGATGCATATAATATCTATCGATTTTGGAAATGATTTCCGATACAGTTAATATTATCATATCCTTACGGGTTATGAACCTAGTGAGTTTCTGTTGGAAAAGCTGGCTATCATATGAAAGCTTCCTAATTTTGGGAAGTAGTGTAGAACTTGAATAAAAAATTTACTAGTTAATAGCAGCTATAGATCATATTGGTGGTAGCTTTTAAGAAGTGAAGGATTTTAATTAGCATTTCGTACCTTAACTGCTGTCCAGGATGATATTAATTATTCTATTTAAACAGGAGTGAATTAACATTTGGTAGTTAACACCTTTCCATGGTGACAATGATGCTACTAATGAGGAAGAAGTGACGGATCCTAATCAACATTTTATGGTTACCAGTGGTCCATGATTTTGGCGATTCAACATTTTTAGGAAAGAGTGAAAGATCTTAATTAGCATTTCATAGTTAACAGCTGTCCATGATGATGTTGGTTTTTCTATTCAGGTACACGGAAAATTTTCTAAATAACATTTCATTATGAACAATGGTCGATGATGACGTAGATGCTTCATTTTATGAAGGAGAGCAGGATACTGAAAAATATATCATTATCAATAATGGTCAATGATGATAATTATGATGCTTCGTTTTATGAAAACATAAAAAATATTTCATGACGAACCATGATAGATGATGATGATAATGATGTTTCCTTTTAGAAATGAGTGAAGGATTCTAAATGACATTTATTAGTTAACAATGGTCCTTGATGTTTGTTTGCACACAATTTAATGATTTCAAATATTGCTATGTATCACTAACAATTCAATTAACCAGTTAAGTGATCAAACAGTTCTATTTCAAACAATTCATTTTAGAATAAGTATACAGTTTAAATGACAAACAGTTCTATTCGATCCATACATAGGACTCTGTCAGGTGATATACCCCCACCCGGAACAGTGTGGACTTGGAAGCAATGGCAAAGAAGACATACGCAGCATTATCCTAAGATCCAGCATTACTAGAGCCACACCATCAGATATTTAGTACCATATCCAGGACACTCGTTAAGAGTTGATCTTACCCCTGTGCAGAAATACAGTCGGTGAATTTGTATATCCTCAGATGACTGGGCCCAAAGTCCATCTTTGGAGAAATATACCTTAATGCATATGTTACAAACGTGTTCAAGATGAAATGTTTCCGGTAGAGCTGTCACGTTCTGTTTTTATGTGATTGGTTCAGCATGGAGTGTTCGATTCTCCTTATCTAAAATATTTTACAAGTATCATTCATCATTAAAAAAAAGCTGACCCATTGTCTGTTTTCTGTTCCCTGTCTATATAGAGATGATTAGTCCATCTTATTCATTAGCATTTTCTGAACTGACACCTCCGACTGAGATGAGATATTTGACTTTTAAAACAAGAGAGACAGAGACAGAGAGAAAGAGAGAGAAAAATATCTGCTAATCAGACGGTGCAAGGTTTGTTTTCATTGTTTTTCTTTGAGGTTCTTCATCTATTTCTTCTTGGAGATTTTACTACGAAAACCATCCTTGAAGTGGTGGTGTTTAGCCCATCGCTGGGAGGATATGGGAGACAGCACTTTTCCCAAGGTTATAATTCTGAATGCAAGCGTAAAATTATGGATGGAGTTCAAACGCACAACAATGTCTTAGAGGAGTGAGGACTGTATAATTTGGTTTGGCACTTGGGAAAAAATTTCTTCCAGGGTGTCATGTGCTTTTCAAGCCAGAAAAAAAACCTGACAGAATCTAATGGAAGTGGCATTATCTAGACTCAAAAAGTATCTAAAGTTGACATCCTCCATGGATTTTATGTGATTCACTTATCCAGTTTTAGAGAGAAAAAACATGAAAAGAAACTTCACACCCCCAAGAAGCCTCCTGCATTTGAGAATACCACATGACCAACCTCAGCTTTTGCGTCAACCTCTCATGACCTTTACGGTTCTCCACAAAGAAGATAAATCTAGTTTTAAATGTCTCTCATCTCTTAGATCTTCTCAATGTTAACTTTCTCAAACTCATAATATCAGTTATCATTGAAGTTTTCTGTATAGAGTTTTCTTAGCTTGTCTTTAGAATGGACAGGCTTACACACACACACACACACACACACACACACACACACACACACACACACACACACACACACACATATATATATATATATATATATTCGTGTGTATATGTTTTTTAGTTGTATACGAGTGCTAGTGTATGTGTACGATATATATATATATATATATATATATATATATATATATGCAAAATCACTCGCGTACACACAAACACACACACACACTCACAACTCACATACCCTCGTATATATATACATACTCCTTTTATTGCTAGTTTTGGTCATGTTTCTTCTGATTTTCGCATCAATGCACTTCTATTTCTTTACGATTTCATCTCCCCAGGCCTTTCAAGTTATTGCACAGGTCCACTTGTGAACTCTGCGACTAGACCGACCCAGCGTTATTTCTGCTGTCCATACTCTGCTTTTTATACAGCACACACACACACACACACACACACACACACACACACACACACACACACATGTATATATATATATATACTTACATATGTGTTGGTAAAAAGATATATTCAGATATATGAATAAACACACATGCAAACGTGTAAATATACATGTATACATAGACTTCATTAAATTTGATTTTCTAGCTTTAAAAATCAGCGAAGACGCGTCAACAATGACAAACGATATTAATAAGCTTGTATCTTCCGCATCACCCGACATGAAATAACCTAACATGGAGAGAGATGATGTAAGACCAACTAAACCCAACAAAACCGTCACCGTCATTGTTAGAATTTGTATGCTAAATGCAAATTGGCCAGGATGTAGATGTATTTACTCCTACTGACATGATAAGTTTCCTCACATAAAACGTTTTTGAATAGGCAAAAATCTAAAAAAAAAAAAAAAAGAACAAAATAAAAAAAATAAATCATGGTACCCAAGTAGGTAATATATTAATTATTAAGATCTACTTTCTTCTTTTATGATTTCAAATTTTTTAAAGTATTTTTCGCAGAATATATTAGAAAATGAACACTAAATAGTTGTGTAATTCTTATAAAATCATCAGAATGTCAGGAAACTAATGAGTTACATTAATTTCTACTGAAAATAATAACCCTTTTTTAACTTTTACTTTGCGGTTCGATAGAACATGAAGATCCACTAGATGAGAAGATATTGATCCTCTATCATCGCCTGTATTGACGCTTTCTCTTCAGCTGTGACATCTCAGATGACTTTTCAAAGCAGCAGCTTTCTTATAAACCCCGAGGTTGAAATGATAGAAAAACCAAGGGATGACTGTAGATGTTTCTTGATTCGGTTGTTGGAGAAGGTTTTTGTGAAAATCAATAACGGTTTCTGAAATTGTTCGATCAGCAAGCACCGGATTTTTGTACATAAAACTAGACGATAATTCGGCTTCTTTGAAGCGATGTTCCTTATCAACAATTCAGATATCTCAATGAAAAAAATGCTATAATGAGGTTAAATGTATCATGAACCAAAATTGTATTCAAATAATATTGAAAGAAAACAATTCCTTGTTATCTAGGGATTACCTCACATGTATATATATATATATATAGTCATCCACAGAGAGATCTGTTTCGTTCTATCAGAACTCATCAGTGTGGCTAGACCGTAGCTTCCCGTAGCTGGGATCGAAAACCGGTTGACTCAAACGCCAAGCCAAGCTTCTAACCATTCAGCCAGGAAGAGCTATTAGCTGCGAAGTAAATTTTAAACGGTTATTAATCACAATTACAATTGTTTACATACATCCGTTCAACGGCTACCGAGACCTCAATTCATATATGAAGAGGCTTGCAATATACGCTAATGGCAACACGATTACTTCTTCGCCTGAGAACTCAACCATACGGGGGTAGGGGAGTATATATATATATATATATATATATACCTACAAAATAAGAATAATGGAAACACGAAAGGTGAAAAGCATGCCATTTTGATAATTAATTATGTCTACTTGCTTCTTTCATCTTTTGATTTTAGATTCGTATCTATTGCAATTCAATCAAACCCTCATTTTCCCAACAGCGAGGAAGTGTACGTAGTGGAAACAATCAGGAAATAGATAAATGTAGAAAGGATGATCAAAGTAATTTGAGATAAACTGACATCTCTCTATTTTTTTTTTTTTCAAAGACTAACTTGTTATCTCGTGGATTTTACAGTTTCAACAGATCACAGTGTGAAAAGGAAAGAAAGCAAAATACTAAATCGCTGGCAGGTGGGTTGTGTTTTACGGCATATGAAACCTTGCAGCTTATTTAAAACCTAATTCTTATACCACATATATATTGAATACTTGTGATTTTGAAACGGATAGTTTGTTGGTAACAATATTTAAACATGTCATAGCTCATTTTTTTTGCACCTAATTAAATGGTTAAGTATTTTGTAATCTAACGCTCACAGTTTTATTTGCATACAGTTAAATTGTTTAAAATATTGCAATCTAACCCTAATGGATTTATTTTAACATAGCTTCATGTATAGCTGTTTAAAGCTTATCATTATATTCAACATTATTTGTTCGTTTATACACAAACTGTTTCGAGTATTGCTGTTTAATGTTTGCTCACAGTTAAATGCTTTTTTAAAAAAAAATATTGCAATCTTATACTAATAATTCAATTTAATAATAATCATTTAGGTGAAATCAGTGAGATGATTTCAAGAATAGTAAGTTATTATACAGTTCTGTTTCACTCATAGATAGGAACCTAATAGGTACTACCGATCCGCGTCAGAGAGAACCCAGTAATAATAGAAAAAAAGGTGTACACCACATTCCCCAAAGCTCAAGGACAAGAGCATTACCATCAGCCAGCGTATCCAACAGTCCCAGCTGACTTGCCGGTTAAAAGGTAGATAAACACGTAGATATTGCCAGAGAGCAACTGAAGCTGTGGAAAACGAAGATGACAGAGACAGCAATTGAAGTTGGTGCAGTTAAAGGAATCCCAAAAATGGATAAAGTGGAGATCAGAGCAAGAATTGAGACCATCCAGATGAAACCACTGTTACAATCAGCTAAAATACAAGATTACCGAAGAGCTGAGGAAACTTGTTGTCACTCAGACTCAGTAAAAGCCATCAATGACAATTTGAATGAAAATTTCCAAATAATAATGATAATAAAAATAAAGACGCAACATAATAGAAAATGTTGGTGATTGGGATGAAAGGCTCAATTATATGATAAGCGAATGCAGCAAATGAACGCAAAAGAGTTTAAGACTAGGCATGATTGGGTGGGAAAGGATATCCACAAAGAATTGAGCAAAAAAATTAATTTGATTATACGAAAAAGTGTAGTGTGCACAACCCAGAATTTATCTTTGAGAATGAAATGCACAAAATCTCTGGAATTTTGTGGTGCAAGTGAAAGACCTAATCACTGAAAGTGACCTATTGATAATCAACAAAATTGAAGAGAACATGTCGATTAGTGGATTAGTTGCCCCGTCAGACAACCGAGTAAAATTACTAGAAAGCAAAAAGAGAGATAAATACATAGACCTTAAAAGATAACTAAAAATATGGAACATGTAAGTAACGGTGATCTCAATAATAACTGGTGCACCTGGAGCAATCGCCAAAGAATTGGTAAAGAGCCAGGAAGACTTGGAAATAAGAGGTAAATTGAAGACTGTCCAGATTACAGCAATATTAAGATATATCAGAATATTGAGAAGAGACCTAGAAATTTAAGGAAATATGCGGTCACTAAAACTCCAGTGAAAAACCATCAGCTAACGCTGGTCTGAAAAACATACAAAATAATAATAATAATAATAATAATAATAATAATAATAATAATAATAAGAAGAAGAAGAAGAAGAAGAAGAAGAAGAATAAGAAGGAATATCTCAGAAGAACTAGAAAGCTACTCGAGACAAAACTTTGTAGCAAAAACCTTATCAAAGGAATGACTACCTGGGCTGTACTCCTCGTTTGATATTCGGGAACTTTTGTAAAGTGGACCAGAGAAGAACTTAAGCAAATGGACCAGACAACGAAGGAAACTAATGACCATGCATAAGGAACTGCACCGTAGAGACGGCGTTGACAGACTATATGTATTAAAAAGGGAGGAAGAAGACTTGTCAGCATTGAAGACAGATATAACGACTCGAGGAATACATAGAAAAAACAACAGTAAGGAGGAGTGACAACAGCCATAAAAAACGATACTGCAAACTCGCTGACTAGCAGAATGACAATAACTAGTAAACAAAACTGGGAAGAAAATAAGTCTCTGAACGCTTTGAACGACTAATAAACAGCATCTTGCACGAGAAAACCTGGACGTAGCTAAGAAAAGGAAACTTCAAGAGAGAATCAGAACCTCTCCGAATTGCAGCACAAAACAACATCATAAGAACCAAGCAAATCCAAGCGAGAATAGATTAGATGCAACAAAATCGCAAATGTAGGTTATGTCGTAATAGAGACGAAATAATCAATCACATAATAAGCGCATGCGGCAAGTGATCCACAGGGAGATGTGCAAGAAATTGAAATTCGACCAAACGAACAAACGGTTTATGCACAACCCAGCAGCTATCCTAGAAAATGACACCCATAAACGCCTCTTGAACTTTGACATACAAATGGATCACCTAATCTAGGCCAGAAGGCCAGACCTCACAGTTATCAACAAAAAAAGAGAACATGTAAAATGGAGGACTTGCTGTACTGGCTGATCACATAATAAAACTGAAAGAAAGTGAAAAGAAGTACAAGTACCTCGACCTTGGTAGGGAATTGTAAAAAAAAATGTCGAACATGAGGGTGACGATTATACCAATCGTGATTGAGGCATTTAGTGCCATAACTAAAGGATTATTAAAGGGACTGGAGGACTTGTAAGATAGAGGACAAGTGGAGACCATCAAAACTACATTATTGCTGAGAACGGCTAGAATACTGAGAAGTGTCCTGGAGACTTGAAGAGACTTGCTGTCGCTCAAACTCTAGTAAAAACTATTAGCTAACGCTGACGTGGAGAACTCTTAAGGAGTAAATAATAATACGGTCAAAAATTGAAATTAGACGGGAGATTGTGTAGAACTAGGAAAGAATTTTAAAGAATTATAAGTCCTATCGTCCCAAGCTTTAATGCAATTATCCTTGTTTGAACAAAAATATAAGTTTAATGATTTGACCCCATGCAAACCCTGAAGGTAACAGACGCTGTTGCAAACTGAAAGTGTCAACGTTCAGCTATACTCTCATTAATTTGTTTTCACCGTGATTATTATCAAAAGAATATGTGCAAAGTTTGAATGTTCTAATGTTCATTTGAATCTAGTATCCCACGGTCAAATATTGCTATTGATGATGGTGGTGGTGATATGGCTAAAAACTGGGAAAAACGACACCTGAAAAATCCAAATATGAATTCTTACCGAGCTTAAACGAATGTTATCCAGCAAAATAATTACGAATTAGGGGACTTGTGTCCTAATAATAAGTTAAAACTTATTTTAAACGTGTTCTTATTTTTGGAGTCCATTAAAGTGCCCTCTGAAGAATGCTAGGTAATAATTAACATCTTATCTGGTCACATTACACAACCTCTGAAAAATGGCAAATCCAAATCCAAATAAACATCCTGTTCAGATTACAGATCTAAGTGTCATCATTGGTAAGTTCTTCATTGATAGCCAACATGAGGAACCAATACATCATCCTTGGTTATTCGGATTTCAGGAACACTAACAAAGACCAAATAAATTACACAACGGAGAGAAAAATAACGAGAATAGAACCAAAGAAGACAGAAAAATATACTTCACAGATATTTTGAGAGTAATCCTACGCAAAGTGGATGCAGAGAGAAAATGATAGAAACTTGGGCACATTCTGCAAGATATAATACAGGAGGCCGACGTCTGGCGTACCAATCTAGAATGATATTAAAGAAAGTTTGGTTCTTTGACTTTGAGTTACGAGAAATATGTGAACCAGTCAATGGAGAAGAATATGACCAAGATTTCCTGACTCGAATCGAAACACTAAATATTGATAAGTAAGAGCCGGCTAACAGAAATGAGAGCAAAATTCTGATAGCTGAAACGTCACAGATCAGAGCACAACAATAGAAATGCTAAAGCAAGAAGACAAAATAAATGTAGAAATAATAAATAAAATCATGACTGAAAAGAAAGAATATATTTGTGTCTTTCAGAAACGAATACAAGAGTTGAAGTAGAAACCAAAAAGGTAAAAAAAATGTTACCAAAAATCCTAATAGGCAACATCATTGAACTAAACGAGCTCATTTATGCAGGAACGAAATTAGAGCGAGATAAAATCGGTATCCACCTAATAAGCCCTAACAGAAATACGAAATTTGGATGGGAAGTTAGACTAAAAAGACAAATATAAAATCTATAACAACAAGCGAATGTGTTAAGCAAAGAAAAATGCAGAGGGATATGTTGGGATGAAAAGACTAAAAAACTGAAAAGCCTGACAATGCAATTTGAAGAGATAAGTGAAAGAAGTGGAACTTAAAAGATATTGAGAAATATTAGAAAACAGGACATTCCAAAATAACGAAATAAAATTCTACCAACAAATAAGTGGAGAACGCATGACGACAAACCAATATTGGATGCAAAGGAAGCAATACGATTTTGGAGTAAAGTATAGGTACAAAAAAGACGTAATAGAAATGCTGAATGCATAAGTATGATGGACAGAATATTACAAGTACTCTAAGAAGACCCTGAGACGGAAATACACCTGGAATCACTCAAAGCAACACTTAAGAAAAAACTGAATTGGAAAATGCTATGCCATGATAGCAGGGATGGATTCTGGATGAAAAAATTCCCGCACATTTACGACTAACTGGCCCTACACTTGAGGCAAAAAAAATGCAGCCTTAGCGTAGATTGATTACAAAAACCACCTATGATATAGTCTCGCAATCCTATATAGTAGAATGCCTAAAAATGGACAAGATATCCAACAAGATCATAAAATCCGTCATAGAAGCAATGAAAACTGAATAGTTGATTTTGCAGCAATTTTCCAGGAAGATGCACGTTAGCCCTAACTATTTGTAATAATCATTGTGCTTCTTACTTACATATTTAAAAGGTTAATGGGGGATACATATTTTCAAAATCGCCAGGAAAATGAATCATCTTACGTAAATAGACGACATCAAGCTATTGGCATAAAAGGAAAAAGAAACTGGCATGAACAATAACATAAATATATATATATATATATATATATATATATATATATATATATATATTACATAGAAATGTAATTCAGCATAAGAAATGTGGCATAGGGACAATGAAAAGTGGAAAAAGACAAATAACAAAAAGGAACAGAACTGCTAAATCAAGAAAGAATTAAACACTAGGAGAAAAGGAAAATTTCAGTACTTGGGGATATTGAAAAAAGACACTATTAAACATGCCTAGAGGAGAGAAAAAAATTAAAAAGAGTGTCTCTGGTGAACGAAAATTCTTTCCGAAACCAAGTTTTGTAGCAGAAATCTCATCAAAATGATAAATATCTGGGCTGTTCCTTTAATAATATACTCGGGATCCTTCTTAGAATTGACAAGTGATAAACTCAGACAAATGTACAACATAACAAGAACGTTGATTATGATAAACAAGGCCTTACATCCTTGAGATAACATAGGCAGATTATATGTTTTTAGAAAAGAACGAAAAAATGGACTTGCCAGCATTTAATCAATATGCGGACTCGAGGACTACTTTAAAAAAGCAAAGAAACACTATTTTCAGTGACCAGTAGAAGCAGTGATTACATAAGAACAAAGCGAACAGCAAAACTAAAAAGCAAAAACAAAAAAAAAGAGAACATATATGGGAAGAAAAAGTACTGTATGGAAATTTCAAGCTACAATTTTGCGATATCTTAAACGAGAAAACCGGGTTATTGCAACAGGAGGAAAACTTTTAAAGAGTTACTAGATCTCTTCTAATAGCAGTTAAAAGCAACTCCGTAAGGACCAATGATATAAAAAACAAAATAAATCAAATACAACAAAATAGCAATTTAATCTGCCCGTTAAATTTTAGAGACATTTCAAAAACGGCTTTAGCCTCAGTCTAGAAATATTTTCACTTTCTCTCTTTCTCTCTCTCTCTATATATATATATACATATATATATATATAGAGAGAGAGAGAGAGAGAGAGAGAGAAAGAGAGATCTATCTATCTATCTATCAACATATTACTTTTATGTATTCATTATTTTTGGAATACTAGTGTTTCGGTTGTTAAGATCCCTTTAGGTTTGTTTATTTAAACGGTTCAGATAGATGATTTGTTAGAGGCAAATCGATTTTCCCGTCTCTGGTTATTTCTTTCACTTTGCCAGTTATAATAGACTCTTTTTTCCCGGAATATATCGATCAGCAGTCTCATGCATGGCGGCCCTCTCGACTGACCATCCAGATTTCTTCCTGAAATGAAAGATAATTTCATAAATTTATGGAAAATTTACCTAGATGGTTGGTTTATGCTCTGGAAATAAATATCCAAATATAAAATTTACCTTGGAGCTGATTATCAATGAGGTTCCATTTCTGGGCATCTTAAAAACAAAAATGGAATAAATTGTTATTTGCGGACACTTGAAAATCCTAATTTTTAACATCGGCTAACTCAGAATTTCATAAACTTTCTACTTTATTCAATGGCTCTTGATACAATTAGAACTGACAAAGAGTGAGTTTTGAGTTTGACCACATATTAACAGATTCCATCCTCAAAGGGTTGTGCTTTGTAAAAACATATGGGTTAACTCTGATTCCAGAGCATATGAACTTGCAAAAGCTTGTAAGATTGTTCAGATATTAGTCCTAGCTTTGTACCATGGCCATGTACATGAATATGCGAAATGTACATGGGACGTTCATTACATACATACGTAGAACATAGGAATCTCAAAATCCAAAAAAAAACACGTAACGACTTCTTTGTTCAGGTACGAAACTTTTTATTACCTTTGAGTTTAAAGGTTTTTAGACATAAGGAGTGAGAGGCACAATCTTTCTATTCTGGCTTTTTCATCTGCACCCGCAACACGTGTGACACAAAGGTCTCCGCGAGCAAGCGAAAACGAACCGTCTTCCCCCGAGGTAGGTCTCATCTCAACTCACTGACTTTTTCAAAATCTCCCAAAATCCTCCGTGCGCTTCCGGTGCGTGACGTCATTCGCGCTATCCCCGTTTCTCATCTCGGGCTATTGTGGCATCTCTGAGTGACACGTCCGCTTCGTCCGCACGCGCGAACACCCGTATTAATGTTGCACCCAAGTAACCCATGCACCGAGCCGAAACGCTCCCAGCCTAACTAAATCCAAGGGAATGAATCGAAATCCCTCGGCCATTATATTACAGCTTGAGATATCATGTTACGGTTTTCTATATCTATAGTGGTCTTGAAGGGCCAGAAATGAATAACACAAAGAGAAATAAGTTTTACAGCAGTATATATTTACGGAAATACAGACAGTAATGTTTACCGGTAACTGACTAGAATCGCTTTTCTCGTTCATCGAGCCAGTCACTATTTAAATTGTGTTATTCATACAGTCACATCATGGGGTATATTACTTTAAGAATAGTAAATAACTTGTGCTCTAAAGGGTTTTTGTATAATCGCTTCCTGTGTGTTCTATATCTTTATTTGACCTGACAAATGTTAACTCACACCAAATAGGAGGTGCCCATGGTGTAATGGTTATCATCGTAGGAAATGGATACGGAAACACGAGTTCAAATCCTGGACGAGACTGATTGCTTTTCACATAGCAGTAATACCCTTGGGAAAAGTATGAATCCAATTATTCTCCCCCCGGCCCTGGGTAAATAGTAGGGCAGACTAGTTTCTTCAGCTTGGCGAGGCAACTAGTCTAAGAGAAAGAAAACTCTGAATTCAAACCTGTTAAACTCCGCTTAAAGATTGACCTTGCGTCATATCCTGCCCGAGCGGAGGGGTTGGTAAATATGGTTAACTCATACCAAATGGTCTATATAAACTATTTTGAGAACCCCTGTTTTAGAAGAATTACATGAAAATGTTCCCTGGTTTTTAAAGAAATATTTAATTAGTTAAATCTAAAAAAGGAACCACAGAGAAAAATTAAAAAGCCGAATTTCTCACCCCATTTTACAGTGGGGATCCAGAAGGATTTCAGTATCAAAATATAAATCGGTTGAAAAATAAAGACGCAATGCCCTATTATTTTATGATAAAAAATAATTAACAGTAGACATATGTTTGTGTATCATTATAGTGAGGGTTTTAAAAATAAATTCTTTTAGCGGAATTGACTTTACGGATAAACATATTTAACCTATTAACACTACATTAACGTATTGGCTGAAATATTCTTTATTTCATTGATCGGTGTCACACACACACACACACACACACACACACACACACGTATATATATATATATATATATATATATATATATATATATATATATATATATATATATATATGTGTGTGTGTGTGTGTGTGGATGTGTTGGATCAATCTTTTGAGAACTACAATAACAAAAAAAAGTTGGTAGCCTTTAGATGCAGCTGCTTGTAACTTGCCTGACGATCCATTTTCTGGGACTCCCAGTTAAAAATAATTTTATATCATTCAATATTATATTTTTGCAACACATCAATATATAATCATTGTAATATTGTGATATTTCTTTCGTACTATCCTTTGGGAACTGAGCGCTAGTAATTTACTGGTTTCGATGCATTTGTGGATTTTATCTAACAATATATATATATATATGTGTGTGTGTGTGTGTGTGTGTGTGTATTATATGTTTGCCAATATGTATGTGGGAGTATTTCTGGTGCAGTGGATTGTTATTGCATGCCTTGCAATATGTCAAAGTTTTACAGAAACCAATTCTTGTCATATTTGTTACCTCGTCAGCTTTGACAGCATTCGTCTGATTAGCTGACCAAGTGATTGGCGCTAGTGTCCTTACAGCTATAACGAATAGATGCTTCTAGGTACATTCAATTAAGATTCCATGAATATGGATGTGAAACAGAAACTGACATGATGCTTTTGTGACTGTCTGATATTTCATAGTTCTCCTTAGAGCAGACCAGACAGACTCACAGACTAATTTATATGTTACCCAATCAGAGTCTGATAAAATTCAAGCTTAGATTACAGAATATATATGCGTAGGTTTATGCGTTTGCTTATGCTCGTCTAATAAGTGAAATGCATACTTGGTCATCTTTTCATAGCTAAAGTTACGTATCTAAACAACTATTATATATATATATATTTATATACTTTAAGAAAAAACAACGAAACCGGTCACATAGGATTATAAATTTATTTCCATCCTGTTACGCATTTTTGAAATTTCCAAAAACACGAAAAAAAATTAACAGGACTTCTTCAGATCTTTTTAATAAAAAAACTAGAATAGACACAGAAGAGTGGGAGGGGATAGAAGAGGGGTGAAGAGTTATCTCCTCATTGTGTGTGTTTGTGTGCGTTTGCATATATATATATATATATATATATTATACACACAAATAAATGCATATATATACATATATACATAAATGTACTTGCATACATACATACGTGTATATTCATACTTATACATATAAATGTTACACACACACACACACACAGATATATATATATATATATATATATATATATATATATATATGAATGTATGTATGTATAAAGCAACATTTATAAACATACATATGCATACATATATACAAGTGTACATATGCATACACATAAATGTATATATATATAATACACATATATATATATATATATATATATATATATATATATACCTGTAGAGACACAGACACATGATCTTTGCAAGCATTGTACAATTCATATCAAATTTTACGATAAGGTCTTTATTAGTACATAATCACTCAGTACATTAGTATATTTTAGGTTTTAGACTTGCTTTGCCATAATATCATTGAGCATTTGAACACTCGGTTGAGCACTTAGCTGTTGACGGAAGTACGAGCCGACTGGATGATACCGATACGAAAAATGTAAGTGTCAAACTCAGTAAAAGAAGCAGGGTTCATGTGAACCCTGCTTCTTTTGCTGAGTTTGTCTCGCTTAGTGGCAGGAGACTCGAAGAGACAAGGGATTGTAAGGACGAAGAACCATTCAGTAATATGAGAAGAGCTCATTCCCACCAAGGAAGAAAAAAAAATCTTCATCGAACATTGTGGCCGTTAGCCCTTTACCCATAATTCCAAGGTCCGAGAAAAAAGAAAAAAAAACCAACAAAAACGAATTGTCCCCTTCACCCCACTAGACCGCCCCCAAAGCTACCTAAAAATATCAGTAGTAAATAAAAGTCCAAACGAAGAAGACGCATTTGAACTCAGGAGCCAAGTGGAAGAAATATGTCAATATTGGTCAGTATGTCTTTAATTCCAATTTAAAATGCTGAATTTTACAAAATGTTATGCTGTATTTTGTTTGTAAAATAATGCTTAAACTATGCGTTTTAAATGTAAAGGCACGCTTACTCTACTGTAAAGCCAATTTGATATTAAGCCTATCCACATGTCAGCGAACAAGGCAGAATGTTTTTAAATATCTTCTATCGAATAATTTAAAAATTCGTAAAGAAAGCCCTAACAGTAGTTTAGAAGAAAAAGCCTAGAACGCCTAATGCTACCACAGAGCGCTAATTCCTGAAGCCTGCTAGGTCCCCAACTGTAGGATGAAAAAAAAAAAAAAAAAAAAAAAAATGAAAAACCCTTGGAAAAGTCCCAATACAGCAAAAAAGTATAAGTCAGTATTAGTGAAAGTCATAAGAAAGTACCTTAATGTTGGACTTTAACTAAGTTAAAACTTAAAACAAATCCCCCCCCCTTTTTTTTTTTTTTTTTTTTTTTTTAATGTTCATTTATTTTATTATGTACACATGGGAAGCAGCATGATGTACGTTAAGGTATTTGAATAAACCAATGGACGACCAAAGTCAATACCCAAATGGGTCCTGGACGTGAGTTTGACGACTTTTCGCTCAGGATCGACAGTTCGATCGGGGAACTACTGCTGCTCCTCTATAAGAGTGGCTTCTATAGAAGAGAATAAAACAGCCATCGAAAGATAACCATGACCCACACTCAAACCACTTACAAAAACCGCATCGCTCTTCGCGCGGGTAAAAAAGGGGCGCGTCCTGCTGAGGTTGGAGCCCTGGCTTCGGTGTTCGAAAAATCAGCTACAGAGCTCAAACAATCAAAACTACTAAAATGCAAGCAAAAACTACAAATAGCCACATTTAACGTAAGAACCTTAAATAGAATAGGACAACTCCCAGAGCTAATTGCATCGGCCGAAGAACATAATATAGAAATAATTTGCATACAAGAACACAGATACACGCACACAGAAGATATCAAATATCACGAAACTGGCAATGGATGGTCGCTCGCCACTGTATCCGCATGGAAAAACTCTGTCAACGCCGCAGTAGGAGGGGTAGGATTGCTTATAGGACCCAGAGCACTAAAAACGCTTAATAGCATAGAGAAAATACGACCTAGGATAATGGTAGCTACATTTAACGGAAACCCCAGAGCAACAATCGTCTCATGCTACAGCCCCACCAATGTTAGTGAAGAAAATGAAATAGTCACCTTCTACGATGAGTTATCCTCATTAGTGCGTAGCATCCCGAAACACAACATGTTAGTCATTGGCGGAGACATGAATGCACAAATCGGGAAAAACGGAAACAACAAATACAGCCTCCACAACACGTCAAATAGAAATGGGCAACATCTAACAGATTTCATGATAGAAAATAGATTAGCATGCCTCAATACAAACTACCAAAAAAGAGAGGGCAAACTATGGACATACACGTACGCAAACAATACTAAAGCTCAGATAGACTACGTCCTTATAAACAAGAAATGGAAGAATAGTGCATTGAATTGCGAGGCATACTCCTCTTTTGAGGGTGTGTCCACCGATCACCGAATAGTCACAGCGAAAATACGGTTAAGCCTACGAAAAAACGCCAAACGAACAGCGACCACCAAACACTATGACTGGGCCCTATTAAACAACAAAGATGTCAGAGATAAATACGTATTAGAATTGAGAAACAGATTCGAAACACTACAAGAAAAGACGGAAAAAAGTACACCAAACGACGAATACGAAAATTTCGTCAATGCACACCTTGAGGCAGCAGCAAAATACATTCCAACAAAAATTAAAACTAAATATAGAGTCCCATGGGAAACCTTAGCGGTGAGAGAAAAACGTGCACTAGTGAAAACAGCCTCCAAAAACTATCGAAAAAACCCAATAAACACAAATGCCTTAAAACTAAAAACGGCACAAAATCAATTAGCAGGCATATATATAAAGGAACAGACAGAATACATTCAAAATCAGATAGATAACATCAGAGACTCGGTAGAAGATAGACAATCTAGAATTGCCTGGCAAACAATAAACGAAGTGAGCAGAAGAAAGAGCACAGCCAAAGCAAAACTTAAAGCAGCAAACCAACAAGAAAGAATAAAACTGTGGAAACAGCACTTCGAAAACTTACTTGGAAACCCACCAAAAATAACGCATGAACCAATCACCAGAATAATTAGCAAACAATTAGACATTAAACTTGGACCGTTCACACAAGGAGAACTCGACTCGGTTCTCAGAAAAATTAAAAATAGGAAAGCTGCAGGACTGGACGAAATTCCCCCGGAAGTATGGAAGACCAGACAATTCGACGACATACTGCTCCGACACTGCAACGCAGTATACAATCAAAATCCGATAGATAGATGGACGAAGGGATGCATACTCCCCTTCCCTAAAAAGGGGGACCTCGGATTAGCCAAAAACTACCGAGGCATAACACTTACATCCATAGCTGCCAAAATCTACAATGCCCTACTACGAAACCGCATAGAACCCAAAATCGACAACATACTTAGAAAAAACCAAAATGGCTTCCGAAGAAATAGATCTACGACCTCACAAATACTAACCATCCGCAGAATCCTTGAAGGTGTACGGGCAAAGAACCTACAAGCGACATTAATATTTGTCGACTTTACCAAGGCTTTCGACTCCATTCACAGAGGAAAGATGGAACAAATCCTACTAGCGTACGGCATACCTAAAGAAACCGTAGCGGCAATAACGATTCTCTATAGAAACACTAAAGTAAAAGTACGATCACCAGATGGAGACACAGAATACTTCGACATTGTAGCAGGAGTACTACAAGGGGACACGCTGGCTCCGTATCTCTTTATCATTTGTCTAGACTACGTACTTAGAACATCGATTGACAAAATCAAAGAGAATGGCTTCGAACTGACGAAGAAAAGAAGCAGAAGATATCCCGCAACAACAATTACCGACGCCGACTACGCCGATGACATAGCGATACTGGCAAATACACCTGACCAAGCCAAAACACTTCTGCATAGCCTGGAACGAGCAGCAGCAAGCATAGGCCTCCATGTTAATGCACACAAAACGGAATATATGTGCTATAACCAAACGGGGGACATCTCCACTCTAGAAGGAACCCCTCTTAAACTAGTAGACAAATTCACGTACCTAGGAAGCAGCGTCGAATCAACCGAAAAGGACATCGAAACGAGGTTAACGAAAGCATGGACAGCTATCAATAGGCTATCGATTATATGGAAATCAGACCTAACCGATAAAATGAAACGCAGTTTCTTCCAGGCAGCGGTCACATCGATACTGCTATATGGATGCACTACATGGACGCTAACAAAACGGCTCGAGAAGAAACTAGATGGCAATTACACAAGAATGCTGCGTGCAATCCTCAACAAGTCCTGGCAGCGGCACCCCACAAGACACCAACTGTACGGCCACCTGCCCCCTATCACGAAATCTATTCAAGTTAGGCGAACCAGACCTGCAGGACATTGCTGGAGAAGCAGAGATGAACTCATAAGAGATGTACTCTTATGGATCCCCACACACGGCCGCGCAAAAGCAGGACGACCAGCACGAACGTACATTCAGCAGCTGTGTGAGGATACAGGATGTTGTCCTGAAGACCTACCTAGGGCGATGAACGATAGGGAGGAGTGGCGAGAGAGGGTCAGGGATATCCGTGCTGCCAGCACGATATGATGATGATGATGATGATGACATGGAAATCAATAAAACGGCACTAGAATTCTATTTTTGTGATTCTTCTTTCCCGTAAGATGAATAGCCATCGCCGACAAAGCAGTTGATGGTGACAATGCTATCTTCCTATTAGACATTTACAAAACCCGAGTATGACTCTAAACTGCAACTGAATTCTACATATGAGGGAATGAAGCGTACAGTTTTGTGGCCTTTGCTCTCAGATCCACTCCGACCCGGAGTGGCAGTACATATTATAGTCCCAACTATAGTCAAGAAAATCTGTTGAAATATTGATAACATTAGAAAAGAATACTTGATTCCATGTAGAAGTAAATTATTAGTGTTAAGATTAGCTACATATATCTATAATTATTTACTAAGAATTATTATTATTATTATTATTATTATTATTATTATCATTATTTATTACAGATTTTCATATCAGTGTAAGCTGACGGTCTTTCAATGGAGATTGAGTGACAGCAAGCCTCCTCAAGTCTCCAGGACGCTTCTCAGTATTCTGGCCGTTTTCAATAATGGTGTTGTTTAGATGGTCTCCACTCGGCCGCAAACTTCTAAATCTTCCAGGCCCTTTGTTAATCGTTTAGTTTCCGTGTTAAAAGCACCAATCACAATTGGTATAATTGTCACCTTCATGTACCATAGTTCTTTCAATTTTTAGCAAGGTCAAGGTACTTATCTCTCTTTTCACAACCTTTCAGTTTTATTCTGTGGTCTGCCGAGACAGCAAAGTCGACAATTCTTGCAGATTTCCTTTTTTTTTTTTTTTTTGATGTTGATTATAAATAAGGTCTGGTCTTCGGGTCGAGATTAAGCGATCCGTTTGTATATCAAAGTCCCACAAAAGTTTGTGCGTGTCATTTTCTTGGACAGGTGCTAGGTTGTGCATATACCATTTGTTGGCATAGTAAAATTTAAATTTCTTGCACATTTCCAAGTGGATCACCTAGCCCACCCAGTCGTGTCTAGCCTTGTACTCCTTCTGTGCCAATTTGCTGCATTCGCTTATTATGTGATTGATAGTTTCATCTCTGTCACAGCATAGTCTGCCTTGATATTTTGTTGCGTCTTATCAATCTTCGCTTTGATATGATTAGTGGTTATGGCACTGTTTTGTGTCGCCATTAGGAGAAATTCCGTTTCTATCTTAAAGTATCCTTTTCTTCGCCATGTCCAGGTTTTGTCGTGTGAGATGTTGCTTATTAGTCGTTTAAACGCTCATGGAGTTGTTTTTCTTCCCATTTTTGTTTCCTAGTTTTTGTCATTCTGTTATCTATGGTGTTTTCAGTATTGTTTCTGATGGCCGTTATCAGTTCTCTTTCGTGTTTTTCTATGTAGTCTTCGAGTCGTTGTATGGATGTGTCAACGCTGTCTTCGATGCTGGCAAGTCCTCTTCCTCCATCTTTTCTTGGTACATATAGTCTCTCTACGCTGTCTCTGGGATGTAATGCCTTGTGCATGGTTATTAGTTTTCGAGTTCTTTGTTAAATTTGTCCAAGCTCATCTCTGGTCCACTTGAGAAATGGTACCGAGTATCTAACGAGGCGCACAGTCCAA
This sequence comes from Sepioteuthis lessoniana, assembly GCA_963585895.1. Classification (NCBI taxonomy): domain Eukaryota; kingdom Metazoa; phylum Mollusca; class Cephalopoda; order Myopsida; family Loliginidae; genus Sepioteuthis; species Sepioteuthis lessoniana. The sequence continues at coordinate 20,583,699 of OY757930.1, read as the reverse complement.
GTATTTATTCCTTTGATAAGGTTTCTGCTATTGAGTTTTGTCTCGTGTAGTGTTCTAGTTCTTCTGAGATATTCTTTTTAAATTTTGTTTTTCATTTCGACTCGTTTGATGGTATCAGCCTCCAAGATTCCTAAGTATTTGTTGGTCTCACTTTTTGCGAGTGTTCTGATCTTGTCTTGATTTGGTAGTTCTAGTCCATCAGTTAGATGTCGTTTAGCACTTTTCATGACTAGCAGACGGTATTTTTCAATGCCAAATTTCATCCCTATGTCTTGAATTTATATTCGAATTGTATGTATTAGGGTTTCCAGTTCATTTTCATTTTTTGCAAATAGTTTGATGTCATCCATGTACCTTAGGTGGTTGACCTTTTCTGTGATCTACTAAGTTTGTATTTTCTGAGTATGTCGTTTAGTTGCTTCATGGCAATTATAAATAGTAGGGGTGATAGAGCATCTCCTTGGAAAATCCCTCTTTGGATATTTGTTTCAGCCAAGCTTTTCCTCCTGCTGTTAATTCAACTCTCCAGTTTTTCATTTTTTTTTCGATGAAGTTTATGGTTTCGTGTGATATTTTGTACATTTTGAGACAGTTCATTATCCAGCTTTGTGGAACCATTGTTCTTGCTTTCATTTAGGATGTGTTGATCTATGTACAGTATTATTATTATTATTATTATTATTATTATTATTATTATTATTATTATTTCTTTTCAGTTTTAAACACCAGCGTTAGCTTATTATCTATCACTAGAGTCTGAATGGCAGGAAGACTCCTCATGTTTTCTGGACACTTCTCAGTATTCAAGCCGTCTATAAAAATGGTGTAGTTTTTATAGTCCTGGCTCGTTCTATAATTTCTATATCCTCCAAGCCTCCTACAAAGCCTTTAGCGATCATTATAATCGCATCATTTAAGATTGGTATCACCTTCACCTTCATGTTCTATAGCTTTTTTTAGTTCTCAAACCAGGTCCAAGTAATCGTTTCATTTTCTTTGATTTTCACTCTTTGTTCTAATTAAACATTTAAGTCCTCAATTTAGTATGTTCTTATTATTATTCCTATCATTACTATTTTTATCTTTTGAAAGTTTTTCGCATCAGTGTTAGCTGATAGTTTTCCACTGCTGACTGAATGACCGCAAGTCTCCCCAAATCTCAAAGATTCTTCGCAGTATTCGGGCCGATTTTAGTAATGATGTATTTTAGATAGTCTCCTCTCGTCTTCTTATTTCCAAGTGTTCCAGTCCTTGTATCAATCATTTGGTGACTGTACCATTAGCACCGATTACAATTGGTATCAGTGTCACTTTCATGTTTTATAACTTTTTTTTAAAATTCCATACAAAGGTCCAGGTACTTATCTTTCTTTTCGTTTTCTTTCAATTTTACTTGCGAGAAACAGGATTGTACGAAAAAGTATGATGAATTAAAACCAATTAATCATGTGCAAACAAGTGAAATCCTCCTTATAGAAAATTTTACCTACTAAGTATTCATTGGTAAAAGGTATATATATATATATATATATAGACAGAATTTGGCATTAAATAACCCTCAAAGGTTGATACGCCATAAAACCCAAACAACCATCCAAACCAATCAATTTTACTCTGTGATCAGCCGGGAGAGAAGAGTCCACAATTCGACAAGTTCTCTTAGATTATTACTATGTCATGTCGTCTGGTCAATATTAGGGGATACATTTGCATCTCCAAATGAGATAATATTGTGCATCTCATTCTTCAGGACAGATTCGTGGTTGTGTATATACCAAATTTTCGTATAGTGAAATTTCAATTTCTTGCACAATTCCCAGTAGATCCCCATGCCCACCCAGTTTTGTCTATTCTTATAGTCTTTCTGCGCAAATTTGCTGCATTTGCTTATTACGTGACTGATTGCTTTGTCCCTATCCCCACATAAACTACATCTGCTGTTTGTTGCATCTTATCTATTCTTGCTTTGATAGAAATGGTTCTTATAACGTATTTACCAACCCCTCCGCTCGGGCAGGATATGACACAAGGTCAATTTTCTTAAGCGGAGTTTAACAGGATTTAATTCAGAGTTTTCCTTCTCCTAGACTAGTTGCCCCACCAAGGCTGAAGAACCAGTCTGTCCTACTATTTACCCATAGCTGGAGGGAGAATAATTGGATTCATACATTTCCCAAGAGTATTAGTGCTATATGAAATGCAATCAGTCTCGTCCAGGATTTGAACTCGTGTCGCCGTGTTCATTTCCAACGACGATAACCATTACACCACGGGCACCTCGTTCTTATAACGTTGGTTCTTATAACATTGTTTTATGCTGTTATTAGGAAAGATACTATTCTTCTCTTAAGATTTCCCTTATTAGGCACGTTTATGTTTTCTCAAGTGAGATGTCGCTTACACTTAAAACGTCCATAGAGTTGTTTTTCTTCACATGTTTTTTCTAGTTATGTTTGTTCTGTTAATCCTTGTGTCCTCATCCTTCTTTCTGGAGGTTGTAATCAGTCTTCCTCAACGCTTTTCTATTTAGTCTATGAGTCATTTTATCGATCCGTCAACGCTAACTTCAATGCTAGAAAGTAATCTTTCTCCTTTTCTTGACGCACATTTTAAATCACCGTCACATCTGGGGTATTAGGCATAAAGCATGGTTATTAGTTTCCTTTTGCTCTGGTCCATATGATTAAGTCCTTCTCTGGTCCTCTTCAAGAATGTTCTCGAGTATCTTACGTAGGGGAGAGCCCAGATATTAATGCTTTTTATAAGGTTCGTGTAAATATTAATGTTATTTCTTAATTTTTTTTCTTTCATTTCCACTTGTTAGATGGTATCAGCATCCAATATCCCCACGTATTTGTAAGTTTTTTCTTCTCCGAGCGTTCTGATTTTTTCTGGATTTAATAATTTGATTCCTTCCGTCAGGTGTCGTTTTCCGCTTTTCTTTACTTGGATGACACTTTTTTCTTTGCCTTATTCCATTCCTACCTCCCGACAGTATAGTCTCACTGCTTTACCAACTGGTAATTCCTCTTTCCATGTTTCCAGGTTTTTCTCTGTGAACTTTTTGACTTCCTCAACTATTATTATTATTATTATTATTATATACTCTTTTAGAGTTTTTCACATCAGCGTTAACTGATGGTTTTACACTGGAGTCTGAGTGACAGAAAGTCTCCTCACGTCTCCCGGACTCGTCTCAGGATGTGGGCCGTTCTTAGCAATGCTGTCGTTTGGATAGTCTCTACCCGTTAACCAATTTCCAAGCCTTCCAGGCCTTTTAATAATCCTTTTCTTATTGTGCCTAACGCACCAATCGCAATTGGCACAATCGTAATTTTCATGTTCCACAGCTTTTTCGATTCTCTAGCAAGGTCGAGGTACTTGTCTTTCTTTTCACTTTCCTTCAGATTTATTCAGTGGTCCGTCGAGACAGCAAAATCGACAATTTTACAATTTTTCTTTTTGTTGTTGATTATTATGAGATCTGGGGTTCTGGCCGGGATTAGGTGATCTGTTTGTATGTTAAAGTCCCATAGGAGTTTATGCGAGTAATTTTCTAGGACAGTTGCCGGGTTTTGCATATACCATTTGTTTGTATGGTCGATTTGAAATTTCCTGCACATTTTCCAGTGGACCACCTTGCCGACCTAGTTATTATTATTATTATTATTATTATTATTATTTACTCATTCAGAGTTTTTCACATCAGCATTAGCTGATAGTCTTTCACTGAATTTTAAATGACAGCAAGCCTCCTCTAGTCTCCAAGACTCTTGTCAGTATTCTTGCCGTTCTCAATAATGTAGTATTTTGATGGTCCCTACACGTCCTCTAAACTCCAAGTCCTTCAGTCCCTTTAATAATCATTTAGTGACTGTACCAAAACAACCAATCTCGATTGGTTTATTCTTCCCCTTCCTTTTCCGTAAAGTCCACGATTTTACAAACGCTCTTTTTTCTATACGGTCTGGTCTTCTGGCCGAGATGAGGTGATCCGTTTGTACGGCAAAGTCCCATAGGAATGTTTGTGTGTCATTTTGCCGGAGACCTGCTGGGTTGGGCATATGCAATTTGTTCGTATGGTCGAATTGAAATTTCATGAACATCTCCCAGTAGGTCACCTTGCCTATCTAGTAGTGTGTAATCTTATACTTTATGTGTGCTAATTTGCTGCATTGGATTATTATGTGATTGATGGTTTCGTCTCTATCGCCACATAACCTACATTTGCTATTTTGTTGCGTCTTTTCTATTCTGGCTTTGATTTGATTGGTTGTTATGGCTTTGTTTTGTGCTGCTATTAGGAGAGATTCCGTTTCTCTATTAAAATTTCATTTTCTTAGCCATGTCCAGGATTTATCGAGTGAGATGTTGTTTATTATTCGTTTAAAGAGTCCACAGAGTTGTTTTTCTTCCCATTTTTGTTTCGTAGTTATTGTCATTCGGTTGGTTATCGTGTTGTCAGTATTATTTTTGATGGCTGAAATCAGTCCTCTTCGTGCTTTTCTATATAATTCTCGAGTCATTGTATCGATGCGCCAAAGCTGTCTTCAATGCTGTCAAGTTCTCTCCCTCCCTCCTTTCTTGATACATATAGTCTGTTAAACTCATCTCTGGGATGTAATACCTTATGCATGATCATTAGTTTTCTAGTTTTTTGGTCCATTTGCTTTAGTTGTTCCCTGGTCCACTTAAGAAAGGGTCTCGAGTATCTAACAAGGAGCACAGCCCGAGTATTTATTCCTTTGATAAGGTTTCAACGAGAGAGTTTTTTCTCAAGAAATTTTCTTATTCTCCTGAGATATTCTTTTTGAATTTTGTCTTTCATTTCCACTTATTTGATGGTGTCAGCCTCCAAGATTCCCAATATTTATAGGTTTCCTTTTCTCCGAACATTCTAATCTGGTCTTCATTTGGTAGTTTTATTATTATTATTATTACTTTTATTATTATTATTTACTTATTAAAAATCATTTAAAATTTTGTAAAAAAATTATTATTATTAAATAAATATAATAAATTTGAACCATATATTTGTGTATAAGCCCATTTTAGGAATACTTCAAACCATATTACTATATTCAAAGATTTTTAAGAAACAACTACACACACACACACACACACACACACACACACACATATATATATATATATATATATATATATATATATATATATATATACATTGGGCTGTAATGTTCATATGATGACTTGCTATCTGTTGTTGATGACATTTTTCCATTGGGGTCCAAGTACAGTAAGATCGACAGAAAAATTGTGTGGACCACAAGAGCTGGAGTATTTTGAAATGAAAACCTTGTTAATTAAGCTCTTGAAACCTTCCCTTGACCCGCGTAAATTTACAAGGAAAGCGATTCCCAAATATCTATTCTCAAAATAATTCAAGACAGTTTAACATGACATAAGAATAAATAAATCCATCAGTTTGTAATTGTCTTTGATTTTTTTTCTTGTATCATTGAACAGTGATATCGATTATTGGAAAACTATGCCTTTGTTATTGGTGACATGATCTAGTAAATTGTTGGTGACCGCTTTCGCGGGCGACCAGAAGCCTCCTTTTTAAATAGATACTACATCGACGTGTAGGGGAGGGCGCCATTCTTTTACTCTTCGTAAGTTTGCAAAACAATTCCCAGTTCTTATCCATCCCGTTTCTTCTCCCAGGTCCCAAGAGAGAGACAGAGAGACAGAAATACAGGCTGACAAAAATTTTTCTGGAATCGTTTCATTAGTTTTTACGACACTACTAAGAAATCCTTTTTTTTATCTTATGATACTTAAATTCTTTCCCAAAAAAAAACAATTTATTTTATTCAATTTATTTTATAGCAAGCATTTTCTAAATTTTATATGTTTGTAAAAGGAAATAAACGCACAGTTAAGTTTTTAATCGTTCAATATATCAACAATTTCTTTAAAATATCATACTGTACAAGTGAAAAAACGCTGTGTCTATGTGATTGGTTTGGATTATCCTATCCCCTGTGTTTCAAATTCAAACAATAACATCTGGTGGCGTTTTAAACTGCCAGGCGTCCTGATATCAGATAAGTAGAAAGAAAATTAAAATTGCACTGATTAGATTTATTAGTTTCTTTCTTTTGTTTTCGTATTATTAGAGACAAATCGTAATTCAATATTTATAATCTTAATATCATATACATAATTATTAATGTATTTACATATACATTTTATTATAATATTTTACTTGCTTCTGTAATTTGGATAAGCAAGACTATTTTTTTAAAGAAAAGTTGCGATACTCAAGAGTTGAAAAACTCTTTTTATTACCTAAATAAGAAACGTATGTTTGTCTTGATTGATTATTTTTCTTGTGTTTCTGATATTGGTAGAAACCAAGTACATTGAAAATTGATAATTGCTAACAAGTATTCCTAAAGCTTAATATTTGAGAATAATTCACTTTTTACAGCCGTAATTAACACGACAGTTTTTAATTTCCTTTACATTAGTAGTATCGGTTGATAAAGTAAAAATTATTTAAGACTACATTATTTTAGATTTTTTTCTAACCTATTGCATATAATTATACATTAAAAATATATAGGAATTGTCTTTATTCATTATTTTAAAAATCTTATTGATATTACAATATTACTTGAAGTATAAAAACAGCGTTTTTGTTATCTTTGATTCTATAAAACTGTTAATTGTTTATCTTCAATATATCGCTGAAGTACTTTTAGGCAAAGATCTTTATATATATATATATATATATATATATAAATATATATATATATATATATATATATATATATATATATATATATATATATATATATTTGAGAGAGAGAGAGAGAGAGAGAGAGACCCGTGGACCCGCAGCAAGAACTATCTGAGCAAGTACTTGAATTGTATAATCTCTTCGAAGTTTAGTGTTTTCTTTTAAACTTATCATGAAATACTATTCTGAAAAATCCAACCTTTTCATACTCAGTGTACAGCATTATTCGTTACATTGTTTTCTGCGTGAGAGTAGTACCATTTTGAATGAATTAAAATGTTCAGAAATTACTTTCCTTCCTATAAAACAAAGACAAATTTTGTGATGGCATTTAAAAGGAGACATCATTCTCTACATTATTTACTGTGTGAGATTAGTTAAATTTTAAATGAATTAAGATGTTCAGAAATTACTGACCTTCTTATAAAACAAAGTACAATTTTATGATGACCTTTAAAGACATATTCTTAAATATTAATATTTGCCAGATTTGACTTATTCAAATGATTTATTATTACAGGATATATTTAAGATATTATATTCTTCTTTCGTTTGCTCCAGTCAGATAATAATATCTTTATTTATAGATTTTAACATTTCCTCCAATATTATTACTAAAGTTACCTACACTAATGACACATAAATTATTTACTCTCATCAAGAGGCATGAATTTAATAGATCTAGAGTCGAAATCGCACAGATATATTTGTAAATATCCAAACACTCTCTCCGATCAGATTGCTACTCTGACTGAAATTGTCTTCTGCTCAAAACGGAAACGCCCTGGGTCAGTATTTGGAAGGACGAGGAGGTCTACTACTTATTTAATTGCTACCTGCTTGGGTGTATTTTTACAACATGAGCGTGTACACCTCCCAAACGGATTTGGCAAGACTGTTTCTGGATGGTGTCCAATGATCTACGCGAGCCATTATCTCATCTGGCGAATGCACGGGCAAACGCTGCAGGCAATTCGAACAAACGTTTGCCGCAGACAAGCGATGCGGATGTCAGGAGTGACCACCACTAAGCATATCCTTCCGAGCACAAATTCAAACTGATCTATGCCAAGTAGGCATCATGTAGGTTTATTTGTGCATTTACATGTTTAGACAAACACACACACACACACACACACACACACACACTAACGCACACACACACGCACCCATATATATATATATATATATATATATAATAATTTCAATAACTATATTCGTTCATATACAGATGCACAGGCATGTGTATATATTTATAGACAACACACATACACTAACGGATGCCACTAATTATCAAATGATCAGTACCACGTAACTAGAAAACTATGTTCGAATCATTCTTAGATCTAATCATTCTCATTGATCCCAATGATCTTATATACCAGCTTACAACCTAGATATATGGATAAGCAGATAGAGTTTTATTTATGTTAGTGTACTTCAAGTACAGTAGAACAAACAGAAGTGATTTGTCTGAATTTCTTAGACAAAGCTTGATGATTTTTATCATTAAGGGGGTTTGGGACTATGGTCTTCATCTTTATTATTATTTCTACAACGTTTCGGTCGATATGTCCTCCGGCCTTCTTCAGGTGTTTGTCGAACTCGGGAACATACATGTATCTTTAAACTACTTCGTTTATTGAATCAACGGAGGACGCCTCTTCTGATTCCGTTAGCCATAACCAGGTAAAAGTGTTTAGTATTCCTGTATTCTTACTCGCCTGCAGTCAGGATTGAACCTGCAAACTCCAGATGATTGTCTCCTTAGAAGCTTAGGGAACCAATGCTATGTGTCCAGCAGCACACATAATGCAACGGTTATATGAGCGCGCGCGCACATACACACACACACACACACACACACTTTTTAAAAGAGTGATATTTAATGATGAAAATCAGAAGAAAAATGAAGGAGTTGAATATAAACTAGAACGATTAGACGCAGGGTGAAAAGGAAAATAAGCCGATGCATTGTTAAAAGAAAAGAAAAATGAGAAACAATAGACACGTAAAGAAAATAATAATTGACATCTGATATTTTAAACAAAGAAAAAAAAAGAAAAATAGATATACAAAGAGAGATAAAGCCAAAAAAGTGTGGTAAAAAAGAGTTATGCATGAATTATTTTTGTATGTAGGAGTGTATTAAGGAGTGAGGAACTACACAACCGCATAAATTTTAATACCTGCGGTCAAACGTATATGAATGTTCGTCATATTAAAAATCGGTATATTTTAACTATATACCACGTTAAGATTAAAAAACGTTTTTGTTCTTTTTAAAATTTGATTTAAAGCATAACACATGGGATGAGAAAAAAGTAAGCTCTTGAATGGAAACCATGATTGATCGTTTTTTTTTTAATCTAATTTTAGTGAATTTAATTTTTTTATGATGGAGCCTTTTCGAAATTTATTTTTAATTTTCAATTTAAGTAATGGAATTTCTAGAGTTAATTGTTTTTATTTATTTATTTTTTCTTGTGGGGGTGGGTATGTTTTTAAAGGGTCAAGCTGTTTTTGTGTTATACTGCATCAGAAGTTAGACGTAGTAAATTTTAATTCTAGAATTGAATTTTCTAAGAACTTATTAGAATTTTATTTAAGATCTAACCTGATGCGTTCGACGTCGTAGATTCAGGAAATATTTTCTTTTTGGAATCTTCACGCAGAGAAATTTCTGATGCATTCAGTTTATTTAGTGGCTGAATGGCGAAGTGTCATGATACAAATCGTGCCGAGACTGTACAGGAAGGAATACGGTGAAATGGTAAGAATCCTGCAACAAGAAAGAGTATGTGATGCAATTTAACATAATGGGGGAGTCCAATTAAAGTGGTTTAAAAAGGATTTTTTCGAGTGACTTATTATAGTTGATTTTTTCCGTTTTTTTGATTTCTGATGAAACACGAAAACTGGACGTTCAAATAAGAAATATGAAATGATTTGAGTATTGATTTTAGAACTAAATAGATTCAAAACATATAAATATGCATGTCTAACAGTTTTGAGATTTTACATGTTATCAGCTGTGTGATATATTTGCGTGAGAAGTAATTATTTTGGTAGCTTGCAGGAGAAGAAAAAGGCAAATCGTTGGTTTGCAAGAATAGGGACCTGTAAATTGAAACAGGTCCGGATTTGGTATATAACGATCTTAATAAGTCTCAAAAGCTTGGATAAAAGATGTATTTTTTCATATTAAACGGCGAATAAGAGAAGCGTAGTTTGATATATAGATTAGTGTAAGGAAAATCGCAACAGTAACTTAGAATATGGTTAAAATGCTACAAGAAAGAAACATTGTAAAAATAGGTAAAAAAGTTTGTGGTTCATGGTGTAAACATTTTCGACGCAGTGTCATTTGTTTAAATTTTGGTATTCATTCATTTAGTATGATTAACGCAAAGAGCGGGTACTGTGTTTGGTCCAGTGAATGTATTTGTTTCTTGTTTCTTTTATATATCTTTATGTATATTTTCTTTTTGGTATGTTGCCTTTCTATCAGGACAAAATGAATGGTTCCGTCGAGTGAAATTAATGAACGTTTAGGTCATGAAGTCCTCAGTGAACGATTAGGATCCAGACAAATGATTGACGGAAGTTACTGAGGTATAAGACCAGAACTTGGCAAAGGTTGTCTGGCATTTTTTGTGACGATTCCTAAAGAATACAAGTGACCTTTGGTATTTTTTTTTTTTGTTAAATTTTGTAACTGTGTAATATACTGGTCGACGTGAAAGAGTATAGATGGGGATGTTAATTAAGTTAAAAAAATAATCAAACAGAAGTGAATGGTAGCCTCTGAATCTAAAAGGTTCGTAAAAAGAAATTCATTATTTGATAGTTAGGAATTTGAAAAGGATTACTGTAGGAATATAACGTAATATATTGGTCATACCTATTATTGACACAATTTTAATTACATTCTGGGTCATTAAAAGCGTAGGAAAACAAATCAGTTTTATTGATAGCTATTGAACTCGAGGTCAAATTGATACGTTTAAAAATTATTAATATTAGATTGTAATACTCGAGACCATGTAAATATACAAACTAATGATTGTTATTAAATATAAACTGTTACTTGAAAACACAATTGTGTATAACATACTAATATTAGATATTAATGCTTGGAGCCATAAAAAATTGTATTTGACAGAAATACTTGATATGATACCTGAGTGCTGAGAAATGTTTTTTATCAAATGCAATAAAAATTATATATAACTATATCACCTATTAACCATTTACAAAAAAATAATTTTTTTCATTAAGTAACACTTAGTTGAGTTGATATGATGTTAAAAATGAATCAAATCAAAGAAACAAATAATGCTGTTACTCTTCTATGTGCAATTTTTCCAGAGTAAATAGATTGAGATAATAATGTCACTGATAAAAATGCATATCGATCATGAAGCTGATTTCCACATTATCAAATATCAGCTATTTTTGCTCAATAGGTGTTGTCATGGATAATTGTCTTAAAAGTCGGTGCAATTTTTTTTATAGGATAAATTAGAATTTTAAAAATGTCATCATCATAATCAAATCTCTGCTTTGAAATGTCTACATCAACTTCGTGTACCCTTGGAAGGACATCTGACAGCTGATTTTTAAGTTAGACGGCATCTGTTTTCATGTCACAAATGTTACACAATAAATAACCGTTATGTTATAGATTGTGGTTTAAGCCTGCCACTACTCAGTCAAATCATTTATTTCTTAACATATATCTTGTCTCTTCAGATGTTATAACGATTACAAGATATCAACAATAGGTTTACACAATAAATCAGCATAGCTGATATTAACAAACTACACACACATTCGTACGCCCTACAAATACGCAGGTCATTATCATCGTTATCATCATTAAGTTATACTGACATCATAGAATTCACTGAATCTCTCTCACGTTCCCTCTCTATTACCTTTCGCTTCTGGTTTGTTCTCTAGGCTGTATCCAGGGTCCACACAGAGCTGATCTATGTAAGTCTTTGCAGCTCAGCCAAAACTAGCAAGTATATATGCAGCAGATCTTAGAGAAACAGTTCTGTTTCAAACAATTCAGTTCTATTTCAAACAATCCAGTTTAGCATTAGTACACAGTTTAAATCTCAAAAACAATACTATTTCAAATAATTCAATAAAGTCAAGAAAGTTAAATGGTTTCAAGTATTGCAATATATCACTAACAATTCAATTAGCCATTTAAAGAGTTAATGCTAATATTTGAAAATTTTATAATTTAATCGAAAGGCTTTCATGAGATGGGACCAAGTGCAGTTTATTTTTCAAGGCAGTACACCTTTTTTCAACAGCCTCTTTCTTCGGTGTTACACTGCTTCGATCTCATTGATGATAATGTCAACAGCAGATATGATGTCATCATATAAACTTTCAGCCAGTGAACTATGCGGCCTAATATATATATATATATATATATATATATATATATATATATATATATATATATATATATATATATATTGTGATTGGTCCTTTCATAGCACGGAAGAAGGTCAGCATGACTTTCATTACTCACCGCTGCTCAAGGAACTATGTTTTTACCGGAGAATCCGGGTGTTTTTACAAACTGGACTGTATTTTAAACAGAGTTCATCTTGGTAAACCTATTTTAGCTCATTTATCAAGTTTCTTTTTAATTATAGCATGCTTTTCCATACACGTCCCACTGTCTTTTTTTTCTGTCACAATTTTAACTTTATCCAACGTGTCTACGACCGACAGTTTTTAGAGGGGAATGATATTGAAAACAAAGTTTTAAAATCAGAAAACAGAGCACATCAGAATGTCAGTGTGGATATATCACCAAGTGTATTCTGCGCCTGAAATTTGCTGCGATCGTCGAAGAACGTCATATTAAAGAGTTTCAAGTAATCAAACTTTTGTATCTTTATGACAGATACAATATTCCTATGAAGTGTAAGGTCATTCACATATGTTTTATATGTTGTTTTTGTCTTATGTATACCATAAAAGTGGAAGAAACCGATTCAATAAAGTAATTATTAAAGAGAATTGACTTGATATATGTTGATGTCGTCTCGTTACTGTACCAGATTTTCAACTTATTAATTTTGTTCAAGATGATGTAATAGTACGACAGGTTATCATTTTTTGTGTCTGTGTCTACTGTTATGTTAAATTTGATTTACAAGAAAAGTATATATATATATATATTATATATATAATATATATATATATATATATATATATATATATCAAGGCGAGTCTGACGTTTTCCACTGTTTTTAAGGTGCTAATGTATTCATGCATATGAAGTTACGAAATCTGTTGAAGCAGCGGTTGTTATCCCATGTGTGTTGGTTGTATGTATTTATCTAGCCCTCCAAATAAATAGGATACAACACGAGGCGCATTTTTGAATAAATCTTATGAGATGGATGGCGAGAATTGTTCAGGAAAATCTCTGCAGCCAACATGAGCTGCCACAGATAATGACAATATACATGTGTGTTTGTGTGTGTGTGTGTGTGTATGTGTGTGTGTGTGTGTGTGAGAGAGAGAGAGAGAGAGAGAGCGGGAGAGGGAGAGAGTGAGCAGATCTTCCTGATATATATAATATATATATATATATATATATATATATAGGTTTTTGGGAACTGTACCATTTTGTGTACCAGTGTACAAATGCGAATCAATCAAATTATTTTAAAATTATATTTTCTTCATTTTTTTTTCTATACTAACATTCACCTATAGGATAGAACTTTATTTGTGTAAATTTAAATATGTATTAAGATTTAATCTGGAGGAAAATTTCAGGCTGGGATAGAAAAAAAAAAAGAGATTTTTCTGTGTTAATCTTCGGGTGGCGTTGCCCTGTCTGCTTTAAAATTTCAACAACCGCTAACTTGCGTACCGAGGGGAATTTTTCCTGTTACGAAGCAAGATGTTTTAATATATGCTTTATTCTAACAAAAGGTTAGGTCCATGTAAAGTCTATCGAAAGTGAAATCATTTTCTACACAGTTTTACAAAAATGTTATTCTATGTACACGTCTTAAATCTCTCTCCTCCCATTACTCCCCCCTCCCCCCTCTCTCTCTCTACAATAAACTCAGTTTTGACTCCAACTTCTAGCCAATATTTTTTGTCCCTGCCTCTTTTTTTAACGAGTAAGAATCCATTGAAAGAATATATTTATGATAAAAATCATCTCCATTGTCTGATATCTATCTGAAGAGGTTTGTTTGTACAGGTTATGGCCTACTCAAATAAATTTATGATAGCCAAATCACCGTGAGTTAAGTTTTTACAATTATATGAATGGGCTTATTATGAAATTCATAAATTTATATATTAATCATCATACATTGCACATTCTTAGAGATTTTTAAGAATCCTCCTATAAATTCTTAATGACTAATCTTCTTTGTTTATACATACATACATATATATATATATATATATATATATATATATATATATATATATATATATATATATATATTCAGTAGCAGCTGTTTGTTAAGGAACGATACAACAACAAATATTTAAATGATTTTTACTTGAAAAATCTTTCATGAAATTTTCACAAAGTATACAAGGAACACATGCATTTATTATATATAAAGTTTCCTAAATTTTCTTTTACGGTAAATTAATAGTCAACTGAAAAAACAAAAATATACATTTTGCCTTTGTCAAAAGCTAAGGAACGCATCATGAATCATTGTTAGATCAATATATAAACTGAAGGAAATTTCAATATTTAAACAATTTCCCTTTGCCTTGGATTATTACATTGCATCTTCGACAACATGAGGCAATTAACTTCTTACAAAAGTTGGTAGTGATACTTTCCAATTTTCCTTTCAGAAAACCCCCAAATTCAACAATAATATGGGGATTTCTTTTCTTAACTTTTCTCCTCAGATTTTCCATACAATCTCTAGAGAAATCATATATGGTCTTTGTGGTGGCCACTTTATAATAGCTATTCTTTCCTCTTCAAGAAAAGCTTCGTAGAAAGGTGCGTTGTCTTTCATGAATATTGGAGTTCCAACTGTCTCTTTGCGTAAATGAAGAAGAGAAAGCTCGTGCAAATGTTCTTTGTAAACACTGACAATAATATTACCGTGAAAACAAACACTGCGTTTACCTTCCACTGAAGAAATCATCCCTCACACCATTACGCTCTCCCCTCCCAATTTATCAGTATTGTAATCGTATTGAGGATGTAAGAATTCCCTGTTTTTACATCTTACAAACCTCTTACCACCAGATCCAAACAAGTTAAATTTAGATTCATCACTGAAATGAACCATATACTATTGTTTCGCTCCCCAAACGATATTTTTCTTTGAAATCAAAGGTTTGCGACATGGAATCCGAGCCACTAATATTTCCTTATTTGACCAATGTGTAACAGTTTTTCTAGAGATTGTCTTTCCTCATTGCACACAAAATGCTCAATAAATAAACAATGCTGCATCGAAACGGTCTTTTAAAGACATTTTAACAATTATCTGATCTTCCTATTTGGTTGTCCTTGGAGGCCTGCAAGTTTTCATTTTTGATTCAAGTGCCTTGTCAGCCTTAAATCTACTGATTATACGTTATGCAATGCTTTTTTGAATTCGTACGATGCCAGCGATTTCAGAATACGATTTGCCTTCTTCATGATTTTCTAAAATGAGCATTTTTATCTTTTGAGTTAAACAATTACGTGCTTTCACCTCCATCATGTTTAGAAATAGCTCCCACGATGTATAACAGTTGACTATAAATCAAAATTAGCGATTAAGTTGTTTAAAAAATACCTAAATTACTATAATTCAACAGCGTTCCTTAACTTTTGACCATGGCAAAATGTATATATATTTTTAGATCACTATTAATATACTGTAAAAAGATTCAGAAAACTACATACGTAAAAATTACTTATATGCTCCCAATTGGCCCAGCGGTTAGAGTGTTCACCAATGGCCCGGGAGACCTGGGTTCAATCCCAGGTCGAGTCATACCAAAGACTTTAAAAATGGAACTTGATACCACCTTGCTTAACACTCAGCATTATAAGGTACGGTTCAAGGGTAAAGTGGAGCAATCCAGGGAATGGAGTAGCGCCCTCCCCTACACCTTGGTGTAGTAGCTAGTAGCTATCGAAAAGGTAGCCTTCGGGTCACCCTCGACTATGGTCGCTAACTTTACTTACTTATAATTCGCTAAATTTTCGTAAGTGTACCGGCAATTTTTTTCTAGTAAATGTCATTTAAATATATGTTGATATTTTGTTCTTAAGCTAATGACCGCTGCTGGATATATATATATATATATATATATATATATATATATTCTTGTCACTAGCTTTTAGCCGTAAGCTATTCAAGTTTTAGAATGATTGGTTAGTGTTTAAACGCATATCAACCCTTGTTGGTTTTTGAAAGTCAAATCTCGTTCATATATGTATATATATATATATATATATAATTATTTTTTAAATAAATCTTATCATAAGATGTAGCTTCATATCATCTCCTCGACATTTGCATAGGTGTAGTTGGATTACTCTATAGACCCACCCTCCATGACGGTTTTATAATAGTGTATACATTGATGTATTATGTTAAAATGAGTCACAAAATTAAGGATGATGCTCACATAGTTCTCTTGTTAGAACAGAGTGGGTTATTTAGTGCATATTGCCAAAAGAATGATTTTAATGTTTTTTTTAATGTTTATGAACTGTTACTTGATCTAAAGCTGCACATTTTACAGTTAAGTGTCATAAACAGGCCTTTCGGTTTTTTTGTACACCAAGATGGGTCCAGTGTAGGCCTTGGAGTAATGGCAACAAAGGGTTAATCTAGATTTCTCAAAGTTTCAGGATTGAAGCTTGACACTCAGATAGTCTAGAATCATATCAAGGAGACTCGTTGGGCAATTTTAACCCTCTGCAGAGATGCAGTCAGCGATTTCTACACTCCCGTCCTTCTTCTATAGCATATATTTATCAATCTGCATTCATATGGTTTAAGATATATATTCCTAAATGCATTAAGATTCGATGATCAATTGTTTAGTGTTCCCACGGCTGTCTGACAGTGACTGAATACATCTCTGTTTTCTTTCATCTTTTAACAAAAAAGATACATTTCTTGATAAACGTTACATTCAATAAACCGTGATTTCACTAGATTCATTTTTTCTCTTAACTTCACCATCACAAAATATATTTTGGCAGGAGCCTCGTACTGCAGTAGCAATAAAGATTAAAAAAATAAATAAATAAATAAATATGCAAAAAAGAAATAAAATAATTGCAAACAATTGATCAGTTGTCAATGACAAGCGAATCAATATTTTGAATGCTTTAAATGAATTATAACCTAAAGAAAGAGGGTAAAGTTTTGTGTAGTTGTGACTACCAATACTTTAGTTAGCTAGTTCGAAATCAATTAGCATTTTGACATTCACTATCGAACTAATGCACTCGGAAAATATAAAAAACACCTTATCTCCCAAGCTAAGAGTTAATTATAACCACTATTGTTCTACAAGGACGTCTTCGACAAAAAAAAAAAATAACCCACGAATGTCATATTGCTAGGTCTCGGGGCAAATTTGCAGAGATAATAACAAGTTATAGAAGTAATGGTGATTTCATAACAGCCACCGAAAGTCAGACAGTCGGCAAAAGAAAAAATGCCCCTCACCATATTCGTGTTTTTCAGCCTCTCGCTATTGTCACGTGATGGCTCACGGAGACGAGGAGGTGGGAATGATACTCTCCCCCCGTTGAACTAAAATTATCTAGCAGTCAAAAAGTGACCGTTAGAAATGAATGTGGGTCACACAGATGTTCGCACCTAAGTGACCTTGGGTCACCCGACATCGGAAGGGGAAGGAGAAAATGAAGCCAAATGATTGGCGGGGGACCCCAAACGGAAGTGGGGTTCCCTTCCCCTCAACGGAAGTAAAAAAAAAAAGATAGTTTTTGAGCAAGTCTGGTGGCAGACGGACGATAGCCATTTTACACCGGGCTAAAGACAAAAAGACTGAGACACGAAGAACTCCAAAATCCTTCAAGCCAGCATTAAAAACAGTACAAAGTCTATTAGCCCGTGAAAGAAGAGAAATTCTCCAGTGGAACTCCGTCAAAAAAATAAGATAAGTAACTTTGGGACATTTTTCCGTTACACCCAAATTTTGTTACCACTCTCTCTCTCTCAATTTGGAAAAAGGATAAAAGCCAGGAAAAGACATTTATATTCATGGACTATCCTATTATATATCTTTGACATTTTGAAGTATATATATATATATAACCGTAGTAAAGAACCTATGTATTTTCATTTTACCATGTGGTCTATGTTATTATTCCATGCTTTCCTTTCAGCTTCTATTCGCCTCACATTATCTTGCTTAGAACTGTCCTATTAATTCCTAAAGTATCACACGGAAACCGGAGTTGCCGACTGTAGCAATATCAATACTATTACAACTAAGACCTATAGGCCCGTATTCTTCTATTATCTAAGGGGAAGAAGTTTAGCGGCCTGGTGGGTGTGTGATAGTGTGAAATTTTGGACCCCTTTGCCAGCGGTGGCCAGTCTGGCCCTATATTGTTCCCTCACGTAATATGCCAGTTCTTATCTGCCTGAGAAAAGAACTCTGAAGAGGACTTATTTCTGTAGGGGATCAAGTGCCAACCTGTCCCGTCTTCACACGTGCGAAAATAAAGTCCCATTTAGGGATTTTAATCAATTTCCCCGTCACACTATACCGGTATAAAATCTAGAAGTTCTGAAGAGGTATATTTGAACCGATCAGGGAGAGAACATATTGCTACACAAGTCACTGCCAGTCTAGTCGGGGTTGTAGAGTACAAAGATTACATCTCTACAGAAGGGTAAAACCTCAACTACCAACGAGTGTCTTGGATATGACGTTAAACAATCTGATTTCTAGGATTCAGCCATGAAGATTTGGGGAATATTGAGTACCCCTTTATTGCCATTGCTCCCATGACCACTCTGATATGGAGTGTTAGCACCTGATAGGGTCTTATTATTGGGTCAAATAGAACTGTTTGATATTTAAACTGTGAGAAAACAGACGACTTATGCAAAATTGAATTGTGAGAAATAGAATAGTTTTCTCATTGGTCTAGTGGGTAGAGTGTTCGCCAATAGTTCCGAAGCCCTGGGTCCTCTCCCAAGTGGCGTCATACCAAAGATTTTTAAAATGGTACTTGATACCTCCTTGCTTACCACTCAGCAATATAAGGTGCGTATCAAGGGTAAAAGGGAGCAATCCTGGGAAAATAGTAGCGTCCTCCCCTACACCTCGATGTAGTAGCTATCGAAAAGGGAGCCTTCTGGTCGCCCTCGATCAAGGTCGCCGAATTTACTTTACTTTACAACTATCATTAAACAGGCACCTTTGGTGGTGTAACGGTTAGCAAACTTGACTAGCAAACCTACACGAGTGAGTTCGAGTCTCATTGGGTGCCCCATTCATTCGGCCTTGTGCCACATCGAAGCAAAGAGCTTCGTAAATTATAGGGCACCTCGGGTGGTGTAATGGTTAGCAAGGTAGACTATCAAACCTACACGAGTGAGTTCGATTCTCATTAGGTGCCCAATTCATGCGGCCCTGTGCTACATCTAAGCAAAAAGCTTAGTAAATTACAACTATCATTAAACATTGTGTAAATAAATAACTGATTTTAATTGAATTGTAAGTGATTCATAGGATAACATAGAACTGTTTGTCTGTGTGTAAATTAACGAATACTTTTCAATAAAGTAATTAGTGCTAAATAGCAATACTTGTAACCACACAAACAAATGATTAATACTAAAATAATTGATAGAGTTAGTAATAATTGAAACCGTTTAACTGATTAAAAAGAGTAGCAGTAATTGTGTTCAAGCAAATTAGTTCTAACTCTCTTAAAAATGAAATTACCACCAAATCATTCCCTTTAAAATCATATTCATTAAAATGTGGGCAAAAACATGACTGGTATTAAATTGTTGCTATTACATAGCAGTGCTTGAAACCATTTAACTTTCTGCAAAAAAAAAAAAAGGTTAGGCACGTTCAATATTGTTATCAATAAAATGTGTTTACCAATAATATATTTTATAAATGTATAAATACGATTTGGCAGTAAATAACAAATATTGGTTGATATACCATAAAACCAAACCAAACCAAACCACATCATATATATTTAATATATATGAATACTGCAGACTTAGCATTAAATAAACTGCAATGCTCGATATGCCATAAAAGCCAATTAAGCAAGATCCTATATATTTAATATTTATGTATACAGAGGATTTGGCATTAAATAACTTACGATGGTTGATATGCCATAAAACACACAACATTAAAATCCTGTATATTTATTATAAATGTATAAAGGGAATTTTGCATTGAATGACCTACAATGGTTGATATGCCTTGAACCCAACAAAACCAAATCATATACCTAATATATATGAAAATGCTTTGGCATTAAATAACCTACACTTGTTGATATGTCATAAAACATAGCCAAACTAAACCAAACAAATTACTGTCCAACCTTAATAGGGGAGGGTGTACTCGCTCCGAAATTCAAGCATATTTCGCGTGCTCTCTCGATTACTAAGTGAGGCTTTTCAAAATAATCCGACCCTCATTTACCGTTTCTCGCACTTAATGTTGATTCTTTGCTGTTGTTGGTCAAACAAGCAGTGACTGGTTTGAACAGTGATTAGAAGACGGTTTATTATAATAGCTTTATGTAAAATGTACCAAATTTTGTTTTTCTCGTATTTAAGGAAATTTTAGAAGTTCATTTTTTGTATATTTATTATTCTAATTTCATGAGTGATTGATGGGTTAATTCTAACAACATATCCACTACTTGTCTTTAATTGGAATCATTTTGAAATGAGGCTTCTTAATCTGAGAATTAATTTTTTATTTATTGCGGACTTTTTGTCCTCATCTTGGTAGTTTTTATGTTGTTTCTTCTTTCACTACGTTTCGGCCAAATTTCACCTCTGGCCTTCTTCAGGTGATTTACCGCGACCTCGGATAGGAATGCTGAGTATTGTAACCGTATCCCCAGTAATTACTGCCTTCCATTGTTGTTGTCTATCGCACCACTTTTTTGACCAAGTAAACCTCTGGCCGGCTTGGGTAGGATTTGAAACCGCTATCTTCGGACAATGCTCACCTGGAACCGTAGAGACTCAACGCCTCTATCCGCTGCGCCCCAGGCCCCAAATTAATTTTTTATTTATTGCGGACTTTTTGTTCTTATCTTGGTAGTTGTCCGCAATAAACAAAAAATTAATTCTCAGATTAAGAAGCCTCATCTCAAAATGATTCCAATTAAAGACAAGTAGAAAAATTCGGTACGGACCCGATAAGGATTTATAAGACCAAAAAATGCATCCTTGATGCCCGTGGCGCAGCGGATAGAGGCGTTGAGTCTCTACGGTTCCCAGTGAGCATTGTCCGCAGATAGCGGTTTCAAATCCTACCCAAGCCGGCCAGAGGTTTACTTGGTCAAAAACGTGGTGCGATAGACAACAACTATGGAAGGCAGTAATTACTGATGATTCGGTTACAAGACTCAGCATTCCTATCCGAGGTCGCGGTAAATCACCTGAAGAAGACCAGAGGTGAAATTTGGCCGAAACGTAGTGAAAGAAAAAACAACACAAAAACTACCAAGATGAGGACAAAAAGTCCGCAACAAATGAAAAATTAATTCTCAACATATCCACTCTTCGTTTTTTTCATGCCTACAGTTTTAGGAAAAACATACATTGTTCATTGTTCTAATACTTGTAACTTATATTATTTTTTGTTTACTGCTAAATGATATGAAATAGTTTTATTACATACAAATAAATTGCAAACAAATCAATTTGACCAAAAAAATAATTATCAAACAAATACTACAATTCCGGAGCAGAATGAAACTTCGTGCAATGACAATGAAAGGGAGATTCATACTCTCCAAAACAGGAACCTTACCATTAGATATAGTTAAACCCAAAACACTTATCGCTGTCACTGTAGAACACACTAACAGCATCTATGAAGAGTGTTGTGTCCCCCTCCCCGCGAGTATCCTGTTATGACACTATAAACTCCAGCCCAGTCGACTGGAGTTGCAGAATACACCGACTGAATCTCTGAAAAGTGTTAAGACCTTCTGCCATGTGAGGATGAGGCTCCAGTTATGTTGGACCAATGGTGAATGTGGAGTACCCCTTCATTGCCATGGCTCCCAGGTCCACTCTGCTCCACTTTGTTAATACCTGATAGGGTCCTATCTGTGGGTCAAATAGAACTAAATTGTACTGATGCAAAACTGAATTGTTTAAAATAGAACTTGTTTTGACACTGAAACTGTTTACTTGGGCTAAACTGAACTGTTTGAAATAGAACTTTTTTTCACATTTAACTGTTTGTAAGTTAAAAGACATCTTATACTAAACTGAATTGGATTTCATGAAAAAAGCTAAATAAAACAATAAATAAATAAACATTTGATTGTAGGAAAAGTAGTCAGAAAAACCTTGAAAATTTGTTAAGTCTAATAAATGACAGATAGTTTATGTGCGTTCAAATTTCGAAAATATTTAATTGATCATTGAGTTTGCTTTTATTTATTTATTTATTTCAGACCAGGAACGTCAGTTTACGTGTTACAAATGCTGTAAAATATTTTTCTACTTTCTGAATATAGCGTGTAGGTTTAAACATGTGATTTATCAAACCTAATTCTCACTCCAAGTCACTTGTCATTTTAAAAGTCCTAATTATTCCTAAATATCTGAATGTACGTTTCTCAAGTAAGGACTTATAGCTCATATGTGAAAAAAAAAACAAAAAAAAAACAGGCAACAACACGCGCACACACACGAATACGCATACACATGGACATCAGAGGTTTGACGACAAGATCAGTTAAAGATAGAACATATGAAAGGGGGCCATGAGTTTTTACCGAATTTTTTTCACT
Organism: Sepioteuthis lessoniana; assembly: GCA_963585895.1. Taxonomy (NCBI): domain Eukaryota; kingdom Metazoa; phylum Mollusca; class Cephalopoda; order Myopsida; family Loliginidae; genus Sepioteuthis; species Sepioteuthis lessoniana. Next base: position 20,560,888 of record OY757930.1, on the reverse strand, counting down.
TTATGATTGACATATCCTGATATTTTCCGATATTCGTGTCCATAAAACAATGAATTTAACTGATTTATACCGACTTTAACAGTATATATATATATATATATATATATATATATATATATATATATATATATATATATATATATATAATAGGGTCATCCAATAAAAAAGAGGATTAAAAAAAAAATTTGATTATTAAGATTTTTCGCCTAAAATATTACATCTGCATTGTTTGCTATTGTTTTAAAGTCAAAGCTATTTCAATATCGCAAAAGCCTCTATTCAAAATGCCGGAAAATCAGGCAAGGTGCTTCAGGCTTTAATAGAGGTCTGTCAAAAAGTTTGGGGGTGGCTGAGAAGTGGAACCATGTGAAATTAACAGATGAATGAGTGACCTATTCGAAAAAGCGTGTTTTTTGTCCGGAAATATTTAAAAAGACCTGAGCCGGTGTTTTCCTGAAAAAGCATTAATCGAAAAGACAGTCCATTGAGAAGAAATATATCAATTTTCAAGTAAAGAAAAGTTCTGAGTGAAGCAACGAGTAAAGAAGGTCTTGCTGACAGTCTCTTGAAACATGAAAAGAATAATCAGTATATATTTTCTTTAAAAATGCAGATGTATGCAATGCATCTTACTGTAAATTCCCTTGGCAAACATTACCTTATTCATTGATGATATATATATATATATATATATATATATATATATATATATATATATATATATATATATATACATGCTAGTTCTCTACGGTTAAGTTCACATGTGTCGATTCTAATACGGTAGATATTTACTGCATAAGAATTACCTTATGTGGATTATATAACTGATATCTTGTACTTAAAAACACCCAGTTATATATATATATATATATATATATATATATATATATATATATATATATATATATATATATATATATTATGAGATGCAGTTTGGAAGTGACGGTTATTGTTGATGGAAATTGACTCAACTACAGGAATTTAATTTCTGGATAATCTTTTTTGCATTTGACCAAACATTATTAATTTGATGAAAGTTATGAATCTAATTATTTTCCTTAAAGATATGTTATATAGCCATAATGAGTGATTGCCTAGGGTGCTGGGGCTGTAGAATACACCGACAGTTTCTCTGCTAAGGGATAAGAACCCCACGACTTCCAACAACGAGTGTCCTGATATGACACTAAACAATTTGATGGAGAGGTTCCGGTAATGCCAGAACTTTACGGAATGTGGAGTACCTTTGATTGAAATTGTTCTCAGGTTTACTCTATCCCGAAGTGGTAGCACGTACTAGGCTTCGATATATGGGTCAAATAGAAACCAAACTGTGTACTTATGTTAAACTAAGTTGTTTGAAATAGAACTCTCTTTGATTTAGAAACTGCATACTTATATTAAACTGAATTGTTTGAAATAAAACTAAACTGTACTTATGCTAAACTGAATTGGTTGCAATAGAATTGTTTTGACATTTCACTGAACAGTTTTGACATTTAACTTTGTGGAAACAAAAACTATACTTGTAAAAACTGAATTGTTATGAATTTAATTCGGCATTAAGTGACCCGGAAAGGGTTAAACCAATCAATCGACCAACCACTCATTAGAGTGAATATACATGGAGGAAGAATGACTATAATGCTTTGGTGCCCGTGGTGTAATGGTTATCGTCGTTGGAAATGGACACGATGATACGAGTTCAAATCCTAGACGAGACTGATTGCATTTCACATTACTCTAATACCCTTGGGAAAGGTATGAATCCAATCATTCTCCCCCCAGCTATGGTTAAATAGTAGGACAGACTGGGTTATTCAGCTTTGGTGAAGCAACTAGTCTAGGAGAAGGAAAACTCTGAATTCAAACCTGTTAAACTCCGCTTACAAAATTGAATTTGTGTCATATCCTGCCCAAGCGGAGGTGTTGATAATACTTAGTTATAAGATATAACTCTTTTTATTCATCTTGGAGTCAAAGCGTCCGTGTTGTGTGAGAGACAGGCGGAAGTGGGGAGACGAAGAAAGGCGGATGGGATGGGGAGACGAAGAGAGGCTGTTACATTGAAGCTTCTGTTGTGTGTGAGAGAGACAGACGGATGGAGACAAGGAGATAATGACAGACTGCTATATTGACCCATGCACTCTCTCTTGACCACGCCCCGCTGTATTATCTTCAAGTCCCCTCATTTTTCTACTGTTTCTCGACCAGGGGTACTCAACCGGAGGACCACGGTAGGTTGCCCTCTGTTATATTTGAGGGCTTACGTCTTCTCTTCAAATGAGACGTACTCAACCGGTCCTCGCAAGGGCACCGCTTAGCTTCCTGTGGCGACGGTTCTCTATCTACTGACTCGATTCTGCTGCACTAGCACTGACTCAAGATCCACACTGACTGAGACCTTCCTGTGGGCATCTACATATATTATTTCGTAACGCGTACACATTTCCAAACAACTACGTTATTGCTTTTGCTAATTTTCTCAGGTGTGTCCCTTTGAGAGAATCTCTGATTGAAGGTTTCGTCAAGGGTCGATATGCAACGGATATTGTTGAATAGTAGGGTAGACGGGATCTTTAATTGCGGTATATTAACCAGTCCTATAGAAGCAATTCTGAATTCAAAACAGTAAAAAGAACTGAAGATAGGCGGGATTTACCAGGCTGTACCTACCTTAGACACAATTAATGATTAGCACTTCAATGGCAGAACCAGGTTACTGGAACACGGAGAGAAAGAGAGAGAGACAGAGACAGAGACAGAGAAAGAGAAATCAAAGGCAGGAATGAGGTGGAAGATATGGAAATTGATAAATTAAAACTCTATCTTGGAAGGTAACATCAGATCATCTCAAGGGACATTAATGAGACAATAGCTGAGTGCATATAACATCTTTCTCTTTCTCTCTCTCTCTCTATATATATATATATGCATATATATGTGTGTGTGTGTGTGTGTGCGCGCGTCAGTTTCAGAGGCAATTCGATAAAATTTGTACAGATTTTCCTTTCATTTATTGTTCAAATTTCTAAGCCATATATATCTTTCTGCTGATCTTCTCATGTTGTCTTTCAAAGATCCCTGTAGACGTTCATCTCTCACGTTGTCGTTCTAAATCTATTCTCCCACTCTCTTCGAAATTCTTAATGCACGCATTTCTACAGTCTTTATAAATTTACCGATTTCCCTGATCAATCCAATTCCGCCATCTTTCTCTCCATTATACAACGTGGAACGGCCGTGTTTGTTGAAGCAATAAGCGAATGTAGACGTGGACTTGTGCTTCGGTTACTTTGGCGTTTATTCGACATGGACATAAGCCAAGAGCTCTCCGTGCTCCCGGCCAACTTTTATAGCCACTATAGCAGAATAAAGGGAAATAGGATAAATTAGATGTATTTTTCCTGCTGTTTGAGGAGCGCTTATTTTTGTTTTTCTGTTCTGTTTTTAACTCACCACGCATTTTTTTAAAGACGTGGAGAAATAAGTCGTTTTTGATTTCTCAAAAGACATATTTTTGTTCTGTTGAGGGTAAGGGCCCTGGATAAAAGAATTGAGAAAAAAGATTAAAATAGATAATAAAAAAAAAAAACAACAGCAAAAAAAAACAACCCTCCAAAATAAAAACAAACAAAAAATAAAGTGTCTTGGTTATTACAATAAATTAAATCTGAAAATCATAGAAGTGTGGAATGCTCCTACGTTGCCATTACTCTACTCTGATTTGGAGTGTTTGTTCTGAGGAGGGTGATATCTATGAGTCATATATATTTATAAATGTATTTCTATAGTATCATCATCATCATCATGTCGTGCCGCCAGCACGGACATCCCTGACCCTCTCTCGCCACTTCTCCCAATCGTTCATTGCCCCCGACAGGTCTTCAGGGTTACATCCTGTGTCCTCACATAGTTGCTGTATGTAAGTTCGTGCTGGTCGTCCTGCTTTTGCAAATCCATATGTGGGGGTCCACAGGAGTACATCGCTTATGAGCTCGTCCTTGCTTCTCCAGCAGTGTCCCGCGTGTCTGGTTCGTCTAACTTGTATAGTTTTCGTGATGGGGGGCAAGTGTCCGTATAGTTGGTATCTCGTGGGGTGTTGTGACCAGGACTTGTTTAATACTGCTTTCAACATTCTTGTGTAATTTCCGTCTAGTTTTTTTCTTCAGCCGTTTAGTTAGCGTCCATGTAGTGCATCCATATAGCAGTATCGACACAACCGCTGCCTGGAAGAAACTGCGTTAATACCTTAATCCACATAACAGTATGAAAAGTGTGTGTATTAGATAAGAATACAAGAAAATAAAAAACAAAAAACAGTGAATATCCTTTTTATATGCTAATTCAATAATTCTTCTGAAGAATTGTATATACTGTGATATTTACGTATTCAATTATTTTCTCAAATTTAATCAAATTCATACGAAACTCTGCATTAATTAGAGTTGTCTGTGAGGATGACTTCTTCATTATTATTACTCCCAAGTCCATTCTGGTCCGAATTGGTAGAACCTGTTAGAGTACAATCTACCGGTTAAATAGATCCGTTTAAAAGTCATTAGTTTTCGATTGGAGCGGGGGAGACAAAAAATGTAGGACCAAATGTAAAAAATAGTTCAACATTATCATACAATGAATGCGATTCCCTAATATCTAGGCTTAAAATAACCCTTGATAAGTTGATGTGCTCTTAGAATTAATCACTTTATCAATGTATATTTTTTTGAGAGATTATGATACGTGTATTTATGGAGGTGCCCGTGGTGTAATCGTCATCGCCGTAGGAAATGAACACGGCGACACGAGTTCAAATCTAGGACGAGACTGACTGCATTTCACATAGCACTAATACCCTTGGGAAAGGTATGAATCCAATTATTCTCCCCCCCCCCAGCTATGGGTAAATAATAGGACAGAGTAGGTTCTTCAGCCTTGGTGAGGCAACTAGTCTAGAAGAAGGAAAACTCTCAATTCAAACCTGTTAAACTCCGCTTAAAAACTGACCTTGTGTCATATCCTGCCCGAGCGGAGGGGTTGGGTAAATAGGATGATACGTGTATTTATATCTAAAATGTAAAAAGCATTTTCTGAGTATTCTTAAAGAAGCATGAATATATAAAAAAAATAAAACTTCCGACGTAATTTGTTCAGATTGAATTTCTTTTATTGCCTAAATGCGAGGATGGCTTTGATAAAATGTCCATGAGAATTAAAACCATTTGCTTCTGGTAAAAATGAATAAGACCAGTTAGGTGATTTCACCGAAATATTGTTAACCATTTTGTCTCATTGGGTGCTCCATTCATTTAGCCTTGAGCCACATCTAAGCAAAAAAACGCATAGTAAATTACTACCGTTAGCCATTTGGTTTACTGAAATATAAAGTTTGAGCAAATTAGTCTCAGTAAATTTCCCAAGGAATTGTCAAGATGGGGCACAACTGCTAATCTAGGCGAAGAAACACTCCAAAAACAATACAAATTTATCCCGCTTAAAAAGTGAATCTGTGTCATATCCTACTCATGGTAGAGGTGTTGGGTAAATTTATACTAAAAGACACAATTTATGCTTTTACAGAAAATACTTTTATCCAGTTCCTATTTCCGCTGATTGTTAAGGAGTGTACCAGAGTAGACTTGGATGGTTGGTTGGTTGATTGGTTAGGTTTTATGGCATATCAACCTTTGTAGGTTATTTAATGCCAAATCTATTTTTATCCAAAAAATCCGTTCTATTTCAAACAATTCAGTTTAGCATCAGAACAGAGTTTAATTGTCAAAATCATTTCTATTACAAGCTATTCAATTTAGTCAAACAGATCTAATTAAAACAATTCAGTTTAGTATAAGTGCATATTTTGTCCACACACAGTTAAATGTCAAAACTTATCTAATTCTAATCATTCAGTTTTGCATAATACACAGTTTAAATATAAAACGGTTCTATTTTAGGTACGCATTTTAGTTCTATTTGATCCATTGATAGGACCCTACATGGTGCTACTACTCCCGGTCAGAGTGGACCTGGGAGCGATTGCAATGAAGGAGTACTCCGCAGTCCTCAAAGCTCCATCATTACTGGAGCGTCACCATCTGATGGTTTAGTTTCTTATGAAGACACTCGTTGGTGGGTTCATACTCCTCTACAGAGATGCAGTCGGTGTATTCTGGGATCCCGGTCGACTGGGTCAGTACAAGAGTTGAGCAGAAAGGTCATATACTGACATCATATATGATGTTCATATCATTTTACACAAAGGGGTTCCAAGCAATGAAGAACCAATGGATAAAGTGTAAGGACCACAAGCGAATAGATATTGAGTTGGTTGGTAGGTTAGTTAGTTGGATTTTTTATGATAATTCAACCCTTGTACGTTGTATAATGCCAATATATATATATATATCTTCATCTGTTTGCACATACTAAAATAGTTTCAAGTATTGCTCTGTGACAGTAACAATCTAACATCAGTCAATACTTACAAACAGTTAAATGGTATGAATTAGGTTTGTAAGTCCTTCTATATCCATTGCTGGATGGATAATAATTGGATTCATACCTTTCCCAAGGGTATTAGTGCTATGTGAAATGCAATCAGCCCCATCCAGTATTTGAACTCGTGTCACCGGGTCCATTTCCTACGACGATAACCATTACACCACGGGTACCGTCTCATTACACCACAGGCACATTCTATTTAACCCATATCTGGTGTGGACACGGAGTTTTATTCCTTCCTCAAGCTTATCTCTCCTGAATAATATAAATATATTAATTTACAGCACATAATCACTTAAATCAATCAAATAAGTGATTTTATGTAGAACAGTTACAAAGGACAAATAACCACCCCTAATTGTTACTGACAGACTAAAAAATTGTTTTGAATAACAAGGCCATAGTAAACACGCAGCTGTTGACAATTATAAATGATTGCATCAACTTATTTACCAGTAATGTAACCTTGTTGCATAATTGGTTATATCTCTCATTGACATATTCCGAATCATTAAACGTGAGGAAAAACACGGTAACTTTAATCAATATAGTTGATATCTTTTGAACTCGAGGTCAATCCGAGACCACACCACTTGTTCGGCAGTTTCAGTCAGGTGTCAAAAGTGATTCTAAACCATTAAGGGAGAAACGCTTTACTTGAACAGCAGCACGCTCTATCTTGCTCCCTGATTCTTTGTAAGCTCCTACATGTGATGAGAGGAAAATTCGTTTAGAAAAAAAGTAATATGTGCGCATAAAATGGTGGTTGCTTTCTTATTCATACAAAAATATAGAACAACGTGGAATGACGAAAATAGATGAGCAAGAACAAAGATGGTGATACGAAAACAACTCAAGATGACATAAGAACGAATTGAAGTGAAGAGATAGGAGCTGCTCTGTTGTAGAATAAAGGCCATAAAATAAAGATAATTGAATTGAAAGCTATATAGGGAATTATACAATATATACCATATAACCAAACTGAGTATAAAATAAGCTTCTTTATTATCAATTTTCCAGGCTTTATTAACTGTTTCCGGTAAAGTCAGGTACAAGGTCAGAGGTTCGGAAACAACGCTCTATAGTTGGTAGAAAATTAACTTAGCATGATATAGGTACGATCTTGATCAAAATTCAAATCATGTAAATTATACAGTACATCAAAATCTGAAGGGTTATTTAATGCCAAAAATTTTAGAAATATTATTCATTATACGTTAATATTTGCATTTTATGTGATTTCTTAATGTGTCCAAAAAGCGAAAAGAAGAAAAAAACTCTTAGGATATCAGGTAACGAATAATATTTAGTAAATTATTATAGATTAGGTTATTTCATTTAATGGCATATATTAACTTAATTTTTATCTAATGCCATATCCTGTTCATATATATATATATATATATATATATATATATATATATATATATATATGTGTGTGTGTGTGTGTGTGTGTGTGTGCAATTCTCTGTGAATAGTTTGTAGGTAACTATCTATAAACGAGTTAGAGCTCATTTGTTTGCATACAGTCTAATGGTTTCAAGTATTTTATCAAATACTAATATTTCTATTTACACACTGCTGAACGGTTTCAAGCATGGCTACTTAACGTTAGAACTATTTATTTTTATTCCTATTTAATTTAATACTAATCATTCTTTGGCGCAGTTAAATAGTTTCATATATAACAATTTATTGTTTTGTTAAATGAATTCAAGTATTGCTACTTAACACGACAAGTAACTTCATATTTAGCAATTATACGATGGGGATTCCCCACCTTTTTTTCCCTGGCTGTATGGTTATATCGATACTTATGCATCTATGTTACCGAAAAAGCCGAACTTTCCCGAGCGTTTCCGGGCCAATAACGGAAAGAATCGGAATATTCCGTAACAAAATTTAAGCAAGCAGACGATAAAATAAGTCAACCAATTTGTTGACAAAACGCATGAAGAAAAAAAAAAAAAAAAAAAAAAAAGAAAGAAAGAGAAAAAGACAATCTTTAATGGATAATGCTACCAACCTTTTCAGAAAAAGAAGAATAAATCAATAGTCAATGTTTGGTAATTTTGAATATGAAAAAAATAGTTTTAATTTTTATTTCATCTTTTTTTTTTTGTTGGTTGTGTATCATTTTTTTTTTCGTTCTATATAATTTTTTTCGTATTTATGCACTTATTGTACCGTGCAGAAGTAATAACGTGTTAATTTAGAAATCCATTCTTACCATGGGGAAGGGATGTTTTGTAACTATTCTGTACTTTCACCTAACAATTTAATAATAACCCAGGTACTGTATTTGGTGTCACGGCATCTACAGGCATAACTTTTCCTTATTTTTTTTTAGGTGGTAAGGATGCTCACATGCCCGGCAACTTTTAATTTTGCCAATAAGGATTTCCCTTCGCAGAATTGGATCACCATTTTTGCACATTGTAGATTTTCGCTTAGCTGCGATGAATTCATATTTACACTTGTTTGTTACTTAGTAAACAAACTGATTGAATTATTTTAAGTTTGATTAGCTAGGTGTTTCGGCATATTCCGATTCTTTCCGGAAACGTTCGGAAAAGTTTGGCTTTTTTGCAGTAACATAGATGCATAAGTACCTTTATATCTCTTACAGTGAAAAGTATCATGATATCCCCAAAACAGTGCTTATTTACTTCTAATGTAAATGTTAGAATGGATAAGTAAAAATCCAGGAATTTTGACATTTTAAAAAAAAATCACGCAGGCTGATATGACAGCTGTCATTTTGAATGTACAATAATTTTTAAAGGATTTCCTTAAAACCAGCAGTTCTTAATACCATCGGATGATAAAAAAATACACTGGGCTTCTAAATGTTTAGAATAATGAATTTTTGGTGTAACAGTTAAGGCGTTAAAGAAAAATATTTTATTTGCTAAGGAAGCGGGAACTTGAATTTGGAAAATATAATGAGCAATATCGTATATTCAGGTGTTCCCTTTTTTGTTCAGGATTGACTGATAGATCAAATGATGGATTTAAAAAAAGGTCTACCCATTTAGGGTTATTTTGTGCCAAGAGCTTAGAGAATTGATTTTTTTTGTTCATGTCTACACTTTTTGAGTAGTTGTTACATAAGATATATATATATATATATATATATATATATATATATATATATATATATATAGTCATCCACAGACAGACTGTTTCGTTCTATCAGAACTCTTCAGTGTGGCTAGACACGCAGGACGCTCGGAGCCGGGATCGAAACCCGTCCAACTTTACGTTGGACTAAGTTTCCGACCTTTGTTTACATTTTTATACCCTATCGGCTACCAGAGTGCTCAATTCTTTCGAAGAGCTTTGCATTACGCTAGCGGCGGCCGGCAATTCCTTCGCCATAGAGCTCAACCCCCATGGGGGAGCATATATTGTCATCCACAGACAGACTGTTTCGTTCTATCAGAACTCTTCAGGACGCTCGGAGCCGGGATCGAAACCCGACCAACTTTACGTTTGACTAAGTTTCAGACCTCTCAGCCACCAAGCGGACCATGTTGGCTAAGGGAATTTTAACGTATTTTTATTTTTTAGAAACAACAGCAGCAGCAGCCTTTGTTTATATTTTTTATACCCTATCGGCTACCAGAGTGCTCAATTCTTTCGAAGACCTTTGCATTACGCTTATATAGTGAATTCAATAAGTTTCCAGACTTTTTTTGTACAGGCATTTAAAATTGTCGTAGCCACTTGAAATTTCCCAATGTAATTGCTATACATTTTATGAGATAACAGACCAATTTTTATGATTTCAGGTTCAAAAGAACAGCTAAAGGAACAATTGGAATACACACTACAAAAACCTGATTGTCACTGAAGGTGAATGTAAAAAATGCAATCTGACACTTTACGAGAACGATATGCTATAAAATTATGTTTTAAACTTGGAAAAAATGACACAGAAACGTATATAATACTTCAGACTGCTTTTGGAGCATCTTACTTGAATCGAACATTAGTTTTTGACTGGCATGAGAGATTTAAGGAAGGTAAGGACTCTGTGAGGGATGATGAGTTGTGGGGAAGAAGTAGGGAAGTCAGTACACCAGAGTTGTTAGGCCAAAGGGTTAGGGTTAGGGTTAGGGCTACTATATTTGGGTGAAAGAAGGGTACAAAGTCGTAGCACTCTTTCTGAAGCCAAGCCTGGGTCTCTTTGGACTTGTGGACCGGCGCCGACTCCTGCTGCCATACACAGGGTCTGCCACCGGCCACCTGATTGCACCAGGGGATCACCACACTCTTCAGCACATCCAGGAACCCTTTGGAGTTGACTTTCAAACCGACTTCGAAGATTTGAGGTGGCATGATGTGGCCCTCACTTGAAACCACGCCAAAGACTATAACCGTAGCCGGAAACTTAGTTTTCATCACTCTGTGCACGTCCCTGTTATTCGTGGCAATCCAGATTTGCATTTTGAGGGTGCTGGCAATGGTCCTGTTGTCATAACTTGGATTGGTAGAGGGCATGGGTTGTACTGGGGCGCATCACCGATCTCGCTCATTAAACATTGTGTCACTTTTAGACATGAGAGAAGGCTCCTATTGCTCTTGGGATTTTCTACACAACTGGTCAACTAGTAGATGGTCGGCAACAAAAAAAGAAAATCGGTTTCCATTAAACGGAAATGGAATCATGTCGTCTTTTCTAGGGCGAAAATTTTATCGTTCTACCCTGTAGAAATGAAGGAGTAATCAACGTTCCCAATAAGTACAGAACTGAAACCTCAGAATCAGACCCAAAAATAGATGTAGACACACTTGTATGGATTCTAGTATTCTTCCTTAAAGTTTGATAAAGATTGATACGCTATTATATGGAGGAAATGTGGATAAATCAAACACTTACAAAGGGTTTAGTGTTTATATTTTCTTCTAACATATGTTCGTTAATAAAGAACGAAATATTACCACTAAACACGTTGTAAGTTTTTGATTTATCTGATTTTCCAATTATTTTTATTATCTCGTCAGATTTACCAAAATCTACAATTTCACCATACAATCATATAGTTTTAAGTAACTTTTTTTTATTTAATAATAAATAGTTGTTTATTCCCAGACGTACGCTTTCAAGTAATCTTATCAAATACAAACAAATCAAATTTCTCATCAAATACTAATAGATTATATTAAACAGGTAATTACTTAATTATCTTAGACATGTATTGAGAGGATGATGAGAAGTGTCCTTATCCTATCTATGTCCATGAGGGTTACACGACATACTTCAGATCTCCTGAATATTTTTATTGGGGGGTATCTCAGGTCTCTCTAACAGATTCAAACAGCGTATTTTCAACTTAATTTACAGAAGCTGAATAAAGAAAATGGGATAAGATTGTTGGTTTCATTTCATCTCACAAATAGATGTAGACTAGTTTGAATAGTGACTAGAGAAAGAATGCAAAACTCTACAGAAAATCATTAATTTATCTCATAGTGAAACGTGTTAAGCGCACCTGAGTTCGATCTATTTGAATCGATTTTAATGTCCAGTATTTGTGGATATTTTATGCTTCGAAACATTGCACTAGCCTCGGGGCAATCTGTAGCCTACTTCTCCCCGTTGCAGTTTGGGAACAGATAAACCAATTTAAGTATGAACAATTTTAGACCATTCACCACACCTATATTTGCTTTCATCGAAATAAACAGCTACATCGTATGTTAGGAAATTGTTGCTCAACTAGGACAAATCTCCCTAGGTTTCTCTCTCTCTCTCTCTCTCTATCTATCTATCTCTTTCACATACACATACACACACACACACACACACACATATATATATATATATATATATATATATATATATATATATATATGTATATATTACTGAGGAAAAAGGAAGTTTGTATACTTTTGTCCGGAGGTTAAATTTCTAGATTTATTTACTATTAATTGATAATAAATAATTCTTATTTCTTGTTAGTTTTGTGCAAGACTATATGTGCAACACAGATATACACATAGACGCTCACAAAACAAAATATGCATATATATATAGTCTTGGATTGGCGTTTGAGTCAACCGGGTTTCGATCCCAGCTACGGGAACCAAGTAGGTCTAGCCACACTGATGTGTTCTGATTGAACAAAACAGATTTCTGTGGATATATATATATATATATATATATATATATATATATATATATATATATATATATATATATATATATATATATATAAGTAAATTTGGAGACCATAGTCGAGAGCTACTCGAAGGCTCCCTTTTCAATAGCTACTATAAGGAGGAATAGGGGAGGGCGCTAATCCTTTCCTTGGATTACTCCACTTTACCTTGATAAGTACCTTATATTACTGAGTGTTAAGCAAGGAGGTATCAACTACCATTTTTTTAGCCTTTGGTATGACTCAACTTGGATCTGACGGGCTATTGGTGGACACTCTCCCCATGGTCTTGCCATATATATAATGTGTGTTTGTGAGTGGGGGGAGAAATTTAAATAATTATATTGCATATTTAACGAAGTGCTCAAAGATTTTATGGAAGAGCAGTTATAAAACCTAAAACCTAAAAAACAAAGGATAATTATGAGCTCCTGAAGCCTGATATTTAACATTTCATATCATGTTGACAATCATCAGACGGAAAATATCGTAAAATGAACTATGGAATGGGTCAGATTGTGAAGTACTCAGGGGAAATCTATTTGCATGTCTACACTTAGACATAACTTCCTTCTTTCTTTTTTCTTCTGCCTATTTATTCTCAGCATATTCCAATATTCATGATTTTTTTTGAGACATAACTTACTGCTATTGTCACTGACTTTATCAACTTTTTTTTCTTACGATCTCATGATATTATGTGAGATTTGCCTGTTTATTTTCATATATATATATATATATATATATATATATATATATATATATATATATATGTGTGTGTGTGTGTGTGTGTGTGTGTGTGTGTGTGTGTGCACTTGTACGAGTGTGTTGAAAGAAAGACATAAAATGGAAAAGGTAAACAAAAGGATACGCAGATATATATGCAATGTTTTCGTGTAGATGCATTTATGTGAGGCAGGATGTACTTATGAGAACTGATCTATATTTTGTCGTTTGTTTTTTTTTTTTTGTTTTATTGGTTAGTTGTGTTTTACGGCATTTCAAAGCTTGTAGGTTATTTTAATACCAACTCTTGTTTATACATATAAATCAAACATATTTGTTTCGTAGAATAATTATCTGAATGTAATTTTTTTTTTAAACAAGCTTGAGTTAAATAGTTTTAAGCATAGCTATGTTGCAATTCTATTTTTATTTGCACACAGTGAAATAGTTTCAGATATAGTCATTTAACACAAATAATTTAATTCAAATGGTTTCAACTATTGCTATCTAACACAATTCATTCTATTCAACATTACAGTTAAAAGTTTAAAAAATTCTAAAAAATTTTTAATTGAACTATAGATGGGACCATAACACGTTCTACCATTCTGGGTTAGAGTGGAACTGGGAGTAATAAAGAGCCAGAATTGAAGCCTCACCATTAGATACAATTTACTATCATATTCTGAACATTCGTTTAGGAGCTGGGTTATTCCTCTCCAGAGATACAATCGGCATATTCTATGACCACAGTCGATTTGGCTATGATGTGTATTTTCCTCCACAGATAGAAACTTGCGTAAATAATTAAAATCCCATATAAACTACAAATTAATGTCAAAGTCAGCCAAATGTACGTAATGTTATAAGCTCATGAAACATTCAGATTCTATTCCTTTATCAAATTCATCAGATTTATAAAGGCCTGATTCAGTGAATTTAAGTAAGAGTTCCTTCTCATGTCTCTGAATTTCTCATAAAAGTTATATAAGATACTCTGAGATCTACATCTCAGATTTCCTCTCGTCACTGGTGTTATCTTCCTATTGTAAACCGGCGCAGGTGTTAGCTTTCATTTGCCTATTTTGTGGTGTGCGTAAATGCATGTCTGTGTCTTATGTCTAGTCCGTTGGAGCGTGGGTTGGTTTTAAAGTAATGTAATGTACATTGTCATTGGTTCCTTAGATGTTTCATCATGTTTCCCTTCTCATATACCTGTCTTTTATTTATTCTATTTTATTTTGTTTTCGATGTGAAGACACGACACGTCATCAGTTGTTTGATGATTGTCAATGTCTTTTTTGGCTCTATTTTCTTCGTCTCTTTCATGTCGCGGTTTATTTAAGCGGTGGCTTGCAATATGCTATCACATCAAAAGACATTATCTATTCACACATTTTATACGAACAATCAAAACACTAACAAAAATACTTTGAACTTTTACTTTTTCACATGAGAAGTCTAAATAATTTGCAATTTTGTCTCTTCAAACAGCGAAAGACACTGATATTTGGGGCTCAATTTGAAACCTCGGAAATAGCCCAGTCGACGAGGCGTAGACTACGCTGACTGTAATCCTAATAGACATATAGACTTCCCAATTAATTATCTCTTTTATGCAATTTAGTATATAGCTCTCAACTTCATCGGATGGTGAGGCACCAGTTCTGAAATTTTGATGAATATATAGTAACACTTCCATGCGTGGGTGTCCTAAAACCAAATTTAAAACACTTCTATATATTTAATTTAGTATATAAATAAGGATGCTATGTAAGGTCTGGAAAAAATGTCATTTAAAGATGTGTTTGAATCATCATTTCTATAGCAAGAAAAAAAATATTAACATTTAATAAAAATTCTTCGCCCAAAAATATACAGCTAAGAGGGAAAATAGCCACAACTTTGCAAATAAAGAAATTATTCACGAAACTTCACTATGGGCTGGCGCTGAGCCAAAATAACCTATAAACACCTGAAGATAGATGTCGTTTCACATCGACTGAGAGAATTATATGTTTACAATCGCTGAACACAAAGCAGCCACGTTTTATAAAAAGGTAGTGTAGCCTTTGAAACTCGGTCAAAGAGGTGAATGATTAAAGGAATCAATTTTATCAAAAGCAAATTTGTGAGAGAAATATATTTTGACGAAAAAAATACTTGTAGATTCAAACAAATTCTGCGCGAAAAGAATTGTAGCTTATTTTTTGTAAAAATGTTTGTATATAGTCAAAATTAAATAGAAAAAACCATTTAAAAAAATCACTTATATATATATATATATATATATATATATAGAGAGAGAGAGAGAGAGAGAGGTCTATGAAAAAAACGCAGTCGAGAAATGGACAAAATTTTACATTTTCCCTTTTCCTTAGACGGGTTACCTCGGAATCACAAAGAACTAAAGGGACATCGCTTTCATTGTTATAGGTTCTGAGGATTATAATGACCTTCTTCTCAATTTTAATCGATCAAACATTGAGAAATTTCTTAGGAAGAATCATAACAACTTTCGAAAAAATAGTTCCTCAACTTTACATTTTCCGATGATTCATGGAATCATCGAAGAAGTACCAGGAAAAAATCTCGCGGTAACATTATTTTTCATAGATATCTCCAAGGAATTTGAATCCAGACACAAAAGAAAGATGGAACAAATACTAATTTCAAAGGGTGTTCCCAGATAAATTATTTTCTTTATAGGAATGCTTTACAAAAGCACAAAATGGTTTACTCACCAGGTGGACAGACTGAAGTTTCCATAATTATTGCCTAAATCGTAGAAGGAGACAAATTAGCATCATATTTTCTTATACTCAGCCAAGACTATTTATTTCGAACATCGATAGATCTTATAGAAATGGTTACACACTGAAAAGTCATGCAATTCACGATATCCTTTAAAAACTCTGATAGAGGCGGACTACGCAGATAATCTAGCACTTCTTGAAAATACAGCAGTTTAAGCAATATACTTACTGCATAACATAGGGAAAGCAGTTGGAGGTATTGACTTGTACGTGAACATAAATAAAAAGGAGCACTTGTGTTTTTAAAAAAATAGCAATGACTATTCTAATTGACAAGCTTCTAAAATTGTAGATTAGTTCATATACCTCGGTAGAAGCTCTCATCAACTAAACCTGATCTCATCATACGCTTCGCAAGAGTGATGAATGCTACAGACAAGCAATCGATTTTATAGAAATCTAAACATTCTAAAAAGCAAATTGGGATTTCTTCAAAACTTTTGTTGTGGTCATGCTACTTTATGAATGAACCATATGGTCAGTAACAAAACTCTTTAAGAAAAGGGAAAAATGGGAACTTAAAAATAATACTGCATGATTTAACTGGCTCATTAGCCTAATGGTTAGAGTGTTCGCCAATGGACCGGGAGATTTGGGTTCAATCCCAGGTCGCGTCATACCAACTAATTTAAAAATGGTACTTAATACCTCCGTACTTAACACTCAGCAATATATGGTACGTATCAAGGGTATAAGTGGAGCAATCCTGTGAAAGAAGTGGCACCCTCCCCTACACCTTGGTGTAGTAGCTATTGAAAAGGGAGCCTTCTGGTCGCCCTCGACTATGGTCACCAACTTTTTATTTCTTGAATAGTCCCCACAAAAAGTTGTTTGGTCCCCTGCCTCAAATAACACAAACCATTCACGAAGGAGGAACTAGACATGGAGGGTATTGCCGGAGAAACAAGAAATAATTAGAAAACAATGTTTTTTTAATGAATTCCGGCTCATGGGCTTGCAAGTGTCGGTAGAACCGTAACGTTCTCTACGGACTCAGGATGCAAACTAGAAAACCAGCCAGGACAACATTGGTAGAAGTGGTTCTAAATATTTAATTTTCTTTTTCTTCTATTTTGATATTATTCCTATGTAGTGATGCCCTTGTATTAAGGGTGTGTGTTGATCCTTTGTTAATTTCTTTGCATTCGCTACATTGGATTATGTAGACTAAACACACAGAGAAAAAATAACAATAAGTAAAATCCGAAACCACTCCAAAATACACACACACACACACACACACACACACACACACACACACACACACAGAGGTATCAATAACAAATGATGGATAAAGTAGGCTAAGTAAAAGACATTCAATGAAAATGGAAGACCAGCATTCGTAAAAAAAACATCAGTTAGTAAAAATCATTCAAATTGCACACACGAGTAAATCCAAGTGTCATCGAGTACTCCATTACCAAAGCCTTGTGCCATATATGTTCACTGACGAAAGCAACAAACGAAAAATGCATGTATGTAAGAACCAAATAAATAGAATAATTCTAAAAAATCCAAATCTCTTCGTGGGCCTACCTGTTTTAAAATATTTCATTCTCTCTTTGGATCTACAACTAAAAATTACACACACGCACACACACACACACACACACACACACATATATATATATATATATATATATATATATATATATATATATATATATATGAAGAGAGCACAGAGTACTTTTTATCTTTCAAACAGCCTGAACAAAATTGTTTTATACATATTCTGAATAAGGATATATTCAACAAAAATGTCTATATAAACTTAGGTTTATAGACGGTAAAATGAATGCCCCAAAGTATCAATAGATCTTGCAACAAAATCGGATGTCTTTTGTTGGGAGTGTTGAGCAACCTGCTGATTATACTTTCCAGCAGGATAATGATCCCAAGAATACGGCGAAATCCTCCAAGAAATGAAGAAATGGTTGTCTGAAAATAATGTTAATGTTTTACAATGGCCAAGTGAGTCACCAGATTTTAATCTAGTTGGAAACTTGTGGAAATTTTGGAAAATTCCAACCCGAAAAAGAGCACCAGCAAAAATCAATAATCTAAAGAAAATAAGCAAGGAAGAATGGTACAAAATACCTAATATTTATTGCAAGAAATTGAGAACTACAGGAAGAGATTACTGGCAGTTGAAGTGAATAAAGAGTATTCTATAGATTATTAAATGAAGATAATGCGTTTTTCTGTACTATACGATTAATTCTTTCACTCGTAAAAATGAAATCAATAAATAGCACTAATTTCTGTAAAATTAATTGTAATCTAAATTTATATACACATATCAGTAGAATATACCCTTATATAGTAAATGTATATAAAAATTTCGTTCAGGCTATATTTGAAAGATACAAACTGAAAATGTTCATATGTACGAATATTTATTTCCCCCCACTGTATCTACTTCTTGTTCATTTGCTAGCTTCTTTGTTTATTTACTTGTCTCAGTAATTAAATGCTCTATATTCTATTTTGACTGTGAGTCTTGTTCATTTTCTTCCATCTTCGAAGAGCGAGGTTTAGCCGAATGCATATCTGCTTCTTTATTTTGTTTTTAATGTAAGTAAGACGGCATCTCTTGGGAATAGTCCACGTTACTTGAATGAATTTAATGAATAGTTTGCTGAAAAAGAAAACAACAAAATATTTCCTGGTTAGCAAAGATAATGTTAGCCAAAGTGTAGATATTAATGTACTATAGCCGTAGTTGTTTGTTTAAAAGTAAAGGAAAATATTTTATGTGAGTAATAAGCTTTTTATCATTATATAGCTGTGTTGTGACAGGATAAATTCATGACAAAAATGTAAGCATATGCAAGCTGCAATCCAAATATTTTTGTAGTGGTAGAACTCTCAAGTTTATGTTAAAACTAATGTATGCGACAGATAAGCTGTTATGTTGAAATTTAATGCATTGTTGAAAGAAAATAATGAAGATTTTCACTCAAAAGAAAAAGACGGAAATTTATTTGAATAAGTAAAAGCTGACAAGGATCGAAAATTATATACTTATTGTTAGTTGATGAAGCATAGACAGATACATCTCCACTAAAGACAAATGGATTTCTTGGCTTATTAAAATTAAGTTGGCTGGAAATTAATTAAAAAGTTGAGGATTTATCTATGAATGTAACTGCCAAAAATGTATTTTTCATATTTTTGGAGGGCTAATATTACTTAAATTATTTACTTTTTTGATCAAATATTGTCGTTTGCGAAGTTTCTCAATATTTGAAAACGAGGGTGAATGTGCAGGTTAATTTTAAAATACAAAAATACAATAAAAAAAATTACATCTTCTCGAGCATATATTTTGGACATAAAACTAATCCTTTTTTCGTATAGAATTAAGTCAAATCCTATATATGTAAATACACACACACACAAATACACATACATATATATATATATATATATATATATATATGTGTGTGTGTGTGTATGTGTGAAAGAGAGTGGTTAGGCAGCAGTCGTTCATTTAAGCATGTTTCATTAAATAATTTTGTCTATATAATTTATCTATTTAAGATCCTTTCAAGTTTATTTATATGTGTCTTAGTTTCAGGTTGGAATTGGTAGATGAATTTCCCAAAATTGGCCAGAGCGCTTTCGAACTCTTCATAGGGTTTGCTTGCTTGTGTATGGTGTGCTTTTTTTTTTTTAAGAGTTTTGAAATTTTTTGAAAGTTTATACCATAACAAAAATATGGGAACTCAGAGTTGGATAAAACAGGGTAGCTGATGTATTTAACAAAAAGGAACGCCATTTAAATAGGGAACACTATCAACGGAAATAGAATACAATAGGAATACGGAATTAAAAAAAAAAACTTAAATAAATTATAAAGACGAAACTTGTCTTTATTATTCAATGATCACTCGGGCGAAGGAATTTATGTTGCATAGTCACAACCAACTAAACACATATACATGTGGAAACAAAGTCAACACAATAATGACGAATGGACACAGTTCTTTAGAAAAATATGCCTCTCACACTTTATTCAAAATGGTTGCGAAAGGATTATATGTGAGAGGTGAGTTGGAGACTGAATAAAAACTGCAACATATTGCTCCGCAGCTCTTCTGGCTAAAGCAGCACTTCTTTCTCATCTTGCGGGGCTGCTCAACCGGGGGCCATGAGGGCCCAGCTTTCTGCTGGGTCTGGTTATCACTGCTTCGAACAGCAACAACTGACTCCAAACTAGCTGAACTTCCTATCGAACCAGGTTATATCATTGTTTGACATCCACCTGCTTCCTATGAGCGTCACATTTGCACCCAATTCAACCCGTCCACGGTCAAAGCTATACCCTGATATCTTCGACCAGATGCACCTGTTCCTTGATTGACGGCTGGGTTAATATTTTACATTTACGGCTGCCTCTCGCATAATGCAAAGTCCTTCGAACGAATTGAGCACTCTGGTGTTCGGTAAGGAATAATGTAAACAAACGAACGCTGCTGCTGCTGCTGTTGCTACATAATACTTTATAATTCTTTAGCTGACGTGGTATGCTTATTGGCTGAATAGTATGATGCTAAGTCTAACGTAAAGTTGGGAAGGTTTCGATCCCTCCTTCGAGTGTCCTACGTGTCTAGACACACTAAAGAGTTGTGATACAGCGAAACAGTCTGTCTGTTGATGACTATATATATATATACACCTACATATATAAATATATATGTAAACATATTTACATACATATTTATGAAACTCTTATGATACTTACTGGATTTTAGAATAGCTTTAAATAGAGCATACATTTTGAGATCTAAAAAAGGAACCTTTATATAACAGTCACTTTGATCCCATCCCATTTCTTGAGATGATATTTTTCTAAATTAAGGCATATTGGATGGACAGCTATCAATAAGTTATCGATCAAATGGAAGTCAGACCTGACCGATAAAATGAAACGCAGTTTCTTCCAAACAGCGGTCGCGTCGATACTGCTATATGGATGCACTACTTGGACGCAAACAAAACGGCAGAAGAAAAAGCTAGAATGCTGCGAGCAATATTGAACAAGTCCTGTAGGCAACACCTCACAAAACAACTATACGGCCACCTACCTCCCATCATCAAAACTATCCAAGTTAGACGAACCAGACATGCAGGACACTGCTGTAGAACCAGGGACGAGCTCATAAGTGATGTACTCCGATGGACCCCAACATATGGCCGAGCAAAAGCAGGACGACCAGCTCGAACATACATACAGCAGATATGTGAGGATACGAGATGTAGCCCTGAAGACTAGCCAGGGGCGATGAACGATAGGGAGAAGTGGCGAGACAGGGTCAGGGATATCCCTGCTGGCGGCACGACATGATGATGATGATGATAATGGTACTAAGTGAGTTCAATTTAGTGTCAATACTACTTTGTACCAGCAAATCGACGGAATCGCTATGATTAGTCCCCATCGAGCAGCAATGGATAATATTTTCGATGGGTTTCAGGAATAAAGTCTATTTGAAACAACAAACAAACCACTTTATTATTCATGTTGTGTTGATAACACATTTATTATGCTATCCTGAAGATCTCTTAACAGACCAATTTTTTTTTTTTTACATCTAGTGTTAAGATTTAAGTGTGAATTACAAACAACTGCCTTTCTTTTCATGATGTCCTAGTTAAACATGCTAATTTATATTTTCAAACTTATATCTACCTTAAACCTACTTTAATCAGATCATATACGCGATTGGGATCATTCTGCACCTTAACGCGTAAAATCAATTTAATTAAAACTCTGGTTCACCGAGCTTTAAGGATCTGTTCTAACTCAAAACCTATTGACAAATTTAACTTCATTTAAACAACTCTTTTATAAAATGGATGCCCTGAGGACAAAACTACTATTACTATGAGATATAAATTTAGGCAGTTCTCTGATAATGCTAAATTTTGGCCCTTAAAATTTTCCTGTATATCTTAGATTACCATAGATATGCAACGCTTCCAACCAAATGATAGAACAAATTAAAATATCTTTAGCTGTTGTTTCAAAGCTGTTAATCTACGATGTGATCTAACGCACCTTTTCCACCTTATCTAAAATATAGTGTGTCCCTTAATCATGTTTTTTTGAAATCTAGATATTTCATTGTCAATGTGACATTTGCTATATCAACCACACAACAGAAAGTATTAGGCATATAATAAAGCCACACGTGCCCCGAGCTATACGATTTATTGTTTTAACCGTTCAACTTATTCGTGCAATCTGAACACGACTTCTTCAATTACTCGATACATATTGGGCAACGTCATCTGCTCTGATGCATATAACCCATGTTTACTATTCTTGATGTCTCTATTAGTGAATTACAATCATCAATACCAGAGATGCTTTATATCACTAAACATCAACCTATTATCTGTAGCAAAACAGATTTTACAATCTTCTTTTCTTCACTCCAACCGATTATACTGCAACCATGTCGGATTCAGTCATAAAAAAAAACAAAGAAAAATCGTACCAATCACGAAAGGTAGACTTTTTTTTACATTCCCCAATTTCTAAAGTCTTTCTTCCCTCATTTTGTCGTCAACTGGCTTTACATATGCCTCGCTTCTGCTTTATGTCACGGTGTTTATCTATAGAAACGTGACGGGAAAAAAAGTCTTTTAACCACCGTTCTATATGAACAAACGATAAATGAGACACATAAAATTCATTGCGACTTTGATATATAAAATGATCATCCAATCCAGGACAGAAGACGAGTCTTACTGTCAATTAACCAAAAGAAAAGGGCTTCTCAATTTGTGAATTGCCCAGTCAGTCGAGGCAGTAGATGACACCGACTGCACCTCTGTAGAAGGGTACGACCCCCCACGAGTGTTCTTGATATGACACTAAACAATCTGATGGTGAGGTTCCAGTATGGCTGAAGGCTTGGGGAATGTGGCGTACCCCTTCATTGCCATCTCTCCAATGTCCTCTCTGGCACAGAGCGGTACCACCTGAAAGGGTCCTATCTATAGGGCAAATAGAACTAATATGTGTACTTATGCTAAACTGAATTACTTGAAATAGAACTGTTTTGACATTTAACTACGTGTGGACAAAAGATATGCTTATACTAAACTGAAATACTTGAGTTAGAACTCTTTGACTGAACTGGATACCTTGAAATAGAAAAATTTTCACGATTAAACTGTGTAATTATACTAAACAGAATTGTTTAAAATAGAATTGATTATTTGTATAAAATGGATTTGGCGTGAAACCCAAACAACCAACCAATCATCAATTTTTCGAAGCTGCTGACCGTAGATTGTCAAAGCAAGAAAGAAAAATGATTGACAAATACTTTGATCTTGCCTTAGAGGGGAACAGTTTATGAAACTTGAATTTGACGGTGATGAAACACGACGAGACCTACATTTAGATAAATGTTATATCTCGCTAAGAACAAACCGACTCGTTATTTACTTAGATATGAAAAGTTTATTTTTGACCGCTACAATTTCATAGCAGTCAGACGCGAAACGAGAAAGATAGGTCGAATGATTTCTGTTGTTACATAGAGATGGAATCGGATTCAGGGGCAGCAGACGAACGAAAAAACTCGATTTCAATTCCTTCACCCTTCTCTTCTCCTCCCCCACCAGAGGCTTCTCAACTGACCATCTCTGCCTCTGAGCTCTGAACTATGAACTACCCCAAACTGACTCAATTAAAATAACTCTGCTTATGTGATATAACCTTATTATTTCCTTCCCTAAAGATATAAGGAAACGTGTTGTCATCGTCTATGCGTAATGTCATCATATAAGCCAGCCGACATGCCCTCAGTTTGTTTACTTTTTCATATACCGCCTTCAACATATGATTTCAAACAAACTGTCAACTAAATAATCCGCCGACACGCGCTACAATTATACCCTAACCCTCACCCTATGACCTTCGCGTCTAACACTCCCATTCGGTTTTTCTTGCCACTTACTATTTACCAATAAAAAATACATAATTACCTAATATAATTAATTTTCCTCCTTATTTGAATTATAGGTGATACTTATTAAAGATGACAATCTTGAAAAAGTTCCCAGTGACCCAGAAAATAACCTGATGCAATTAGAGAAAAAAGAAAGAATAAAAGAATGGATAGAAGAACATTCAATACTTTTTGGAGTGCTAAAAAGACTGGCTATCACTCAAAATTCCGTGAAAGACCTCTAGTTAAAACTGAAGAGAAAAAAAATCGCAATCAATGAAAATAATTTTACATAGATTACAGTTGTATACAAGCGATAAGCCTTGAAATGAAGGTACGTGTAAAACGAAAATACTTTTATACAGTCTAATATTTTCGCTTGTCAATCGTAAGAATACCTTCCTGTGATATTCACACGTCAAATGTTTTGCTTTTGTTTGTCCTTTTAGAAAACAAATGTACGCATTTTATTTCCTTCTTTTTCCTACGCAAAATGTTAACTGACAGCAATGGATGCTTGACTACTACTACTACTACTACAAATAATAATAATAATAATAATAATAATAATAATAATAATACGCGTTCGTAAGATAGGTTGATAGATTGATAATGAAAGAGAAAGAGAGAGAGAGAGAAACAGAGATAAGTTTTTAGAAGCTTGAGACAGCCAAAATATGTCACGACATTACAAACACCTTGATGGTTGAAGGAATCGTCAGACGCATTAATTCTGAGTCCTGTTACAAAGATAAACACACTGAAGCTAGAATTATGCTAAAATATTTTGCAGTTGATAAAAATCAGAGACAATTGTCAATGTAACCTCGAATATTCTTATTATAATTGATTATTGTAAATCATATTAATTTTGTAAAGGAATATCTATTTTCATCATCATCATCATCATCATGTCGCACCGCCAGCACGGATATCCCTGACCCTCTCTCGCCACTTCTCCCTATCAATCATCACCTCCGGCAGGTCTTCAGGGTTACATCCCATGTCCTCACATAGTTGCTGTATGTAAGTTCGTGCTGGTCGTCCTGCTTTTGCAAATCCATATGTGAGGGTCCACAGGAGTACATCGCTTATGAGCTCGTCCTTGCTTCTCCAGCAGTGTCCCGCGTGTCTGGTTCGTCTAACTTGTATAGTTTTCGTGATGGAGGGCAAGTGTCCGTATAGTTGATGTCTCGTGGGGTGTTGTCGCCAGGACTTGTTCAATACTGCTCTCAACATTCTTGTGTAATTTCTAGTTTCCTCTCCAGCCGCTTAGTTAGCGTCCATGTGGTGCATCCATATAGCAGTATCGACACAACCACTGTACGTCCGACTTCCATATGATCGAGAGCCTATCGATAGCTGTCCATGCCTTCGTCAGTCGTGTGTCGATGTCTTTTTCGGTTGATGAGACGCTACTTCCTAGGTAGGTGAATTTGTCTACTAGTTTCAGAGAGGCTCCGTCTAGTGTGGCAATGTTGCCCGTTTGGTTGTAACGCATATATTCAGTTTTGTTTCCATTGACATGGAGGCCAATGCCTGCTGCAGCCCGTTCCAGACTATGCAGTAGTGTCTCTGCTTGATTTGGCGTGTTCGCTAGTAACGCCAAGTCATCAGCGTAGTCGGCGTCCGTGGTTGTTTTTGCGGGGTACCTTTTGCTTCTTCTCTTAGTCAGCTCGAAGCCATTTTCTGTGATTTTGTCGATCGAAGTCGTAAGCACATAGTCTAGACAGATGATAAAGAGGTACGGGGCTAGTTTATCTCCTTGTAGTACTCCTGCAACAATGTCGAAGTATTCTGTGTCTCCATCTGGTGAACGTACTTTCACTTTGGTGTTTCTGTAGAGAATCATTATCGCTGCTATGGTTTCTTTTGGTAAGCCGTATGCTAGTAGGATTTGCTCCATCTTCACTCTGTGTATGGAATCGAAGGCCTTGGTAAAGTCGACAAATAGTAATGTCGCCTGAAGGTTTTTTGCCCGAACGCCTTCCAGGCAGGCAAACATGAAAACTTCGCTATTAAGTAATTGGTGATATTAATTGTAAGCTCAGCATTGTTTTTAAAAAAGAAGGCATCGCTGAGACAAATTCACTTACCTAGGAAGCACCGTCGAATCAACCGAAAAGGACATCGAAACGAGGTTAACGAAAGCATGGACAGCTATCAATAGGCTATTGATTATATGGAAATCAGACCTAACCGATAAAATCAAACGCAGTTTCTTCCAGGCAGCGGTCACATCGATACTGCTATATGGCTGCACTACATGGACGCTAACAAAACGGCTGGAGAAGAAGCTAGACGGCGATTACACAAGAATGCTACGTGCAATCTTGAACAAGTTCTGGCGGCAACACCCCACGAGGCACCAACTGTACGGCCACCTGCCACCTATCACGAAAACTATTCAAGTTAGACGAACCAGACATGCAGGACGCTGCTGGAGAAGCATGGACGAACTCATAAGAGATGTACTCTTATGGCAGTGCAAAAGCAGGACGACCAGCACGAACATACATTCAGAAGTATGTGAGGATACGGGATGTTGTCCTGAAGACCTACCTAGGGTGATGAACGATAGGGAGGAGTGACGTGAGAGGGCCAGGGATATCCGTGCTACCAGCGCGATATGATGATGATGATGATGAGGAAGTATCAAAACAATGATAAACACACACGCACGCACGCATATACCCAAACGTACATGTGTGTGAGCGTGAACGTTTGCAGATAGATTAAGAAAAAGACAGATAAAGAGGCTTACATAGATAGATAGATAGATGGATAGAATATTATGACAGACGAGATATGACAAAGATATCTTCTACTGTTCTGAAAAAAAAAAATCATGTCAGAGCTACGCAAGCGCGAAAGCATGTTTGAATTGTTCAATTTTGATGGGCTAAATACTACAGTGACGGAATTAATGAAAATTATTTACACACCCATACACACACACACATATACAGACACATCCATAATATATATATATATATATATATATGAGTGTGTGTGCATGTGTGTGTGAGAGAGTTTGGTTTGTCTTATGAAGAATGTTTTTGTATCAAAGTGTACTCGCTATATATGTATCTGTCCCACTCTTGTCAGAACAAATGTTTTAACTTCCGTAGGTTTTATTTGGTTTCATGGCATATCAACTCACGTTGGTTATTTAATTCAAAACACTGTTTTTGCACACACACACACACACACACACACACACACACATACACACACACACACACACACACACACATGCAATCATGCATTCAAACTCACAACACACAGGCGTATATATATATATATATATATATATATATATATTATGGATACACACAGTTAAATGATCCAAAAATTCTATTTCTAACAATTCAATTTAGCATGAGTCTACAAAGTTTAATGCAATTTCTGCTATGTATCACTAACAATTAAATTAAGCATTCATCATTTGTTTCCACACAGTTAAATGATCAATCAGTTCTATTTCTAACAATTCAGTTGAGCATTAGTCATTTGTTGTCTCTCATTTTAAATATCAAGCAGAACAATTCCATTGGAATATCGTAGCGATGCGTAGGGACATGTAATGTAACAACCATCCATTTGATGTGTAACAGTACATATACATTACGATCTATATTAAGCATATTTTGGTTTGGTTTGGTTTGGTTTGGTAGGATTTATGGCATATCAACCTTTGTGGGTTATTTAACGCCAAATCCATTTTTATGTAAATAATCTGTTCTATTTAAAACAATTCAGTTTAGCATAAGTACACACTTTAATTGTCAAAAACATTTATTTCAAACTATTCAAAAAGTTATATGTAACAATTCAATTAAGTATAAATAGATTTTTAATGTTGAAAAACAGTTCTATTTCAAATAATTCAGTTAAGCATAAGCACGCAGTTTAAATGTAAGTACAGTTTGATGGTCAAAAACATTTCTATGTCAAGCTATTCAGTTTAATCAAACAATTCATTTTAGCATAAGAATGCTCTTAGTTCTATTTAAACCATAGATAGGGCCCTATCAGGTGCTACCATTCCGGGCCAGAGTGGACCTGGGAGCGATGGAAATAGAGGGGTACTTCGTATTCCCCAAAGCTCCAGCATTGCTGGAACCTCACCATCACATTGTTTAGTGTCATATAACGGGACACTCGTTGGTGGGGGTCTTACCCATCTGCAGAGAAGCAGTTGGTGTATTCTACACTCCCAGCTGACTGGCCAAAAAGCATATACTGGCAGCAACATTCCACAAAACAGCAGCTGTACGGCCACCTAAAACCCATCTTGAAGACCATCGAAATTAGACGAACAAGACATACGGGACACTACTTGAGGAATAAGGAGGAACTCATTTGTGACGTTTTTCTATGGAATCCTTCATATAGACGAGCAAGTATAGGCCAACCAGAAAGAAGTTATCTGCAATAGCTCTGTACAGACAGGATGCAGCTAGGAAGACCTACCGGAAGCGATGGATAATAGAGACGGATGGTGAGAGAGATTTTGGGAAATCCGATCAAGCTGCACGGCTTGATGCTGATAATAATGATGATGCATAATTTCCCCTGAAGTTAAGCAGTAATGAGTCAGTCCAATGCTTAGATGAGTAATCACTTAAGCAAGCTCATGTACTGAAAGCAAGCCGAGGCCTATATGCCACATCTATGCTAAACTCTGTAAATAACTATACATAACTCATTTTAAGAAAACGTCTTCATGAAATGAAAACTTCATTCCATTTAGTCAATTATAAATAATAAAATATGATGTTCAATCCAAACAAAATCTACGCAGTGAAAATTCCATTAGCAGATAACGTTTATGTAATATTTGGCTTATTTCATTTTATACTTATTGCAATCATCCTTAGACCTTTATAAAAATGATTAACTTTCTATGAAAATAGAATAAGAATGTCACCAAAAAAAATTATTTCATCAGGGACACAAATTTCTTTGCAGTAAATTTACCAAAAAATGCTCTGAGGGACAACAACGAAAGCACTGATTTTTTTGTTGATTTTAATATTTTTTCGTTAATAAAGGCAATAATTTTTTTTTATATTTGGAGATGTAAAAGTACATTGTCATAACGATGAAATTGATGTTAACGATTAAATGCATCTTCATTATGCAAATGGATTTTTACGTTGGATCGACACAATAAATTTCATTTCGAAGGCAGATCTTTGTTGAATGTAATAAATTGAATATTTCGTTGATGTTGTAATTAATTGACGAATCATGGGGTATAAACACGATTTTATTTGGGATATTTTCAATGATGATAGAAGCTTGCTTCTTACACTTCCTATACGACAAAATAATCCCTGATTTTTACGCAATTTTTAAAATGATCTTCAAAATGTTTATAGAAACATTTGCCTAATAGTTGCATTCATAGTTTAGAGTAGACTCAGAAAACCCATTCTGAATTTACAGTAAACAGTAGCTTTGTAGCAAATTCTCTACCACTCTCTCTTATATATATATATATATATATATATATATATATATATATATATATATATATGTGTGTGTGTGTGTGTGTGTGTGTGTGTGTATAATGCGCGTGCGAACGCGCGCACGTGCGTGCGTATGTGTGTGTGTGTGTGTGCTAACGCTTGTGTTTCTGTTTACTCACTGCTTCTACACAAACATTATATGATACAAGTTCAATTTTGAAAAAAAAACGGAGTTTTAGGTATGAATTCAGAGTTTCTTTCTCCGAGACAGGTCATTATACCACGGCTAAAAAGCTCAGCCTATCCAAACATGAAACTATTGCTGGAGGGCATTCTCAAGTTAAGCAAAAAAGAATAAAAGAAATAAAGGAAAGAAGGAAAGAAAAGACAAAAAGCAACGAACTTTAGAAAAAATATTAGAAAAGGAGGTCTTGAATATTTCTAGTACACCGCGCGTCTGTATATGTATCTCACAAGTACCTTGAGAAAATCCTAACATCTATAAAAGTGCCGATTCATCGTGTCCACTGTCCAATTGTCTATCTTCCCTTGCCCACATTTCGACTCTGACTTGTCATCGTCATTGCTGCTTTGAGAACAATCTCTGCTCCAGTGCTGACTTCTTTAACTGAATTCTTTGGCCAAAGTGCTAACTCTGATTGGCCATCCTCCTCATTCTCCTGTGCTGACTTCTGACTGACCAACTCTCTTGGTTCTTCTAGCCCCTATCCGTCTCGGTTCTTCATGCTCAAAAATCGTAGATTCACGTGGGCGCATCTCTTTGTCAATGTTCACGACAAACCACCCACGTGTATCCACACAAAGAAATCTCGCAGACAATTCTGCGCGGAGATGCTGAAGATAAAATCCGTTGATTAAGATATCCATTCATACACAGACACACACATACATTGTTGAACTGTTATCGGTATAACCTGTCTCCTGGAAGGTCATTCTTCTGTGTGAACTTTCCAACCAGCAGCAGCAGTAGCAGAAATTTCTGGTTAAAACTGACCAATCAGAGAATAGGACTGAAAACGTTCACAATCAGTCGCAATTATCATCGGGTACTTAATTACCGTTTTCATTTTCAACCGGAAAGACGTATCTTTTATATTACCAACACTGGAATCTTTGAATAGAAGATCAAAATGGCGACAGGAATTTTAACAGGTTATTACCAAAACAGTACAATATATATATATATATATATATATATATATATATATATATGAATGAACATTATTGTGTCACAGAGGCAGAATACATGAATTCATATCTTTCTCAAGAACATCAGCGTTATTTGAAATGTTTTGTTCAGATTTGAGCTTGTATTCTATGTATGTAAAATCATGTGTGTAAAATCATTTCTGCAACTAGTCTAAGAGAAGGAAAACTCTGAATTCAAACCTGTTAAACCCCGCTTAAAAACTGACCTTGTGTCCTATATTGTCCAAGCGGAGGGGTTGGGTAAATATGGTAAAATCATTTCGTTAGCAGAAAATAAATACAGTTTATAACTTTAAAATTTGTCTCAGTCGGCGGGGATTGAAATAGGCTTACAGCACCCCAGTTGGGAGCTTAAGAAAACCCATATTTAGGGCTATACTGGTTATGACACCAAACTGCATCTGATGCTGAGATTCTTCTTGGAATATCGAGAGTGGTATATACCCCTCTATTACCATTACTCTCAGGCTCACTTTGGCATTATGAAATAGTACCCGTTTTTGGTCCTTTTTATTAGGCAAATATATCTGCTTAAAAATCAATTGTATTTGACTGAACTGTGAGTAATGAATAAATAATTCAAAAGTATGAATAAACACTCAAAATATGGAAATATGATCGTTTAATGAAAGCCAACAATAAGCAGAGAATAACACTTGACGTATTGACATGCCATAAAAATCAATCAATCAATCAATTAATCAAAATTAATGTAATATTTTTATTCTATATTGCAGTAATATAGTTGGTATAATCTCCAAAACATGTATTCAATAAACAGAAAATATTGTCTAAAAAAATTTGGTTTGATTTAGTTTTTTGGCTTATCAATCATTGTAGGGGTGTAATGGTTAAATCGATGGACTGCCGAATCGTAGAAAGCGAGTTCGAACTCCAGTCGCGCTTATACGTTAACTTTAGGTCAAATACCTTTGGGAAAGGTATGAACCCCCTTATTCTCCCACCTATAGGTTAAATAGCACAACTAATGTTCTTCTTTAAGGAGGGCTTTGGCATTAAATAACCTACAAAGGGTCATATGCCATTAAACACAGAAACCAAACCAAACCATTGTTTGTTATGTAATGAAAAATATGTTTTATACATATATCTTGGATATATATTGTTTGTAAATATAAATCAGCAAAGTATAATAGTTCCAAGTATTGCTATGTATTACTAATAATCCAATAAAAAACAGTCATTTGTTCATACCCCGTTAAATGGTCAAACAGTATATAATTCAAGCGATTCAATTTAGCAAAATCATTTATTTGACTCCAGTTTAAATGTCAAACAGCTCGATTTGACACATTGATAGAAACTTATTAGTTTCTACCACTCCAGGGCAGAGTGGACCTTGGAGCAATTACATATAACATGGGCTTTTGGTTCGCTCCTAGTGACCCCGTGTGCTTAGTTAGCAGTCACGTTGTGGTTAGTAAACAGGGCAGCGCGTTAGAACAGTCGGGTCAAACAGGTGTGTAACCTCACGGTCAGATTTAGACAGAGGGCAGAAAATCAGGAGTCGAGCCAGGGACATGCAGCTGATCAGAGGCGTCTCGAACCTCTCTGACGACACGGCTTGCAAGGGGTGCAAGCGTTGACACCCACTAGCTCGCTCAAGATGATACGGGATAAGAAGAAGATCACTCTCTGAGTATATGTCTCTCCATCTATCTCTCAACTAATAACAAACTGGGCCCCTTTCGAGAATAAAATGAGAGATATTTTTTTATAAAGAAGTGTTTCGTTCGTTCATTGAATTTCGTAGATCATGTTTGATTGAGTATACAACACAATTTTCGGAGGTTGCCGTGGTGTAATGATTATCGTCGTAGGGAATGGAGACGGCGACACGAGTTCAAATCCTGGACGAGACTGGTTGCATTTCACATAGCACTAATACCCTTGGGAAAGGTATGAATCCAATTATTTTCCCTCCAGCTATGGGTAAATAGTAGGACAGACTGAGATCTTCAGCCTTGGTGAGGCAACTAGTCTAGGAGAAGGAATATTCTGAATTCAAACTTGTTAAACTCCGCTTAAAAATTGACTCTGTGTCATATCCTGCCCGAGCGGGGAGATTGGTAAATACAGTATAAAACACAATAGCAATGAAAATGAACTCCACATTCCTCATAGCTCCAGCATTACTGAAGCTTCACTCTTGTTATATTGACATCTACAGCATCATAACGACACAATAATAAAGACAGACACAGGAAGATTTCTTTAACAAAATATACCTCTAACTTTATTTGTAAGGGTTCGAAAAGGTTATTCCAGGTTTGCCTGTGAGAGGGAGCTGGTGACCGAACATAAACTGTAATACTTTGACCCCCACTCTTATGGCCGTCAACGTTGTGTCTTTCTCATTCTCATGATGCTCAACCGGAGGCCCTGGGGTCCACTCTGCTGGGTGCTGGCTTTCTTTTCTGCTTCTTATCAGCAACTTCTCTGGTACCCAAACTCCATCGGGGTTTACTGAGGGCTCCCCCAGCCGGGTGTGGTTTCCCTACCAGATCTCGTCTATAACTCCGTCTTCAACTGTAACTGGGACTCGAACTCTGTCTGTCTTCTATCTTGACTGAGTTATATAACGCCCACTCGATCGCCCACTCAATCTTTGAAATCGTATGTTTGATCGTCATCAAGCGGAGATAACTGTCATGCAGTTCACAGGTCACTCTCTTCCGGTGCTTCAGTCTATGAGAGTATCATGTGATTTTTTAGCTTGTCCCATTTTGTTAGCCAATTTCCACCCACGCGATTTCCTCTCCTAACTGCCATTGGAATGTGTCACTTCCTTCCGGTGCATCACCTTGGAATGGCATTTTGGGCCGGGTCGAAGGTCAAAATACTATCACATAGTTTAGTATCATATCCAGATCACTCGGCGGGGGGTCTTCTTCTTCTGCACAGATTCTGTTGTTATATTCTACAGCCCCAGCCGCCCGGGCTCAATATCGTTGGTGGAGACCTTTCATTTACACTTTCATATGTAAATTTTTCCCGTATGTGGTCACGCACTATTCCTATCGAACATCTTGAATTTTTGTTTGCTCAAAGCGAACATGCTCATCTTCAAAATGGTGTATAAAAGCTCGAATAGATTGCTTCTGCACCACCCACCAAACAAAATCTTATCAAATACGCATGCATATTTTCACTTTTGATTTGCTTCATACATTTGCTTCCTTCAAAGCTTTTATTTCAGTTCTTCTGAAATATATATTTCACAAAAAGACATTGAGAAAATATAGAGAAAAGTGGAAGTCAGTACTTGCTTTTTGGTTGACTCCTGCCTAAAAATAGGAATATATTTTCCAAATTGTAGATGGGAGTAAATCGTTGTTTGACATAAATTCAAAATTTCATCTATTTTACAATCGTAGTTGTACTACCGCTGTCAAGTGTAGACAAAATCAGATAACAGTTATACGCAACAAGATTATCGAATCGTGGTATGTCTCCCTTGTCTAAAATACTTATTTGAAACGTTATGCTAATTATGTACTACTGATCCTTTATGGCACTGAATGCCAAATTCTTAGGGAAATACAGCTGGTTTGAAATTAAAGTATTCCTTTTATTTGACTAAAGAACATAATCTGCCCTACTACTTACACATAGCTGAAGGGGAAACAATAGAATTTGAGCACAGTGAAATAAAAATGGATTCATCCAGGATTTGAACGCTGATCAACGATTCCATTTCATAACCGTTACACTACATTTTTATAGTCTTTTTAGGTTTAGTCTTATAGACCCTATAAAATTTGATTTTTTATTGGCATCTAAATTTAACTACATTTGTTTTTTTAGCCTTATAATCACGTGGCTTATTCAGGTAAAACTACTACTCCCGTGCTGTTGAGGTTAATGTGCTGGACAGTGATATCATAGTTTAGTGGGTTTTTATTTTACAAGTATGGCTCAGGCATTAAATAACTTACGTAAGTTGATATGCCATCAACGAAAGAAACCAATGAAAAAATTGTCGAATATTAAGAAGAATATATTATATTATATATATATCATTATATATGTTTATGATACATTATTATATTATTATAATATTATTATCATTATGTATATTATATATATTTATATTGATTTATAATATATAATATATTACATATTATAGAATATTATATATTATATATATTATATATTATATATATTATATATTACATATATTATATATATTATATATCATATATTATATATATTAATAATATTATATATTATATATGTAATTTTATATATATTATTATTATTATTATTATTATTATTATAATATATGATATATTATATATTATATAATATTATATATTAATATTATATATCAATAATATTATATATTATATATTATATATTATATTATATATATATTGATAATATTATATATTATATATATAATATTATATATATTATATTATATATTATAAAATATATTATATATTTAAAATATATAACATATTATTATATATGATAACATTATTATATATATTCTTTAGCATAGGGATATTATATATATTTATAATATATTATATTATTATTATTATTATTATTATTCTTATATATATACATATTTATAATATATAATATATTATATATTATATAATATCTTATATTAATAATATTATATATTATATATATTTTATATTATATATCATATATATTATATCATATTATCATATACATATATATTAATACTATTATATATTATATCTATAATATTATATATATTATATTATATATTATATAATATATAATATATATTATATATACTATATAATATATAATATATTATTATATATATGTTTTAGCATAGGAATATCTTTTGTCGTTGGTGAGCATTAATCTTAAAGTTAAATCATTCTTTTTTATCTTAATTTTCGCTGTTTTTTTAATCAGATTTTAATCTTGCCAAATCGGGTGCAGTCGTAGTAATTTACGAAGCTCTTTTCTTCGATGTGGCACAAGGCCGAATGAATGGGGCACCTAATGAGACTCGAACTCACTCGTGTGGGTTTGCTTGTCACGGTTGCTAACCATTACCCCACCAAAGGTGCCGTAATCCGGTGGAGTCGTAGAATAAATGGTTTGCCTGTCTTTAGAGGCTTTAGCCCCCCTCCCCCCATGGTCCTGGACATGACATGAAACAATCTGGTGGTGAGGCTACAGTATTTGAGCTTTGGGAAGTGTAAAGTACCCCTTTGTTACGATTGCTCCCAGATTCACACGGAGAGGTACCACCTGATAAGGTCTTATCTATGGGTCAAATATTAGAGTTTGACGCTTAAAGTGCCAAGAAATGACTTATGGTAAAGTTAATTATTTGAAAACAAATAACTGATGTTTAATTGAATTGTTTGTAATTCATAATAATTCTTGGAACGATATAACTACAAACAAAAGAATAAGCTTTGGCTCATTGAAAAACATCAAATAAGTAGGTTTGATAAATATATATATATATATATATATATATGTATATATATATATATATATATATATATATAAAGGGGACACCTGCAGTCAATGTGTGCACCTAACTAAATCGAAAGGCAAGGTATATAAAACGAAAAATTATTATATAAAAAAAATCCCTCTGCAATTATATAACAATTCCATAAAACAAACCACCACTAAACAAAATGATTCAGTCATGTGATTATCTCCATGACAGCAAGGAATAGCGTGCATGCTAGAATAAACAGTATAATATTGGTGAGATGTTTACAAAATACAATTGTTACTGGATTCAGGACTTCCGTTATGGAGGAAGTGAACATACACATTCGCATGATTTTGCCCTTTTGTAATAGCAAAAATATGATGGATTATGAAGATATCGTTTATGTTTATCATTTTGGGGATTATTCTTATCAATTATGATTAAGTTAATGCTATCGTTTTGTTATTTTATCTTTGTCATTCTGCATGTCATTCTGTCTGTCTGTCTCTCTCTCTCATTCCTTCTCTCTCTCACTTTCTTTCTGTCTCTTTCTCGGTCTATCTCTCTCTCTCTCTCTCTCTATATATATATATATATATATATATATATATATATATATATATATATATATATGCACACATAAATATATTTATCGACACATATGGTGAGATTTACATATATATATATATATATATATATATATATATATATATTCACACACACACAAACACACACACACACATATATATATATTTAGATAGATAGATAGATAGATAGATAGATATGTAGATAGATAGGGTGTCCGTGGTGTAATGGTTATCGTCATAGGAAATGTACGCGGTGACACGAGTTCAAATCATGGAGTTCAAATCCTGCATTTCACATAACACTTATACCCTTTGGAAAGATATGAATCCAATTATTCTCCCTCCAGGTATGGGTAAATAGTAGGACAGACTAGGTTCTTCAGCCTTGGTGAGGCACGTTGTCCAGGAGAATTAAAACTCTGAATTCAAAACTGTTAAACTCCGCTTAAAAATTGACCTTGTGTCATATCATGCCCGCGCGGAGGACTTTGTAAATATGGATAGGTAGATAGATAGATATTTATATGTACATATGGTTCAGTGATAATACTCTTTCATATATATATATATATATACACACACAAACACATACATATTACATACGTTATGTATGTATGTATGTATGTATGTATGTATGTAAATATGTATGTATGTGTGTATGTACACGTATGTGTACCATACATACTTTATTCAAGCAAAAGTGATATATAGGAGGACTTCTCTGCCGTGTAGTAAGACTTCCTCAATATGTGATCGGGATATGGCATTAAACAATCTGACTATCAGGCTCCAGTAAATCTTGAGCTTTGGAGAATGCTGAGTACCTCTTTGTTGCCATCGCTCCCTGGTTCGCACTGTCACGGAGTGGTACCATTTGATAGAATACCATCTATGACTCACGTAGAATTAAACTGTGTACTTATGCTAAATTGAATTGTTTGAAATAGACTGTACTTATGCTAAACTGAACTGTGTGAAGTAGAAGTCTTCATATGTATGAAAATGGATTGGCTATTAAATAACCTAAAATGGTTGATATGCCATAAAACGTAACCAATGACATAGTGGGAAGACTCATCATAAAATAGATGTTTTAAGCTGAAATTTAAATAATAATTTACTATCCTGTCTTCTTTGCAAGAGAATATTGATTTAATCGGTTCTGCGTTCAATATAAGCATCGTCTTTGAATCAATCAAATTATTTTGATAACATAGCAATTAAATTACATTTAGAATCTTTCCGTCCTTCCACAATAGAAGCATCCACGTCATCCTGGATTTTGATGACAACTGTAATCCTATCATTTTTTCAGCTGTTCTCGTTCTTATTAAAACAGGGAATATTCCATATGCTTCAGTCATCAGTTATCCTAATTATTTATGAGAGTGGCATCTAACTTGTTTCTTTGCTTTCTTTCAGATTTGAGTTTTTAAGATGATGGAAACCTATTTAAGTGCAATATTTGCCGGGAATATTTAAGGGATGTTAATGGCAGTAATCTTTCAAGCATGTATTCCTAAAACAATATATGGTCCCAGCTTCATCACCCTTTCAACTACGAGGAAGAAACTGGGTTCTGTTTAATTTGTTTGATCAACTATCACGCGTTAGTATGACCCAATGAAATGATAAAAGAACTACAGGTGCAAAGGAAAAAACAAAACAAAACAAGTCATCGCTAAGGCACCTGTTTCTATGTCATCATAAACATTACACGGTTATAATCCGGTTCACTTCATAAGTGGGAGAGAACGTAATACAGGATGTCTGAAAATAAATGTAACCCGTTAATATGATTATGATTTACTACCAGGACAAGTACAATGGTTGTCATTAGGAACACATTCTATAAAAAATGCATTCTCTCTGCTAGAGACATCTCATTAATGTTTTTATGAATTTTTATTATATCAGCTTCCAGGATATGTCATCTTTTTTTTTCTAATTTCTTGTCTCACTAATAAGTCATTATCATATTAATGATTTGCATCTTTTCTGAGATTGTTTTAAGGGATTGTGTCTCCAAACAAGTAGTGAAGACAAATATTTTTCGTCTCTTGTTCAAAGCCTTGTTTTCGATTATTAATAGTTGTTATAGCATACTAATTTTCGAATATGAAACAAAAAAAAAGAACTCAACATTATTACTAGTAGAGTTATTAGCAGTCAGATAAGTCCCATGTATATTAAGACAACCTATAACAGCATGCACTGGAATTTGCACAAGGCAGGTAGATTGGAATACGCAAAACTTAGTAAATAATACAAAAATCTCAACTCGATCCATGGTCTGTTCATTCTTCCCCAGTTGGGGTTCAATCCCAGGTCGAGTCATACCAAAGACTCAAAAAATGGTACTTGATGCCTCCTTGCCTAACACTCAGCATTATAAGGTACGGATCAAGGGTAAAGTGGAGCAATCCAGGGAAAGGAGTAGCGCCCTCCCCTACACCTTGGTGTAGTAAGCTATCGAAAAGGGAGCCTTCGGGTCACCTCGACTATGGTCGCCTACTTTACTTTTATATATATAATTAAGAATTAGCGTGGAATACTTCAAGCCATATAACTGAGTACACATTATTTTCATAATGAATTGCAATATATTGGCCACTATCTGTCACTAGTAACCCTTCGAAACACAAGACTTGGATTTTTTGAAAACAGCAATCAGTTTGGTATTAAGAGAACGACTCATAATGACCTACATTTTGGAATCAGTGAAACCGGCCCTCACTACTGTGAATGGGCTGGGATTCGTCAAGAACAGATCATTATATGATCAATTTAGATATACTACTTAACGAATTCCTGTGTGTATCTATTTATTCTTTTTATACATGCAAAATTCATAATATCAGAAAAAGGAGGGTGGGATATTTCTGCAACCACATGTCTTGGTTTTTCCTTTTCTGATTGAAACAACTTCATCGCAGCATCTAATCTTAATCCTTCCTTTGTCTCTTCGGTCAGCCAAATTTCTTCGAAATGCCCCAACATTGCAAAATAGATTACTGATACTATTACTGTTTAAAAATATATATTAGATACTTGAAAACATATAGATGCTTAAAAATAGATAAACCAACGATGGTTGAATTTAGGAAAAATCAACCGTATCCAACCCAACCAAACTAAACTATTTGATACAAATAAATAAAAGAAACCAAGTAGCCGTTAGAGTATTCATTTAAATCTGCGAGGTAAATTTATGAGAGCTCCTTGTTTCATCTACTAGCATATGAAATATTGCATGAAAAATTTGCTGTTCAAAATATTATATACCAGGAGTATGAAAGTGACAAAATTACTTATATAAACATTCTACTTTTTATTTACCAAAGATCAAAATGGCTGCGTGTGTGGGGGTGTGTGGGTGTGTAAGAGACAGAGACAGAGAGAGAGAGAGAGGGTGGGGACTGTTAAGGAAACGCCAGGTTGAAACACATCTTCATATTTACAACATATGGAAATAAATCTCCAGAGTCCCTTGCTTCCTCGTGCTTCTTTCACAAGAGACTGATTCATGGCCGGCTCTTAACTCGATGCCGCTTGGCCCACCTTTAAAGCTAGTGCCCAAAATGGTCTGCTCTCACTGCATACCGCTGATGGCTGAGTGACTTGGTGTTGAAAACTTCCCTCGTTATGTATATTTTTGGACCCCGTCACAGTTCTTCTTACGCAATTCACGTGACATATCCACGATCCCTTGTTTACCTGAAGATACGGCTGTACATCCTGTTTTAAAATACAAAATCTAACCGGTATGTCAAAGGTCAATATTCTTTCATTCATTCAATTCTTTTAATATCACCGGAAAGGAGACAGGTTTCTTGTATTGCCAACGGATGATTGGAAATAAAGAAGGTGGTAAACTCTAGATACACACACACACATACACACACACACACACACACACACAAAAATATATATATATGCAATCCCAATCTATGTCTTCATACATTATTTTCATTTCTATACCTATATTATGATTCTGACGTTATGACAAAAACACATATAATGCAATTTGTAAAAAAGAATATGACACAAACTCATGTCTGAGGGGAAAAATTCAATAAAAAAAAGGAAGAAAAGATTAGAAATATTCGCACTGCTTTAAAATAACCAATTTCTGGCTCTTTAGGTATATATATATATATATATATATATATATATATATATATATATATATGTGTGTGTGTGTGTGTGTGTGTGTGTGTGTGTTCGTCTTACTTGGATAGTTTTCGTGATAGGAGGCAGGTGGCTGTGTAGTTAGTGTCTTGTGGGGTGTTGCCGCCAGGACTTGTTCAAGATTGCTCGCAGCATTCTTGTGTAATTGCCGTCAAGCTTTTTCTCCAGCTGTTTTGTTAGCGTCCATGTAGTGCATCCATACAGCAGTATCGATACGACAGCTGCCTGGAAGAAACTGCGTTTCATTTTATCGGTTAGGTCCGATGCAGGACACTGCTGGAGAAGTAGGGATGAGCTCATAAGTGATGTACTCCTATGAACCCCCATATATAGCCGGGGAAAAGCAGGACGACCTGCACGAACATACATTCAGCAGCTATGTGAGGATATGGGATGTAGCCCTGAAGACATGCCAGAGGCGATGAACGATAGGGAAAAGTGGCGAGAGAGGGTCAGGGATATCCGACCTAGCGGCACGACATGATGATGATGATGTGTATGTGTGTGTTTATGTATACTTAAATCTTTACCATATTTGTTAAAGCTGAGCACATAATATCAGTGAAAGATCATAGGAATTATATGTTTTAATAGACCAGCCCTGATGATTGCAGAATGGAGAAACTGACTGTAACCAAGCACCGTTGACTATATGACTATGTTATTCTGCAATAACCTATGAAATATATAAAAGCAACTTTATTTTGAATTTAGGGGTTTTTTTGTAAATGAAAAATTTGTGTTGTTTAAAATTTGTTTTTAGCACATATTTTCCACTCTTATAAAAATATAAATTCAAAATGACGGTAAATCAAACAGAGTGGTCGAGACATTAACAAACTGTGATCAACTTGCCATTTGATGAGAAATACAAGCCATAAGGAAATAAGAAAATACCCTCTGGTATGTACGGGGTAGCATGTTTTAGTTCAAAATAATGTTTATAAAAGACCTAAAAAGTGATTTTCTACGACGATCCTGAGTCGACAGCATACTATATTGAGTGGAAAACCTCTGAGTCACCGGTAAAATAAAGGTTTATAGCGCGTCGGTCAGTAAAGAAGGTCATGCTGATTGCCTTCTCGAACATGAAAGGACCTAGGACCATTGATTTTTTTGAAAGAGACCTAACTCTAAGCAGCAGTTCATAATGCCAATCCTTTTGAAAAATCCCTAATTTATTGAATGTTACTTATACACACACACACACATATATATATATATATATGTTTGGTTATAACCACAGATTGTTTCCTTTTCAAAATCTTCAGGTGAAGTCCTGTGGGTATTAACATATTTATCATATTCAATAACTAACCACTCGCCCTAACAGAATTAAAAACTAATTCTATTAAAAAAATCTCCATATAAAAATAAATAAAACTCTCGCCCTAGGTAGGTCTTCAGGACAACAACCTGTATCCTCACATAGCTGCTGAATGTACGTTCGAGCTGGTCGTCCTGCTTTTGCGCGGCCATGTGTGGGGATCCATAAGAGTACATCTCTTATGAGTTCATCTCTGCTTCTCCAGCAGTGTCCTGCATGTCTGGTTCGTCTAACTTGAATAGTTATCGTGATAGGGGGCAGGTGGCCGTACAGTTGGTGTCTTGTGGGGTGTTGCTGCCAGGACTTGTTCAGGATTGCACGCAGCATTCTTGTGTAATTGCCATCTAGTTTCTTCTCCAGCCGTTTTGTTAGCGTCCATGTAGTGCATCCATATAGCAGTATCGATGTGACAGCTGCCTGGAAGAAACTGCGTTTCATTTTATCGGTTAGGTCTGAAGGAACCCCACTTAAACTAGTAGACAAATTCACGTACCTAGGAAGCAGCGTCGAATCAACCGAAAAGGACATCGAAACGAGGTTAACGAAAGCATGGACAGCTATCAATAGGCTATCGATTATTCATACAAATAATCAGTTATATTTCAAACAATTCAGTTTGATAGTCAAAAACATTTCTATTCAATTTAGATTAACACTTCTAATTCAAACCATTTAGTTTAGGTAACTACTGTTTATATATTAAAATTAGTTCTATTTCAAACAATTCAGTTGAAAAATTTTGATTAGCATACGTACTCTGTTTATATGTTAAAACAGTTCTATTTCAAGTAATTCAGTTGAGCCCAAGTACGTAGTTTAAATGTCAAATCAGTTCTCTCTTAAACAATTCACTTCAGCATAAATGCTGAGTTAAATGCTAAAATTAGTAATCTCTCAATACGAGGGATTAGTTCTATTTGGCCCACAGATAGGACCCTATCAGGTGATACCACTACAGGACAGAGTGGACCTGGGAGTAATAGCAATGAACTAGTTCTTCCCATTCCCCAAAACTTCGGTATTACTGGAACCTCACCATTATTGTTTAGTGTCATATCCAGAAAATTCGTTGGGGGAAGGGGCCTTACACCTCTACAGAGAAGCAGTTGATGTATTCTACAGCCCCAAGCGGTGTGAGACTTAGTCTGCCGTAAAGTTGGATGGGTTTCGATCCCGGCTTCGAGCGTCCTGCGTGTCTAGCCACACTGAAGATTTCTGATAGAACGAAACAGTCTGTCTGTGGATGACAATATATACGCTCCCCCATGGGGGATGAGCACTCTGGCGAAGGAATTTTCGCCCACCGTTCGCAAAATGCAAAGCTTTTCGAAAGAATTGAGCACTCTGGTGGCGGATAGGTTATAAAAATGTAAACAAACGGACGCTGCTGCTGTTGCTAATTAATACCATAAAAATTCCCTTAGCGAACGTGGTACACTTGTTGGCCGAGAGGTCTGAGACTTACTCTAACGTATAGTTGGATGGGTTTCGATCCCGTCTTCGAGCGTCCTACATGTCAAGCCACAATGAAGAGTTCTGATAAAACGAAAGAGTCTGTCTGTGGGTGACAATATATATATATATATATATATATATATATATATATATATATATATCACCAAGTACTATGTTTCATTCTTTATATCGAGAGCCATAAGCAATCGGTATTCATTTATATCTAATATCATTGAATATATATATATATATAAAGATATATTGCTGTGAATATAACAGTGTTCGTCTGAAAACATCGAGATATTCTCGCTAAAAGATATCCCATTAGGAAAGCTGAACAACAATGTATTCCGCATATTTTTGTAAATTGCACAAAATATATAGAAATTATTCCCTTTACGGAAATGAATTATGGCTCAGAATTAAAACTTCGCAGTTTGCCATTCATATTGATTTTTTGAAAAGATAATTTTTGAAGGAAAAGCTCTTTTGATTTGTACTGTAGCCTAAGCTATCAATAGAAACGCCAATAACTCCTAAGCTGATACCCCTTTTTTTTAGGGAAAATACTTTCGGTCGTGGGAAATTTTTCAGGATAAAAAATAAATCAAATAATGAAAAGTCTTGATTTACAGCTTGCAGTTTCTCCTGTACTCACGATAACGAAGAGATATCAATATTTCTGTTATCTCTATTCCAAAACCACTGGTCAAAAGTCTGGAAACTGAAGCGTTTTCTTCCGTTCAGATGTGATGATACTTGAGTGACTCTAAAAACGACAAGTTCAACTAGTCTTAAATGCTGTCGTTTATGTCAGAAAATATCTTTTAAATACAAACAAAATTTACAGAAACAGAACAGATTTTAAAAGGTGCGGATTCAAAAAATGGAATAATTTTCAAAACGTTTTATTTTAGTTTGATTAGTCTAATTTTAAAAGAAAATAAGAATATAAATATTTATGATTAACTCTAATATTCTAGAACAACTTTTAAAGGAAAATTGAGCCCAATCCGAGGGAGCAAAACAAACAAAAAACACCAAAGGATCTATAATTTGTTT
This sequence comes from Sepioteuthis lessoniana, assembly GCA_963585895.1. Taxonomy (NCBI): domain Eukaryota; kingdom Metazoa; phylum Mollusca; class Cephalopoda; order Myopsida; family Loliginidae; genus Sepioteuthis; species Sepioteuthis lessoniana. The sequence continues at coordinate 20,515,909 of OY757930.1, read as the reverse complement.
GACGCTGAAACCAAGCCCAAGTTTCTTTGTCTACGGTATATAAAGCAAAGAAAATGTTTTACAGAGAATAGATTTTTAATGAAAAAAAAGAAGTGGAGGATTTAATAAAAAGCAAAAACAAGGCTTATTTAATGCTCTCTCTATGGTGATAAAGAAAGACCCAACAGCGTCAATTAGAAAGCTGACTAATGAATTGAAAGTGCTCGACAAAATCGTTTCGGCAGCAATTAACCAAAATTTAAACCCAGACTCTAATCCTCTTGATTATGTTATATGCTTTTTTTAAACGAAACAAATACAACTTCCCATCCAAATATATGTTCGCTTAAGACTGCTATTGAGGAGGTATGGAAAACGCCTGAAGAATTTGTTTTAACCCCATGCTAACCGTTGTGTTGATGAAATAATTGAAAAGCTAGACGGCAATTACGCAAGAATGCTGCGAGCAATCTTGAACAAGTCCTGGCGGCAACACCCCACAAGACACCAACTGTACGGCCACCTGCCTCCTATCACGAAAACTATTCAAGTTAGACGAACCAGACATGCAGGACACTGCTGGAGAAGCAGGGACGAACTTATAAGTGATGTACTCTCATGGGTCCCCACATATGGCCGAGCAAAAGCAGGACGACCAGCACGAACATACATTCAGCAACTATGTGAGGATACGGGATGTAGCCCAGAAAACCTGCCAGAGGCGATGAACGATAGGGAAAAGTGGCGAGAGAGGGTCAAGGATATCCATGCTACCTGCACGACATGAAGATGATGATGATGATGATGATATCGAGAAACTTTATTGTTTTGTATCTATCTTCTTTAAGTGCTATCATTTTTTTAAAATTTGAAATTAATCTTTTTAATAGAGTTATATATTCCTAATTTTACTTTGGTACCCTCTATGCTGAACTCTTTTAATAATCTCTTACGTGCTTGTGCTTTATTCTTCTATCGACGAAACCAATTGTTCCATTCTTTTTTCCATATAATCTTTTCCGCAGAAACCAGTTTAAGGTGATATATGAAGAAATAAGTTGGGGACAAAACGTATCGGAAACAAAGCTGTATTTACCAAAAAGTTTGATAAACAATGAATTAAATATTTTCTTCCACATAAAATTCTGGATGAGGCTGTCTGTATTTTCACGCAGCTCTTTCAAATATGACTTTAATTCAATATGTATCGGTACAACAATTGTATTTGGCATAATGGGTAGAGTGCTCGCTAAAGGTCTGTGAGAATGGGAGTCAATTCCTAGTCGAGTCATACGAAAGACTAAAATATTCTGCTTCATGCCTTCTTGCTTAACATTCAACATTTTAAGGTATGGATTAAGAATAAGTGAAGAAATCCAGGGAAAGGAATAACCACCCCGGTGTAGTGTCCTTCGGATCACCCTATATTACGGTCGGCCAACTTTCTTACAATGTATTTAATATATCAATTACCAGGCAAAATATTTCAGAATACTTTGCTATGTTTTTATCTTTTCATAATAGTAGACAGTTTTCATTAATATAAGTAAGTAAAGTAAAGTTGGCGACCATAGTCGAGGGTAACCCGAAGGCTCCCTTTTCGATAGCTACTACACCAAGATGTAGGGGAGGGCGCTACTCCTTCTCTGGATGGCTCTACTTTACCCTTGATCCGCACCTTATAATGCTGAGTGTTAAGCAAGGAGGCATCAAGTACCATTTTTTGAGTCTTTGGTATGACTCGACCTGGGACTGAACCCAGGTCTCCCGGGCCATTGGCGAGTCACTTATATTGCGGGCCAACGACGTCGATTTTTGTTTTTTGTTCTTTTTGTCTTAATTTCTCTCTCTATTTTTGACTTTTTCTGTTATGAAAAGGAATCCAATGTACTTCTTACTCTTTTGTTTCAGAGGGGGGGCAAACATAATTCTTTTTAAAAAAAACATGTATAGAAAAAAGTGACTTCATGTCTGTGAGAAAGAAAGGAGAGAGAGAGAGAGAGAGACAGACAGACAGACAGAGAGCGAGAAGAGAGATAGAGACAGAGACAGAGAGCGAGAGAGAGAGACACAGAGAGAGGACATTAATAAATAAAGACAATCGTGAATAGTTCGACTCAAAACATGAATGATATCGGTATGTAATTGATTAATGAAATCCGTCACACAGTACAAAATCATTATACCCACTCCCAAACATGTGTGCATGCGCACAAACACACTGATCAGATGTTCGGAAGGTAACTGTTATCGTCTAATAAAATGAACACAACGTGCCAAGTTTAAAATCCTTAACAATACATTTTACTCCAGCATGGCAGTTGGTACGATAACGGGTCGAAAACAAGTTTCTGAGTATAACACACACACACACACACACACACTCACACACACAAATGCATGCATGTGTACACAAGAATGTACACAGGATCGTACAGTCGTGGTGTGATTGTTATTGTTATTGAAAATGGATACGGTAACCCAGGACTGAGCTGTTTGTATTTTGCATAACGTTATGCCTTTGGGAAAGGTACTTATCCAGTAAATCTCCCTCCTGCTATGGGAAAATAGTTGGCCAAACTGAATTATTTAGCCTTAGTTGGAACTGGTTTAGGAGAAGTAAAAATCTGAATTTAAACCTCCTAAAAGTTACTTAAAAATTCACCGTCTGTTACATTCTTCCCTCGTGTAGGGGTTGAGAAAGTTCATACTGGTTCCAGCAATTTTTTTTATTAGTTGAACCAATGATGTATTGTAAAAATATTGCCAAGGGATTTCGTTTTATATATCTTGCCTTTCGGTTTAGTTAGGCTGAGAACCTTTCGTTTAGCGCATGGTTTAGTTAGGTGCAACATTAACGCAGGTGTTCACGCGCACGCAGTGAGGATGTATCATTCAGAGATGTCAAAATAAAAATCCCAGATAGGAATGAGACCAGGGGCGTGAATGACGTCAAGCACCGGATGCGTGGGCTGAGGATTTTTGGGATTTGTGAAAAGTCAGTTAGTTGAGTTCCTGCCTCCGAACGAGCGAGTCGAGATTCAGAGCTGGGCGAGGCCAGACGATTTTGTGCGCTATGGGCGCCGCTCGTTGGTTGAGTTGAGAGCTGACGATGTAAAAGCAGTCAGCATAGAAAGATTGTGTCTCTCTCTCCTCATGTCGAATAACCTTTAACTCAAAGGTAATAAAGTTTCGTACCTGAACCAATTTCGTAAATTTCGTGTTTTCGGATTCCCTATGTTTATTTCACATATCCGTATAATTGATATGTTAGAGTATTACTCTGTAGTGTTTTTTATATCTTTCATGTCTAAATATATTTCCGTCGAGAAGAATTTTAAGTTCAGGAACCAAAAACGTCACACAGAGAAGATCAAGTGAACGTTGAAATTGCTTTCCTTGCACAAGAATCTTTTTTGTTAAAAAACTAGAGATTAAAATTGATTGAGCTTACTGATATAAATGCACATCAAGAATTGGCTCTGACAACTTGATATCTGCTCGATGTCTTGTTTCGTTTCTTGTTTTTAAATGTTAAATCTTCATGGATTACTTATGCAGGAAGTAGTCTTCATCGTTGATTACAGATATGTGGCTTAAAGTAAATTAATCTATTAATCCTTTCAAAAATATCGTTCCAAGTTAGAAATTTAATTCATATATTTCGTAAAGAATTATGTTTTCAAGCTTTTTTATCAAATATTTAGAATTTACGTCTGTTTTTAAGTTTGAATTATTCATACGTAATAAATAAGTTATATGTTTTCTCGTATTTCAAATAATTATCTGGTTTGAAATATTTCAATTATATACGTAGTTAAAGTTTTTCAAATTGTTATTTACACATCACTCAATAAGAAGTCCCGGGCCTAACTAATAAAACAACAACTTTTAGGCAAAATTCGATTTTATTCATCATATAGTCTCTTTCGGGGGTGATTCACTGATAGCAACTCTTCTATAAAAATCCGATGCTTTTTTTGTTGAACGATTTGTTTTTTGGTCTCAATATACGCCTCAGTTTCCCATATCACTTCTTCATTGGAGTTAAATCTCTTTCCCTGGAGCATTCTTTTGAGGTTTTCAAACCGCCAGTAGTTGCTGGGGTCCAGAACTGGATAATAGAGTGGGTGTGGAATCAATTCGAATTGCAATTCATGTAGTTTTGCCATCGTTGCGACCCATTGTGACACGGTTTTTAGCGATTTCTTCCTTGAAATAAACCAATAATACTATATAATATTTGCTATTGATGGATATTCCATCTTTGGTCGCTTTGGACGGCTTTCACCTGTTGCTGTCTACACAGGTGATTGTCAGTTTGACTCCAGAGTGATGTGGTGGATCCATGTTTCATTAATTGTCATATATTTACTCAAAAAACTCCTTTTGGTTGCGTTGAAACAGTTTCAAAGAACGCTCTGAATCGTCGACGCTTTGTTGTTTTTGATAGACTGAGAGCAAACATAGCACCCACTTTGAATACAGCTTCCTCAATGACAAATGTTCAAAATGGTGAATACACTGCCTTCTTATATCTTCAACTTCTCTGATATCTCACACAACTTCAATTTACGATCGGCCAAAACGATTTTTGGGACTTTTTTGGTGTTTTCCGGGACAACTGTCAAATTTGAGCGACCTGAGCGTTCATCATCATTTGTGTATGTACGGCCGCGTTTAAAGTCTGCGTACCACCACTTAACCGTTGTTTCCGCTGGGATCAAATAGTACTCCTCAAGATACCGCTTTGCTTGAACAATATTTTCCCATTAAAAATTAATGCTATATCCACGGATGAAATTCAGATTTTTCTATTTAAAAAAATTTGCAACAGCAGTTTCAATTAAATAAAAATAATTTGTTAACTAATTAACAACCCGTTTGAGCTCAAATTCTGACACGAACCATTTAAAGGTTAGTACTTTATAAAGATCATATGGATTTTCTATTGTGGTGCCATATATATGTCAGACCTGAGACTAATTGAGTGATGTGTTAGATGCCAAATATTTCAATTACTATATAGTTTCAAGTCAAATTCAAGTCTAATATGCTTTCAAGTATATTTAATAATCATACGGTTTCAAATATTTATAGTTATTATCAGATTTCAAGGGTTTCTTGTAGTTATATGGATACTACTGCCTTTATTTAGCCATCTCAATATTATATTTTTCAGTTTTGCAGCAATTTATTTTACATGTTTTTTTTCAGGTCTTCCTTCAAATCTTTCCTTTTGTAATCTAAAACAATTACAGCTTCAAACTCGATTTTTTTATTACACCTTGTATGAAAATTTATGACATTTAAAATCAAAGGGATAATGGATTGGGGACGAAAATCATTTGCAGGGGGGCATAAAAAAGTTTTTTGATAAAAAGAAAATCATTTTTATGGTAAATGAAGAAAAAGGGACGCTGTTTTCTCAGAACTAATTCGCAAACTTCTGGCGAGGAATGATTGATTTGTAATCAATGTGACGTTTGACATGTATGTTAATGAACAGTTTAG